>JAAALK010000284.1:11673174-12114491 GCA_019279435.1 Zizania palustris
CGGGGGCGGCCGGGCGGGGCCGGGCGGAGCAGCCAGGGCGGGGCGGCGTCGGGGCGGGGCCGGGGCGGGGCGGCGCCGGGCGGAGCGGCCAGGGCGGGGCGGCGTCGGGGTGGTGCCGGAGTGGAGGGAGAGGGAGGAGTGAGGGATGAGAATGAAGGGAAAGAGATATTTTTAAAGAGGGGAAGAGTTAAAAAAAGTACGGAAGAATGAAAAAAATGCGGGAAAACGGCGGGAATAAAATTTTGCCTTTGCCGAGTGTAACACTCGGCAAATATAAACTATTTGTCGAGTGTCTTGAATATGACACTCGGCAAACATTTTTTCTATTTTTTAAATTTGTTTTCATTATTTTTTTGACAAAAATTGAAAAAATACAGTGGTAATGCATAAAAATAGAATAAAAATATGAATATGATTTTTTTAGATAATTTAGTTTATTATTTCATGCTCTTTTAGTTTAAATTTTAAATTTTTCAATTTAAATCCTAAAAATACAATTAATGAATTAAAAATAGCTAACTGATATAGAAAAATATGAATTTTTTACAATGGATAAGATACATTATATTTTGAATGCAAAAAAATCAAGTTAAAACAAAGATTCAATCATTAATTTGTTTTCAAATCTATCTCATTTCTTCTCTAAACTCTAATTCATCCTCTCTAAATCTCCATTTTCTAAACACTGTATGTGACAACTTTATCAAAACATTTTACAATTTTTATCACAGTATCTATGAATAATATCATAACACCATGATAAATCTCATATTTTTCGGACTTCATATGATTTTTTTAAAATTAAAAAACTATCAAGTTCTACTTTGCCGATGGAGTGTCGCAACCTAATTTTTTTAAACTTTATTTCAATTTAGTGTATAAGAACTCAAAATATCCTAACAATGATGAATATCATTTTTCTATATTTTTTGGTTCATTATTTTAGGCACTTGTAGTTCAAATTTCACCCGTTTCAATTTAAATCCTAAAAACATACTTAATGAATAAAAAATAGCTAACTTATCTAAAAAATATGAAATTTTTACAAGAGATAATATATGTTGTATTGTGAGTGTAGAAAAAAATTCAAGTTAAAATGAAATTGCAAATAACTTATAGACTTGAAACGTTGTTTCACATAAAATTTTTTTAAAAAATTGTTTGCCGAGTGTTTTTTGAAAAACACTCGGCACTTGCCGAGTGTTTTTTAAAAAACACTCGGCAAACCCGAAAAAAATTTGACCGCACGGGCACACCGCTGTGACGTCCGTTAGTATGAAAGCTTTGTCGAGTGTATTTTTAAAAAACACTCGGCAAACATTTAATTTGCCGAGTATTTTTTGTTTGCCGAGTGCCCAAGATATTGCACTCGACAAACTCTAGGGCACTCGACAAACTCGCTGTTTCCGGTAGCGTAGACTGAGTAAGTTAACAAGAGTAAAATTAATCTTAGTCATCTATTAGTCTAAAATATCTAGACATACATAGATTAATTTTATATAGCTAACAATTAACTCTAACTATTAGCCAACTATGTCTCACGTCAAACCTTTTTTTAGATAATCTTGCTCGACAACTCAACAAAATCGTGTATATATAGACAACATCATACGATATTTGCTTATGTCGTGCATGGGTGTACCTTCTCTTCGTAATAAGAAAAAGAGCTAGAGCTATTTTATAGTTCTTGAGGAGGTAAGGTACCACATTTTTAGTGTTAATTTTGGTACCTCACGTGTCAGAAGTTATCAAAATTAACACTAAAAAATATGATACCTCCTTAAGCACCGTAAAATTTCTCTAAGAAAAAAAAATCAGGAACACTAGCAAAACCCAATCTGCGATCCAACGCAGCTGAGCAGACAAGAAAGGAACCATCCTGTCTCGTCCGAAAAAAAAAAAGATAAGAAAGGAACTGTTAAAATGAAAGGAGTGACCATGACTCTCCCAACAACGAACACCCCTGAAAGATGAACACTCGGAGAAAGAGATCAAAACTCCCGTTCACGGCGAAGAGGAATACAGACGCAATTCCACCACTCAATCGCGGTTCGCTCGCGTGCGCGGACAAGTTGTTTCGCCATCGAACGTTGCTATCCTGACACAGGCCAGATTATTCGTCGATGTATTTGGGTTGCACTTGCACACATGCATGGTGTGCTGTCGTCTCCTCCTCCATCAATGTCCCAGGTCTGCTTCCTGAAGACGAAAGATGCGTTTTTTTCCTTGACCCCAAGTGCCAACGGCTAACGACCGATCAGTTAGTTATTGCCACAAAACCCACCAATCAAACACGCGCGAGCTCATAGGCTCATCACATCATCACCTCCTACGCGAAGCCGCAAGCTAGATACCCACTGAATGCAAAAACTAGAGGCACATATGCAAATACAGCACTACGCAATACTGTATATAGCTAGCTAGCTAGCTAGCTACTTGTTGCAGGTAATTGTGCAATGGACATCATATCCTTGGACTGCGACGAGTTTTCGCATTATCAGAATGGATGGATGGATGCTGAAGATCAGCAGTGCCTTGAGGTTGAGCAGGGTTAGGACTGTTGCGCAGTGTTTGCACGCTTCTGGAGATTGAAAGAGGTGATGTCTCCTCGTGATTCCAGTCACAGTAGTTAAGACAAACCTGGATGGAGGTAGTGACATGCATGCTGCCATATCATGCTCCCCCACTTGGCGATAGCCCTGAACATGATGCAAGATTGCCGAGAGTAATCTGCTTCTTTAGTTATGTGTAATCATTACATAAACGAAAAAAACTGTTCACTTTCTCCAGATAAACAAGAGCTTGTTTTCCCCCGCGAATAAAAAAAAGAGTAAAATTCCATCGTGTTTGCATAGGCCGGTCCTATATGTACAAGATGAAGTGAAATATATTTTAATCTATTAAAAATATTTCGTTGTCTGATGGTTAAGACCTGCCACTTAAATATGAGATCCTGGGTTGAACCCACCAGCGACATAGGAACAAAACTATTACAATAAAACTTAATAATCATTTAACCAATTAGAAAAATAAATTATAGTGCAGATTTAATAATTATTTACTCAATTAATTTTTTTATCGAAACGCGTATAGAAATTTTAATGTGACATATCTATTAATAAAATCCTAGTTATACAATACAACCCCCTCTTCATATGCCCTCATAGGTTGATGTCTCGGCATTATCTCATCCTAAGAAATGTTAGAAGAATTTTTTTGAGGTGTGTGTATATATATATAGAAAGAATTTTATATTGCTCTCAATTTAGTTAAAAAACTAATTTAATATCACGGATCTTTATACATTTTTCTAAAAAAAAAATAGTTAAAAACATAGAAGTTTGACTCGCAATAAAATAAAAACATAGAAATATTTTTACCGTGCTCATCTTTCGAAAACCATTTAGAACTCTACAACAAACTCCTTAGAGATTTTTTGATAATAATTTATCTGAATTAGTAAGTTTAAGCTGATTTGTAAATAAACTAAAATCATTTAGAAGGGAGCTATTGGCATAATAAATTACTACGCAACAGTTCAGTAAGTCTCAAAGGACTTAGGAATTGGTTTAAGTATTTGAGCCTGAGCGTAGGCCTTCAGATTGAGTAATATCTACCCTCAAGAATATGTGTATTTCTGTTAGGTGAAAATAGTTCACCCCCTTTCAAATAGTAAAGAGAAAATATTTTTAGCCGTAATTTATAGAGGTAATATGTTATTACCCCTACTTAAAACCGACTATTCCTATAATACATGATATAAAATATATGTAGCGATAAAGTGATCTTTATGTTCAGCTTTGCTGATTCGGTGAGGAGGGCTTTGATGTCTACGTTTCCAGGAGGGGTGATTTCCTCGGCGGGGCGATTCAGCTCTTTCTCGATCGGTGAATCCTCCTCATCATATCGGCGCCGCCGATTGAAATCGCCGGTGGTGTACAACATTTGGGCCCCGTGGGTAAGGCTCTGGGCCATGGCGAAAATTCTAGCAGTGGGCTGGTGGAGGCTTTGGGCCTCTCCGGTCCTTCGCAGCCTGAAACGAGGTCCATGGAGAATCTCGGTGTTTCGTCTGAGATGCCAGATAAAGGGGCATGTTGGCTCTGGTTCCCTAAATCCATTCCGTTGTCTTCCTCGAACATTCATCTAGGGTTCCCTGCGAGGAGCACAGAGGTGCGCCAGTTTGGCGATTCTGCTCGTCGGGTGGCGCGAGTTCTCCCCAGGTTCGTAGATTCTAGATCGTTCGCTTCTGTGGTTGCGGAGCCGAGCATGGATAGATTTGGGGGCAGAAACGAGCTGCTGATAGGGGTGAAAGCTAGGGCCGCGGTGCTGGTCGGGGTCCAGGCGAGGGGGGGTTCCGTCCTCGTCCTCGAATGGAATGGGGAGGAAGGGTGAGCATGCCTGCACACAGAGATTCTTCTCCATCTCAGCTCCGTAATGATGACAATGGGGACCTAGGGTTCCAAAAGAGGGACCATCTTCTGTTCAGAGAATAAAGGGGGGATGAAATTATTTGCTATAAGTGTGGGCTGAAGGGACATCATCAGGTCCAATGTCAGAATCCTATCATATGTTACAACTGCAAACAAATAGGGCATCTCTCAGCTAATTGTCCCAGCTTGAAGTTTCGAGGTGAAGAGAGATCTATGGTGCCGCTAGCTATTGAATTCTGTGATTTTGGATTTCCAAACAATGGCTTCTACTATATCCATACCAGAAATCAAAAGTCGCAAATGGATGCAGAAGCAGTTATGGGGCTTCTAACTGTTGAGGAGGGGGACTGCTCAGAAGATAAGATTCGCACTGAACTAGATCACTTTTTTGAGATGGACTATGCTTGGAAAGTCAAACAGATAGATGAGAAGCAATTCCTGATCCAATTTCCTTCGAAAGAGACTAGAAGAGGGTTAACTCGGCTGGAATTTGTATGCTTCCAAAAATTTAAAATCAGAGCTAAGTTGGTGGAGATAGAAAGGGTTATGGATTCATTTGGGGTTCTGAACATGTGTGGATCAAAGTGCTTGGGGTACCTTCAGTGGCTAGATCAGAAGAAGAGATGTTTAAGCTGGCAGTTCTAGCAGGGAAACCACTGGAGGTGGACACAAGTAGTCTGCAGAAACTAGGCCCAGTTCGTATCAAAGTTGCTTGTAAAGATCCGGCTAAGATTGGGGGTACATCTGAAATTTATTTTGATGAGGTGGGATATAACATCACTTGGATTCCTGAGGAGGATGTTGTTGTTTCCTATCCATACAATCTAGACAACTCTGGGGTTAGAATGGGGGAGGAAAAGAAAGATGACAAGTTACATCATGCACATGGAAACAAAGGTAATGTTGCTAAAAATGATTCAGAGGGTTCTTCTCGTAGCAACAAAGTAAAAGATAGTGTCACGCCCCGATTTAATAAATCAGGACTTTTATTGAAATTCCATAGAAAATCAATAAAACAAGACGTTCATCATGCGACCACGTACAATACGAGCAATCATTCATGGTTCGTAGACCGTATTAATACAAAAGTGGATAAAGATGAAGAGAAACTAATAAATCAAAGGGTCCTAGATGAACGCCTCCTTCCAGTCTCGCCTTGACTGGGTCGCTACTCCAGACCTTCATCCTCCTCGTAGTAGACGGGCACTGGTGGTGTAAGTCAACGGGGGTGAGTACAAACGTACTCAGCAAGCCACCGAATGCAAATATAATGCAAGATAATAACAAGGGAGATAGTGGCTTATTTTGCGGAAGAAGCATAATTGTAAAGCATTAAATGTGATCAATTTATTAGTACTGAAATGTAAACATGTGTATGCATCATCATCTTCTAACTCGAGGAGTACGTTTACCTCCTCGCACAACAGTCCTTACATGCCATGCATAACTCAACCATTCAAATATTAGTAAACTAACTGCGAGTAGTCACACAACCCACCCTTGACCGATGGCTCGGCTTTTCGAAAAGATTAAATTACTCTGATCAGAGATGTACCACTGTACCCACAAGGCACGCACTCATCACTTACACCAAAGTGTAACGAGATGACCCATTCCACGGGAACTCGTGCCAAAACCTTCCGTATGGTCCTCCTCGACTCAACAGCACCCTCTTATGGGTTTCGTATCATGTCTCGACGTGTCGATTTTCCACCATACCCCCCTTGAGCCTCGTCGGTACAAGGCGCCCTGAGGGCTAGCCCCTTGCCCCCTCCACTATGGTGCAAAGAGTCAGAGTGTTCCATACTTCCAGTTAGGACTTATCCATTAGACTTGTGGTTGGTACGGAAATGTTTTGTAACAGATCCCACAGACCGGTCCTTATAGTGCCCCGGGTGCGACCAACCAGTCCCCGAGCTTGCACCCGGAACCCACCATACTTATAACATAGCCAACTCCAATAGAGTCCAGAGACAAGAATAACGGGGAAATTCGTATAACAGAATCCATCTATCTACGACTCATTCTTTTTATCCTATAGCAGTTGTGCCGGTACATTGGGCACTAGCTAATATTTTTATAGTAGAGTGACAAGGAGTTAAGGCTCAATAAGCATGGCTTGGGTTTGCACACAAGGACGGGGATCTAATAAATATAAGTGTAGGGCTTGATATTTGACTAATGGAATAATATCCTATGAGTTATAGCGGTAGTTATGAAAAACTGGGCTCAATGATGATCAACTATTTCCACAGGAGGGTTCGATGACTTGCCTTGCTCAGCAAATGGGGACGGAGGAACCTCAGGGTAGAACTCCGGCTCCTCGACGAACTCATAGTCTTCTCGATACGGAAAAATAAATAATACATTCAATAAACAGATAAAAATCCACCAAATAATAAACATACATGTTTATGGGTTTTATTATGTGAAATAATGTTTCAATATTCTGAAGTTATATTTAATAACATTAAAAGTTAAATTTTAGGGGTTTTTACTAATTTATTAATTTATCCCTAAGGGGTTTTTATTCTTTTAATCCATAAGTTTATTTTGTGCTAAAGTAACATACTATTTTTATGGCATTAATGTGTGGAGAATACAATACTGAATTTAATAAAATTGGAATGGTGAAATTTGGGGTTAAAATGAGCAAGTTATGAATTTCAAAGTTTAAATCTATTTCTGGAATTTTATTTGAACAGAAAATAGGATTTAGTCCACGGTGAGCCAGGCTCACGGTGGACCTCGGTACTGTGCGCGTGGACCGGCTGATCCAGAGCCATTGGATCTGGATCTGGCGGCCAGGCGCGAGGCGGGACGGTTAAATGAA
The DNA here is from genome assembly GCA_019279435.1 of Zizania palustris. Classification (NCBI taxonomy): domain Eukaryota; kingdom Viridiplantae; phylum Streptophyta; class Magnoliopsida; order Poales; family Poaceae; genus Zizania; species Zizania palustris. Next base: position 11,680,438 of record JAAALK010000284.1, read on the forward strand.
AATGGACGGTCCAAATTAAATCGTGCGAACCGGTATGACGTGGACGCACGAGATCGCTCAGAGGGTTTAAGTGGCGATCGACGGTTGTGATCGCCCCGTACCCCTTTGACCAGATCTAAGGCTGATATTTAATCTGTGTGCTCCGATCGCGATCGTGCGGCCAAGATTTAATCCGGCAAGGCACGCGCGTAAGGGACCTCGCACCCTTCATCTCCGGCGACGGTGGGGCTCGGTTGCGGTGGCGACGGCGACGACGAGCGCCTAGGGGCCTAGGTTTTGGCTAAAATGGAAAGAGGAGAGGATGGCGATCACGACGATACCTTCGGTGGCGACGGTGATCAACGGACGGTGACCGGTGAGGAGCCATGCTGAATAGCGTGGGCCTCATGGCTCCAGAAGTGATGAGTCATTGTCAACGATAGTCAAAGAGGACTAAAGAAGAGAAGAGATCTGCTGTTTCATGGGCCGCGTGTGACTCAGGTACACGGGCAGCAAGCGACTGTCAGGCAGAGGAGGCTGCGAAGTCGGGCTGGCCCAATCCGGGTACATGGGCCAGAAGCAGTAGAAGACCCACTGGGCTGTTGACCAGGATTGACTCAGGTACACGGGCGGTGAGCGATTGCCGGGCTGAGAGAGCCGCGGAGTCGGGCCGGCCCAATCTGGGTACCTGGTGCAAAGCCGGTGGAGGCTTTGTCAGTTTCGGCGCAAAACTGACAACCGTTGATCTTGTATCCGACTGTCCAGAAGAGAAGCCGTAGTCGCTACGAAAACTTAGCTTCCGGATAAGTCATCTGTATCTCTAGGCCCATAGTCAGTCAGTCGTGTCTGTAAAAATACCTAAGGGCAGTAGAGTCTTTTCCTTTATTCTTGGGTCTGTAAAAAACCCTAAGGGGCTGGTAGAATATTCCTAGTGTTGGGAGCCTATAAATAGGACCCCAAACCCTATGGTTTGGACTACCCTTTTGGCTGAAATCAAATCCACTCTATTGAGTCACTTTTTGTCTCTTGCCTTGCCTCTCTCTCTTCTCCTGTTCTATGCTTGCGCCACCAGGGAGATTTTGCCCCTGTGTTTATTGCCTTGCATTTAATGTCGCAGTAAATGCCCTATTTCGTTGTGAGCTGCATCTGCAAAGGTTTTAAATGGCTTCATTTCATTAGCATAGCAAGTTTTCCCGTGATTTTTGAGGCTTTGGAGGCTTCGGCTGGGTGTGTTCTTCACTCTAGTAGTACTAGTTCTTGCTGTTGCAAGTAGTACTACTTCCCTGCAGCTACAGTGTTCTGTGCAGCTTTTCACCTTCTACTGCACAGCTTTTTGATCGAAGCTGACAGGGTCTATTACCTTTTCTGGCTGTGTTTCTGGCTAAGTCTTTCTCTGTTCGAAGTCCCTCAGCTCCGTGAGGCAGGCTTCGATCTAACTTCTTCGAAGGCTTTGTTCGATCTTCGATCATTGGTTTGTGTTCTGTGTTGCTCAGCTTCGAAGTATTTTCTGAACGTCAGCATCGCATACTTCGAACGATAGTGCGAAGGGGGCTTCGGCTCTAGCTGTTCGAAGTCCATACTTCGATAGTTTTCGAAGTAGGGTTCGAAGCTTGTAGTTCCGCTAGGCCTCGCACTGACTTCCATGGCATGTCACCCTTCTCTTCTCTTTCCGGAGCTTGCTCGTTTCAAAGGTAGAGTATAGGCTTCGGACTTGGTTTTCTGTCGTGTGGCAGACTTCGTTTCTCTGTTCGAAGGTTGTCCGTTTGTGTGTTGCGTTCGAAGTTCTGTGTTCGAAGGTTTGAATTCAAAGCTGTTGGTTCGAAGCTGTGTTCGAAGCTTTGTCTTCGAAGTACACACTTCGAAGCAGGCTCCGACATTTGTCATACTTCGCTTCGAAGCATACTTCGCTTCTTGCCCTCCGAACTAGACTAGAACCAAACACCTTCGGCATCTTTGACATGCCTCGTAACTGACCTCCGAAGCAGGCTCCGTCACCAACCTCCGAAGCAGACTTCGACGTGCGAAGGAGGCTTCGCCTAGTTCCGAACAGGAGACAAATTTGGACAGTAACTTCTCTTTTCATCTTACACATACTTAGATCATTTCATTGAGAAGTTTAGGCCTGTTACACCATGGTCATCTGCCTAGTTGCACTTATTTAATAATTCTCAGTTATAATCATTTGCTTCTAGGTTAGAATCCTTTAGACTTAGGCCTTTAGTTTATTTTCTGATGCGTAGTCTTTTTGAGGTGCGTTGGGTATTGGGAACGGGCCATTGATTCGAAAGAATTTTTTAGGCGCCTATTCACCCCCCCTCTGGTCGCTACTTTCGGTCCTACAAGTGGTAGCAGAGCGAGGTTAGGGTTTCTTCCATACCTTAACCGGTTCTAAACCCCAGTAGTGACCATGACGTCTCCTGGCAAGGTCCCGTCCTTGGAAGCCTATGGCTATAATTATTGGAAGACTCGCATGCGAGCCTATCTCATGAGCCAGGGTTCGGACATATGGGACATTTGCGTTCACACCACGTTTGTCATTTTGCCGGTTACTGAGCAAGGTACTGCTGGTATCATTGCACAGCATCTGAGCAACAGTAAGGCTGTGAACATTTTGTTTTCTGTCTTAGGTCCCACTGAGTTTGAGCGTGTGAGTCATCTCTCCACTGCGAGAGAGATCTAGGCTACCCTCAAGGCACACCATGAGGGAACAACACAGGTCAAGGCTCTGCTCTATCAGACCTACCGGCGTGAATATGAAAATTTCACACAGAAGCCGGGTGAATCTGTTGAGGCTTTGTTTGGTCGTTTTCAGTCGATCATTAACAAGCTTCGGGACAACAAGGCTGAGGGTGCTCAGTTAGTCTCAGATCATGAGCAGGCGCTCAAGGTTCTCCATACCTTGGACCCAAAGATCTGGGAGATCAAGGTATCCTCTATCGTTGAGAGCACTTCTTACGATACCTTGACCATTTCTGAGTTGTTTAGCAAGCTGAAGGCCACTGAGGTAGATATCCAGCTGAGATCAAATCTCACTGGTTCTGGATCAAAATCCCTGGCCCTTGCTACACCTTCTGTTGATCCTTCTTCTGTGAGTTGTGCTGGGTTCTCCTTGATGTCTATCACTGAGGACCAGCTTGAGTTGTTGGGAGATGATGATTTGTGTCTCTTTAACAACCGGATGCGTCGTGTCTATGATAAGAGAATGTTCAAAAGACACGGCACAAAATCCGGATGCTTTGAGTGTGGTGATCCAAGACACTTCATCGCCGACTGCCCCAAGCGCAATGGACACAAGAAGGGCACCGGTGGTGGCTTCCACGACTCCGGCAAGCACGACAGCTCCTCCTTCAACAAGGGCAAGCCAAAGACCAGATTCTTCAGAAAGGCCCTGAAGGACTACCGGCGAGAGAACAAGAAGCGTGACAAGGCCTTCTTCGCCGAGATGGAGAAAAGCTACTCCAAGCAGTCCACGTCTTCTTCCTCTTCATCGAGCTCAAGCGATGAGGAGATCGCCGTCAGGAAGGGGAAGGACAAGGACGATCCGGCGGGCCTTTGCTTCATGGCCTTCGGAGACAAACCGAAGAGCCGCTCACACTAGCGCCGAAGATCCCGCAAGAGTTTCTGCTCAATTGCTCTTGGGGATAGAGAAGAAAAGAGCTCCTCCGACGACTCCGACGACGACAACAAGGTATCATCCTACGAGCGCGAAATACTTGATTTACTTGAGAGCAATCGTCAGGAGTTGAGATATCGGGAAAAGCTGCTTAGGGGGGCTAAGAAGAGGATAGATGAGTTAGAGAGTGAGCTTGCCGTGGCCAACGGCAGAATTGAGAGTCTATCTTCTTCCCCTTGCTTGGGTGATAGCAGTGAGTGCCCTAAGTGTGAGGTGCTTCTGTGTGACCTGTCGACTCTGAAGTCCAGGTACACAGAAAGGGTTGATGAGAGGGACGCTTTGGCCACTGAGCTTGAAAGCGCTCAGCTGGAGCTGAAAGATGCTCAAGCCACTGTCGTCGCACCCTGTGTTGATTGCCCATCTCATCTAGCTGTCTTAGCTGAGCTGAAATCCAAGGGTAATGAACATTTGGGTGATTTGGAGAGATTGAGAGCTGAGCTTGCCCAGACTAGGCTAGAGCTTGAGACACTGTCAGTTCCACCCTCTGTCTGTGAGAACTGTCTGTCTCTTAGAATGGAGTTGATCAAGCTAAATGCCGGGAAGTCTGTCCAAGTAGAGAGTGAGTGTGAGACCTGCTTGTCTCAGGTGGAGGTTCTAGCTTCCTTGAGAGAGGAGCTAGCAGATTCTCAGAATGAGAACTTTTACCTCCGTTCTATCCTGAGTTGGATCAATGCCAGAGAGCCACAACTTGGCATGATGATCCAGCAGTTCAAGAGGCAGGATGGGTTTGGGGTAGGTTACACCTACACCAAGGCTGACTTTGAGAGTGCCATTAGCCGGGCAGTGGAGTGGAGTAAAATGACTCCTGAGCAGAGATACCCCAAGACTCACTCCACTGAGTCCTCCCAGGCTTGTCAGCCCAAGGATGGGGTGATTCATGAACCACCCAAAGCTCCACCCAAGAAGCCTATCTGGATTCCTAAGCCCAAACACCTCCACTCTTCTCTAAACTCTCTTCCTGGACCCTCTCAATCCAAGAAGACCACACCAAACACTACCAAGCCCAAACATCCCAAGCCTCAACCACATCCCAAGAAGCCCACCTATCATTGTGAGTACTGTCAGAGAGACAGGCATCTTGCGGAATTCTGCTTCAGGAGGAAGCGGGTTGAGAGAGCAGAGAGGGCTCGTAGTGATCAGGAGCAGTTCTACCAGCAGGGTGGTAGACTGCGTGTTCCTCGGCGCGGGGAGAGGCTGGAGGCCAGGCCGCGTCGTGTAGGTGGTGGTAGAGGAGACGACGTTCTTGCCCGTGCTCCAGTTGGTGGTGTTTGTTCCGGCAGAATTCCAGGTCGTGTTGGCTACGGTCCTGGACCTCGTGGCCGCGGGGTTAGGCAGAACCGAGGACCGCGCTTTGAGTCGCGTTTTGGTCCGGACCCTCATTATGATTTCTGCTTTCCGTCTTTTGAGTAGATGGCTCGACACTGGTTTAGCTCTTTTGCTAAACCTGGTGCCGGACCATTTGCTCCCACTTACAGCCACTTATTGTGTAGGACCGAGGACTGGAGGATGTTTGGATCATGGACTCAGGATGCTCTCGCCACATGACGGGACATCGCAGATGGTTCTCTAGTCTCACTCCTCCGAGCTCCAAAGAATACATCACGTTCGGGAACAGTGGTCAAGGGAAAGTAAGTGGCATAGGCTCAATTCGCATTTCAGATCATTTCTCTTTGAAGAATGTTGCCTTGGTTAAGAATTTGAACTTCAATTTGATTTCTGTTTCGCAACTTCTTGAGGATGGTTTGGAAGTGCGTTTTAAGAAGGGTAACTCTTCTGTGATTGATTCTAGAGGGTCTTTGGTTTGCCAGATTTTACCTTTTGGTAAAGTTTTTCGAATTGACTTCTCTAGTTCTTTTGGCCCTTCTCGCTGTTTGATAGCTGGATCTTCTTCTGAGCTCTGGAAGTGGCATAGGAGGTTAGGTCATTTGAGTTTTGATCTGCTAGTCAGATTGAGCTCTATGGACCTTATCCGAGGATTGCCCAAGCTTAAGATGGAGAAGGATCTAGTCTGCCATCCCTGTCGTCATGGGAAAATGGTTGCCGCTTCTCACTCACCTGTGACTCAGGTGATGACTTCGTATCCGGGTGAGCTTTTACATTTGGACACTGTAGGTCCAGCTCGGGTACGATCAGTCGGTGGGAAGTGGTATGCACTTGTGATTGTTGACAATTTTTCTCGATTCTCGTGGGTTTTCTTTTTGGAGTCTAAGGATGAAATGTTTCAGTTTGTTCATGACCTGATTTTGAAGTTGAAGAATGAGAACAATGGTCGAATGCGAGCAATTCGCTCCGACAACGGCTCTGAGTTCAAGAACTCTCAGTTCGTCAGCTTCTGTAGTGATCAGGGTCTGGACCATCAGTTTTCTTCTCCTTACACTCCCCCACAGAACGGCGTTGTGGAACGAAAGAACCGCACGCTAGTCGAGATGGCCAGGACGATGCTCGATGAGCACATGACTCCTAGGCGTTTTTGGGCTGAAGCCATGAACACGGCTTGCTATCTGACCAACCGCATCTTTCTTAGAGCTTACCTTGGTAAGACATCATATGAATTGCGGTTCGGCAGACAGCCCAAGGTGAGCCACTTGCAAGCGTTTGGCTGCAAGTGCTTTGTGCTCAAGAAGGGAGGGCATTTGGACAAGTTTGAGTCTCGTTGCTGGGATGGTGTTTTTCTTGGTTATGCATTGCATTCTCGAGGCTTCCGTGTTTGGAACCTCGAATCCCAGCTGCTTGTCGAGACTTGTGAGGTTTCTTTTGATGAGTCCTTGCCTTCTTTGACTCCTTCTTTTGAGCCGTCTGATGGTTAGCTCGGAGAGTCCATCTTCGAGGAAGATGATGACACTCCAGCCGCTAATGAGGGTGGGCCTTCTGCATCCCCCGCAGAGCCCACACCTTCTGAGACTTCGACTGAGGATGAGGGCGGACCTCTGATCACTTCTTCCACTACGATCGAGCCCCCTCAGTCGAGTCCAGAGGTGCCAGCTACTGACTCCGGTGAGGTGACTTCGGATCACCAGGGAACCCGAGCAGTTCAGCGTGATCACCCCTCAGAGCTCATCATAGGTGATATGACTGAGAGAACTTTGCGTTCTTCTGCCTCTCTTGCTGTGTTTGCTGAATCTGCGTTTGTTGCATCTTTTGAGCCCAGAGATGTTTCTCATGCTCTTTCTGATTTTAATTGGATTAATGCTATGCAAGAAGAGCTTGAGAACTTTGTCCGCAATCGGGTTTGGACACTAGTTGAGCCGCCTCCAGGATGCAACCCCATAGGCACCAAGTGGGTATTCAAAAACAAACAAGGTGAAGATGGGGTTGTGGTGCGCAACAAAGCTCGACTAGTTGCCCAGGGTTATTGCCAGAAGGAAGGTATTGACTTTGAAGAAACCTTCGCTCCTGTTGCCCGTCTTGAGTCCATTCGTATTCTTCTAGCTTTGCCGTTTCGAAGGGTTTTAAGCTTTTTCAAATGGATGTTAAGAGTGCTTTTCTGAATGGGTACATAGAAGAGGAGGTTTATGTTAGGCAACCCCCCTGTTTTGAGAACCCTAAGTTTCCTCGACATGTTTTTAAGTTGCACAAAGCTTTATACGGGTTGAAGCAAGCCCCCAGGGCTTGGTATGACCGGTTAAAGCAATTTTTGTTGGGGAAGGGCTTTGTGATGGGTTCTGTGGACAAAACTCTCTTTTTGCTCAGAGTTGCTTCAGACTTCTTAGTTGCTCAGATTTACGTGGACGATATTATTTTTGGCGGTACTACTGATTCTCTTGTGTCCAAGTTTTCTGAGCAGATGCACAGTGAGTTTGAGATGAGCCTCATGGGTGAGCTCAAGTACTTCTTAGGGCTCCAGATCAAGCAGACCAAGGACGGCACTTTCATCCACCAAGGTAAGTACACTCGTGATATGTTAAAGAAATTTGACTTTGGTGGTGAATTGAAGCCGCACATGACCCCGATGGGCACTTCTGGGGGTCTGGACAAGGATGAGAGCGGCGTCAAGGTCAATGAAAGGGAGTTTCGAGGGATGATCGGTTCGCTGTTGTACTTAACGGCAACAAGACCGGACATACAGTTCGCCGTGGGACTTTGCGCGCGTTTCCAGTCTTCACCACGCGCGTCTCATCGGCAGGCTATCAAGCGCATCTTCAGGTATCTCACTTATGCGCCTGATCTTGGTCTTTTCTATTCAGCATCATCTTCTCTCGATTTATCTGGATTTTCGGATGCCGATTTTGGTGGGTACCGGTTGGATCGCAAGTCGACTTCCGGTACTTGCCAGTTTCTTGGTTCTTCTCTTGTCTCTTGGTCTTCTCGAAAGCAATCTGGAGTTGCCCTTTCGACCACAGAGGCTGAGTACGTAGCTGCTGCTAGCTGCTGCTCACAGTTGGTTTGGATGATTTCCACTCTACGAGATTTTGGGTTGTTCTTTCCTACCAGAGTTCCTTTGTTTTGCGACAGCACCAGTGCAATTAGTGTAGGGAAAAACCCATGTCTCCATTCAAAAACCAAACACATTGATGTGCGCTTTCATTTCTTGCGGGATCAATATGAGAAAGGTGTCATTGACCTTGTTCATGTTGATACCCATCATCAGTTGGCTGACATTTTCACTAAACTCCTAGATCAGTCTACTTTTGAGCGTTTACGAGGGGATTTGGGTGTTGTGCATCCTTTCTAGGATATTTTGCGTCAGTTTTTCCTTCTTCTTTACTCTTTTCTTGAGTCTTTATGTGTGTGTTCATATCTTGCATATTCACATATCACACCTTTGAGCTTGCTTCTGTTATATGATTGAACTGCTTTACTTATTCTAGCTGGTACATGCTTTTGATTACTTGTCGATGATCATGCTTTGGTTCAGTTCACTTGATATATCTGATATCTGTCATATGCATGGCTTTTACGCTTTCAACTTGAAAAATGATCACCTTTGCTTCTGGTAACTAGCATGTGTAGGCTGAGTGTTTTTGCTATCTGTTACATGCCTTGTAGCTAGTTCATCACATAGATGCAGATATGCAACTTGGACATCTTTATGCTTTCACATGGAAAATGAGCTATAAAAATGATAAAATTCAAAAATGAATGAAAATTCCATGCCTTTTTATGCTTGAATTGAAAAGATCCAAGTGGGTTTGCTTTGTCGCATTACATTGTTCTGGACTGCTTACCATAGCACTTTGGTATGAACTAGGACAGTGTAGTGTATGCCAAGACCAATGTCTTAAGCTTCTGATGGTCCAGTTCTGGCCTAGGCTTGACTTGGTCGGTTAGCATAAGGATTGACATGCAAATAACCCTTGGCATAAATGAAAAAGGAAATCTGAAAAAGCCTGAACATTTAAAAGATAACACGTTTGCTGAAGCACTTTGGTGTGGACAATGCTTAACTTGGTAGATTTCAGTTAGCTTCTGCATCTCATGTTTACCTTGCTTGTTTACTGGAACATGTGGTGATGCTTTTGTTTGCAAAAACTGAAAAATGCGTGCTAAATGACTTTCTTTAGATATCATCTGTTGCACTGATCATGCCATGTGTATTAGACAGTATCTCTTTTGCTATACCTGTTAGATGTTGTAACTGCAGTCAATCATATCTGAGAAGCATGCTTTCTACACTACACCTGCACCCCAGTTGCATTCACTGCATATTTTGAGGGGGAGTTGCATTTCAGGGGGAGTCTGTGTCTCTATTGAGTGCTTGATGAGTTCACTTGTCAACAAGGGGGAGAAAATTTGGGATCAGAGTTTAAGGGGGAGTTTTTACTCTGTTGATATCCTTGTTGTTCTGAAATCGCACTCATTTTGAGCTTTTACGTTTTGGTTAACCATAATGACCAATTCTTGCTTCTGTTTGGCTTTTGGTCATTAGGGTTAAACTTTTACCCTATTTTTCTTCTTCTTTGTTTTCTTGTGTTTTGTTTTCATGTTTCCACATTTGTTCGCAGGTGCTGAAGAGCCGAGAAAAGAGGAGTGTTGACAATGCACTCATCAAGGGGGAGATTGAGGAGCCATGCTGAATAGCGTGGGCCTCATGGCTCCATAAGTGATGAGTCATTGTCAACGATAGTCAAAGAGGACTAAAGAAGAGAAGAGATCTGCTATTTCATGGGCCGCGTGTGACTCAGGTACACGGGCAGCAAGCGACTGTCAGGCAGAGGAGGCTGCGAAGTCGGGTTGGCCCAATCCGGGTACATGGGCCAGAAGCAGTAGAAGACCCACTGGGCTGTTGACCAGGACTGACTCAGGTACACGGGCGGTGAGCGATTGCCGGGCTGAGAGAGCCGCGGAGTCGGGCCGGCCCAATCCGGGTACCTGGTGCAAAGCCGGTGGAGGCTTTGTCAGTTTCGGCGCAAAACTGACAACCGTTGATCTTGTATCCGACTGTCCAGAAGAGAAGCCGTAGTCGCTACGAAAACTTAGCTTCCGGATAAGTCATTTGTATCTCTAGGCCCATAGTCAGTCAGTCGTGTCTGTAAAAATACCTATGGGTAGTAGAGTCTTTTCCTTTATTCTTGGGTCTGTAAAAAACCCTAAGGGGCTGGTAGAATATTCCTAGTGTTAGGAGCCTATAAATAGGACCCCAAACCCTATGGTTTGGACTACCCTTTTGGCTGAAATCAAATCCACTCTATTGGGTCACTTTTTGTCTCATGCCTTGCCTCTCTCTCTTCTCCTGTTCCATGCTTGCGCCGCTAGGGAGATTTTGCCCCTGTGTTTATTGCCTTGCATTTAATGTCGCAGTAAATGCCCTATTTCGTTGTGAGCTGCATCTGCAAAGGTTTTAAATGGCTTCATTTCATTAGCATAGCAAGTTTTCCCGTGATTTTTGAGGCTTTGGAGGCTTCGGCTGGGTGTGTTCTTCACTCTAGTAGTACTAGTTCTTGTTGTTGCAAGTAGTACTACTTCCCTGCAGCTACAGTGTTCTGTGCAGCTTTTCACCTTCTACTGCACAGCTTTTTGATCGAAGCTGACAGGGTCTATTACCTTTTCTGGCTGTGTTTCTGGCTAAGTCTTTCTCTGTTCGAAGTCCCTCAGCTCCGTGAGGCAGGCTTCGATCTAACTTCTTCGAAGGCTTCGTTCGATCTTCGATCATTGGTTTGTGTTCTGTGTTGCTCAGCTTCGAAGTATTTTCTGAACGTCAGCATCGCATACTTCGAACGATAGTGCGAAGGGGGCTTCGGCTCTAGCTGTTCGAAGTCCATACTTCGATAGTTTTCGAAGTAGGGTTCGAAGCTTGTAGTTCCGCTAGGCCTCACACTGACTTCCGTGGCATGTCACCCTTCGCTTCTCTTTCCGGAGCTTGCTCGTTTCAAAGGTAGAGTATAGGCTTCGGACTTGGTTTTCTGTCGTGTGGCAGACTTCGTTTCTCTGTTCGAAGGTTGTCCGTTTGTGTGTTGCGTTCGAAGTTCTGTGTTCGAAGGTTTGAATTCAAAGCTGTTGGTTCGAAGCTGTGTTCGAAGCTTTGTCTTCGAAGTACACACTTCGAAGCAGGCTCCGACATTTGTCATACTTCGCTTCGAAGCATACTTCGCTTCTTGCCCTCCGAACTAGACTAGAACCAAACACCTTCGGCATCTTTGACATGCCTCGCAACTGACCTCCGAAGCAGGCTCCGTCACCAACCTCCGAAGCAGACTTCGACGTGCGAAGGAGGCTTCGCCCAGTTCCGAACAGGAGACAAATTTGGACAGTAACTTCTCTTTTCATCTTACACATACTTAGATCATTTCATTGAGAAGTTTAGGCCTGTTACACCATGGTCATCTGCCTAGTTGCACTTATTTAATAATTCTCAGTTATAATCATTTGCTTCTAGGTTAGAAACCTTTAGACTTAGGCCTTTAGTTTATTTTCTGATGCGTAGTCTTTTTGAGGTGCGTTGGGTATTGGGAACGGGCCATTGATTCGAAAGAATTTTTTAGGTGCCCATTCACCCCCCCTCTGGTCGCTTCTTTCGGTCCTACAACCGGCTGTGGGGTAGACGGCAGAGGCCTTCTCGGGTGCTCGACGGCGATGGCGTTCCGGCGGATCCTACGGCCAACCGAGGGGTGGCCGAGGACGGGTGGGCTCTGGCGATCACGATGGTGGCGACGGCTAGGACAGAGGGGGTCCGAGGCGGCGGTGATCGGCGGCCGGAGGCGGAGCAAGAGTAAAAACCCGAGAGAGGGGCAGATGAGCTCTGGTGCGCTTCGGCTGAGGCTTAGGAAGTGTGGGAAGAGGGCGGCGACCGGCAGGGTTTAAATAGGGGGCTTGCCGGCGGCTAGATGGAAGGGAACCGAGGGGTTCCCATGAACTCTGGCGAGGGCTTCCAAGCTTCGGCATGCTTGGGTCGGCCATAGTTGGAAAGAGGGCGGTGGCTCATGGGGAAAGTGATCCGGGGGCGGATCGGGTGAAACGTGGCGGCCAGCGGCGAGAAGGGAAGGTGGGGGTCACCGGTATGGAAGGGGGGATCCCCTTCCATCGAAGACGAAGCTTCTGACAGGGGCCCCCCACCTGTTAGCGACCGAAACGAAAATGGAAGGGGCCGACAGGCGGGCCAAGGCTGTCAGAGGGAGAAAGGGGGAGCGGCGGAGGCTGACGAGTGGGACCGAGACGGGCGCGGGCTGGAGAGAGTGTAGGGGAGCGGCGCCGACAGGTGGACCCCACCTGTCAGTGACGCACGGCTGGGCTGGGCTGGGCTGGAGGTGATTTGGAGGTTGAGGCCCGTTTAGGATTATAAATGTTTTCTGATTAAAATAATTCCAGTAATTCATTAATTTGATTAAGGGTTGAATCACTGTTGATAAAAATTTGTAAAAATTCCTGAAATTATGTTTTGGCCTCTAGTTTATCTCATAAAATTTTCATGTTCAGATTTTGATTATTTCTCCTTGTTTGGCTTTAATAGGGCTCTTTTAGGGGTTTTCTTTAATAATAAAATTCAGAAATTCTTTTAATAATATTTTTCTTTTCTTTTATTTCTTTTTAAATCTTGGGGTGTTACAATCCTATCCTCCTTACAGAGAATCTCATCCTCGAGATTCGGATCATTCCTCGAACAACTCAGGATGCTGTGCCTTGAGTTCATCTTCTTTTTCCCAGGTAGCTTCCTCTACGGGATGATTGCTCCATTGAACTTTGCATAAGCGGATGACACGGCTTCTGGTGGTCCTTTCTTTGACTTCCAATATCTTGACGAGCTTCTCCACATAGGTCAGATCCTCTTGAACATCCAACTGCTGTAGGTCCACTTGTTCTATGGGGACTCAGAGACACTTCTTTAGTTGGGACACATGAAACAAATCATGTACTCCGGTCAGTGAGGGTGGCAGTTCCAACTGATAAGCGACTTCGCCTTGGCGTCGAATAATGGGAAATGGTCCAATATATCGAGGGGCAACTTTCCTCTCATGTTAAACCGTTGAGTACCACGGAGAGGTGTGACTCGGAGGTAGACGTGATCTCGCTCTTCAAAGGTTAAGTCCCAACGACGATTGTCGGCATAGCTCTTTTGGCGAGATTGGGCTGTCTTGAGCCGGTCTCTGATGATTCGTACCTTCTCTTCAGCTTCCCGAAGGATGTCAGTTCCAAATACTTGGGATTCGCCGGTTTGATCCCAAAGTAGAGGCGTCCTACACTTACGTCCATAAAGGGCTTTGAACGGGGACATCTGGAGGCTAGCTTGATAACTGTTGTTGTACGAAAACTCAGCGTACGGTAAACTCTTGTCCCAAGTTGCTCCAAAATCCAAGACGCATGCCTGAAGCATATCCTCCAATATCTGATTCACCCTTTCAGTTTGTTCGTCTGTCTGAGGGTGGTAAGCAGTGCTGAAGTTCAGTCTCGTCCCCATCTCTTCTTGAAGGTTCTTCCAAAAACGGGAGGTAAACTGACTTCCTCTGTCGGACACTATTTTCTTGGGCACTCCATGAAGACACACAATGCGGGCCATGTACAACTCTGTGAGCTTAGGACCACTGAAGGTTGTCTTAACGGCTATGAAGTGTGCTACTTTTGATAGCCGGTCAATGATCACCCAAATAGAGTCGTATTCAAGCTGGGTCTTTGGGAGTCCGGTGATGAAATCCATACCGATCTCTTCCCATTTCCATTCAGGCACTTTAAGTGGCTGTAACAGTCCTGCAGGTCTCTGATGTTCTACCTTTACTCTTCTGCAGGTGTCACATTCTGCGATGAACTGAGCAATCTCTCTCTTCATGCTAACCCACCAATAGCGTTCCTTCAAGTCTTGGTACATCTTGGTACTCCCGGGATGGATGGAGTATAAGGTATCATGGGCTTCCCTAAGGATAAGGGTTTTTATCTCGGGTTTATCTGACACACATATCCGGGTTCCAAACCATATGGTGCCATCTTCGTCTTCCGAAAATCCTGGGGCTTTACCATGTCTCATGTTCTCTTTAATGGCGGCTATATCCAGATCTTCCAACTGAGCGTCTCGGATTTGCTCGAACAGGATAGGCCGGGTTTCCAGGGTGGCTAGATATGCTCCTGTGGTTAATCCAAGGTTTAACTTTTCCATCTCCTTATATAGCAAGGGCGCGTGATCCTGAATCATGACGGCGGTGCAATATCCTTTACGACTCAATGCATCAGCTACTGCATTGGCTTTTCCGGGGTGGTAGTGAATACCTAAGTCGTAGTCCTTTATTAATTCTAACCATCGCCTTTGCCTCAGATTGAGGTCCAGCTGCGTGAAGATGTATTTCAAACTCTTGTGATCCGTAAATATTTCGCAGCGGTTTCCGACCAAATAATGCCTCCAAATCTTAAAGGCGTGCACAACTACGGCCAATTCCAAGTCATGTGTTGGGTAGTTCAACTCATGGGGTCTCAACTGACGAGAGGCGTATGAAATAACTTTTCCGTCTTGCATGAGAACACATCCCAATCCTTGGCGAGATGCGTCACAATAAACATGAAAGTCCTTCCTGATATCTGGTAGGGTCAGTATGGGTGCAGACACCAGCCGAGTCTTGAGGGTGCGGAAACTTTCCTCGCATTCGGGAGTCCATTCAAACTTCTCTCCTTTCTGCAATAACTTGGTCATAGGCTTGGCTATCTTTGAAAAATTCTCGATAAACCTCCGATAATACCCGGCCAAACCCAGAAAGCTTCGTATCTCCGATACATTTGTGGGTGGCTGCCAATCCGTAACTGCTTCTATGGTGGTAGGGTCCACTGCGATGCCTTGCGCAGAGATGATGTGTCCAAGGAACTTTTTCTTCTACCGTCCAAAATTTACACTTGCTGTACTTGGCATACAACTGGTGTTCCCTTAGCTTTCCTAAGGTTAACCGGAGGTGAGTCTCGTGCTCTTTCTGATCCTTGGAATAAATTAGGATGTCGTCTATAAAGACTACGATGAATTTGTCCAAATACTCCATGAACACCTTATTCATCATATTCATAAATAAAGCAGGGGCGTTGGTCAATCCAAAGGACATAACGGTACACTCATATAATCCATAACGGGTGGTAAAAGTCGTCTTGGGTATATCCTCTTCTCGAATCCTTAGCTGAAGATATCCGGAGCGCAGGTCGATCTTAGAAAATACCGTAGCTCCTTTCAGCTAGTCAAACAGATCATCAATCCTCGGTAACGGGTACTTGTTCTTGATGGTCACTTCGTTCAAGGCTCGGTAGTCCACACACATACGCTTGGCCTTGTCTTCTTTCTTTTCAATGAAGATGACGGGGGCACCCCACGGGGATGTGCTAGGTCTGATATAGCCTTTCTTCTCAAAATCCTCCAACTGCTGCTTCATCTCAGCTAACTCATTGGCGGCCATCTGGTATGGTCACTTGTAGATGGGGGTGGTCCCGGGCACCAAATCAATCCGGAACTCTATGTCCCTCTTGGGTGGCATCCCTGGTAAATCTTCTGGGAATACGTCCGGGTACTCGCAAACTACCGGTATCTCTTCCAATGTAATCTGATGCAGTCTTGATCTTCCGAACTTCAAGCTTGGCATCTGAAATGTGACGGCAGTCCCTTCTTCACTGGTCACAGTTACTTGTCTTCGGGCACACTTTATTACTCCTTGGTGTTTATTGAGCCAATCCATTCCTAGAATGAGATCCAAGCCTTGGCATTCTATAAGGATGGGGTCGGCCCAAAATATGGTGCCATGGATATCTATCCATACCTTTGGGCTATAGGTTAGGGCTAGGGTTTGTTTTCCAGGGGTGACTATTTGCACGGCTCTCGGTAGTTCTTTTATGTTTAGGTTGTTCTTTTCCACAAAACAGTTGATATGAAGGAGTGCGTAGCTCCAGTGTCAAATAAAACCACTACAAGTGCTGAATGTACCATGAACTTACCCATCACAATCTCGGGTGCGGCCTAGGCCTCTTCGGCGGTGACGTGGTTGACTCGAGCGCGGATGGCGGGGTTCGCTGCAACTCCTTGAACACGCTTGGGATGGGGGCACGAATTAGAGTAATGCCCCTCCTGGCGGCAGTTAAAACATACCACGGGCTTGCCGTGCTTGTCGCGCAGAACCTCTGTCTTCTTTACCGGGGCGGGTGGTGCGGCAGGTGCGGTGGGAGCGGGGCGAGGCTGTCCGGCTCCGGTGTTGGCGGCGGGTGGCGCCGGATGATACACTGGGCGGGGGTGTAATTGTGGCACCGGTGGAGGAGAGGTGAAGCGAGGCCTTTGGGCCATGCCCTGGTTCTGCCTGAAGGCAATCATTCTCTTCTTCTTCAGGTCAGCCTTATTCTGCTGGGTCTCTTGGATGATAGCTTTATTCACCAACTTTTGAAAGTTGGTGTAATCTCTGGAAATGAGCTGAAGGGACAGCTCATCCTTTAGTCCCCGGAGGAACTTTGCCTGCCTGGCCGGATCTTTACGGACCTCCTCAGGTGCGTACCGGGCCAACCGGTTGAACTCGTGCAAATATTCTGTTACGGACCTGCTCCCCTACTGTAGGTCCCGAAACTCCTACTGCTTCTGTGCAATGATGCCATTGGGGATATGAGCGGAACGGAAAGCATCAGAGAACTCCGCCCAAGTATGGATGTGTCCCTCGGGCAGGGTCTCGCGCAGGTTGTCCCACCATTCTACGGCGGGACCCTAGAACTGGTGGGCGGCGAAAGCCACCCTTTCCTGCTTAGTGCAGGTCAGCAGGTCAAGCTTCTTCCCGATAGTTCTCAACCAATCCCCAGCCTCCATGGGGTTGGTAGTGCTTGAAAAGGTGGGTGGGCGGACCCGGAGGAACTCCGAGAGCTAAGAGGCGGGAGCGGGAGCTGGTGTGGCGGGGCGAGGCAGCTCGGGTTGTTGGTGGAGGTGGAAAAACTGAGCCTGCTGCTCTTACATCTGCTGTTGCTGCTACTGCATCTGGTTTAACAGTGCAGCGACCAACTGGTTCTGAGTGGCCATCATCTCAGCCACCGTGGGGTGGTTGGCGACTGGGGCTTGCCTCTGCCCAGTCGCTCCCCACTGTGGTAAGTTACCATTCTCTCCTCCGTTCTGGGGAGCGTCAGAGCCTTGAGTGT
Source organism: Zizania palustris (assembly GCA_019279435.1). Classification (NCBI taxonomy): domain Eukaryota; kingdom Viridiplantae; phylum Streptophyta; class Magnoliopsida; order Poales; family Poaceae; genus Zizania; species Zizania palustris. Next base: position 11,697,584 of record JAAALK010000284.1, read on the forward strand.
TGGTCATCCTGAAGTTTCCAAAGTAGATAACATTTTCTTAGCGGAAATCATTAAGCTTTATTCCCAAAATGTCGTTCTTGCGGTTACATTTATTGCCTTTTATTTAATTCCTCACTCATGCCTTATATTTGACATGAATGGCAATACAAACAAGTAAAAGAAAATAATCAATCGTAAAAACTACGTCTATGGTAGCTCGGGGGACGACTCGACCACGGCCTCGACAGAAACAGTCGGGGTAGTGGAGCTGGAGGGTCCGGCGGGTGGTGCACTGCGGGAAATCCTCTTGGGCCTCACGGTGGGGATCCGAAGTGATTTCCGCTTGCAGGGCGGAAGGGGTGCGATCTCCTCAATATCCTTTTTCAGCTCCTCAATCTGATGGCGGAGCTGAGGATTGGTGGCGACGCGCTGCTGTAGGAGCTCATTCTGGCACCGTAACTCCTCTGCCTCGGCAGCCAATCGGTGTCCCTACTGGATGCGGCAACGAAGATCTCCGTTCTCGCGGTTCAGATCCTCGGAAGAGTGTCGGTAAAAATCGATCGTGTCGCGCTGTCCGTTGGCATCCTGCAGTGCCTCGTAGTGGAGATCATCCATTGCCCCCAACAAACGTACGGTATGTCCAATCGCAGAATGGCGCTGGGAGAGTGTGCTGACGTAGACGCTGTGGGGACTCCCTGGAGTGCGAAGGGGCACAAAACAATAATCCGTATCGTAGATCTCACTGTCGTAGATCATCCGGAGCTCAGTGAGGGCCTGGAGGGCGGTGCGCTGGCTGGCTACCAAGAAGGTAGGTCCTCCACCTCGATAGGTGTGGGCTGTCTGAGGAGAGGGCTGGACGACGATGGTGACCTCACAATAGCTTTCTTCCTCGTCAGGGAAGACTCCATGGAACATCGGCTCGTGCTCAAATCCGAGGAAACCGACGAGCATGCGTAGCTCGCGGATGAATCTGGCCTCGTCGCGAAGGTTCCCACTCGTGGTACGGACCGACATCTACAAAAGAGAGAAAGTTTTTGTGAAAATCTCGGAAGATGAGAGGATAAGTAACTTTTGTAGGAAATTAGAGTTAATATAAGTCCTAGGGTCAGGTCTTTCTCGATCGGTGAATCCTCCTCATCGGCGCCGCCGATTGAAATCGCCGGTGGTGTACAACATTTGGGCCCCGTGGGTAAGGCTCTGGGCCATGGCGCAAATTCTAGCAGTGGGCTGGTGGAGGCTTTGGGCCTCTCTGGTCCTTCGCAGCCTGAAACGAGGTCCATGGAGAATCTCGGTGTTCGTCTGAGATGCCAGATAAAGGGGCATGTTGGCTCTGGTTCCCTAAATCCATTCCGTTGTCTTCCTCGAACATTCATCTAGGGTTCCCTACGAGGAGCACAGAGGTGCGCCAGTTTGGCGATTCTGCTCGTCGGGTGGCGCGAGTTCTCCCCAGGTTCGTAGATTCTAGATCGTTCGCTTCTGTGGTTGCGGAGCCGAGCATGGATAGATTTGGGGGCGGAAATGAGCTGCTGATAGGGGTGAAAGCTGGGGCCGCGGTGCTGGTCGGGGTCCAGGCGAGGGGGGGGGTTCCGTCCTCGTCCTCGAAGGGAATGGGGAGGAATGGTGAGCATGCCTGCACACAGAGATTCTTCTCCATCTCAGCTCCGTAATGATGACAATGGGGACCTAGGGTTCCAGAAAAGGGACCATCTTCTGTTCAGAGAACAAAGGGGGGATGAAATTATTTGCTATAAGTGTGGGCTGAAGGGACATCATCAGGTCCAATGTCAGAATCCTATCATATGTTACAACTGCAAACAGACAGGGCATCTCTCAGCTAATTGTCCCAGCTTGAAGTTTCGAGGTGAAGAGAGATCTATGGTGCCGCTAGCTATTGAATTCTGTGATTTTGGATTTCCAAACAATGGCTTCTACTATATCCATACTAGAAATCAAAAGTCGCAAATGGATGCAGAAGCAGTTATGGGGCTTCTAACTGTTGAGGACGGGGACTGCTCAGAAGATAAGATTCGCACTGAACTAGATCACTTTTTTGAGATGGACTATGCTTGGAAAGTCAAACAGATAGATGAGAAGCAATTCCTGATCCAATTTCCTTCGAAAGAGACTAGAAGAGGGTTAACTCGGCTGGAATTTGTATGCTTCCAAAAATTTAAAATCAGAGCTAAGTTGGTGGAGATAGAAAGGGTTATGGATTCATTTGGGGTTCTGAAACATGTGTGGATCAAAGTGCTTGGGGTACCTTCAGTGGCTAGATCAGAAGAAGAGATGTTTAAGCTGGCAGTTCTAGCAGGGAAACCACTGGAGGTGGACACAAGTAGTCTGCAGAAACTAGGCCCAGTTCGTATCAAAGTTGCTTGTAAAGATCCGGCTAATATTGGGGGTACATCTGAAATTTATTTTGATGAGGTGGGATATAACATCACTTGGATTCCTGAGGAGGATGTTGTTGTTTCCTATCCATACAATCTAGACAAATCTAGGGTTAGAATGGGGGAGGAAAAAAAAGATGACAAGTTACATCATGCACATGGAAACAAAGGTAATGTTGCTAAAAATGATTCAGAGGGTTCTTCTCGTAGCAACAAAGGAAAAGATAGTGTCACGCCCCGATTTAATAAATCAGGACTTTTATTGAAATTCCATAGAAAATCAATAAAACAAGACGTTCATCATGCGACCACGTACAATACGAGCAATCATTCACGGTCCGTAGACCGTATTAATACAAAAGTGGATAAAGATGAAGAGAAACTAATAAATCAAAGGGTCCTAGATGAACGCCTCCTTCCAGTCTCGCCTTGACTGGGTCGCTACTCCAGACCTTCATCCTCCTCGTAGTAGACGGGATCTGGTGGTGTAAGTCAACGGGGGTGAGTACAAACGTACTCAGCAAGACACCGATGCAAATATAATGCAAGATAATAACAAGGGAGATAGTGGCTTATTTTGCGGAAGAAGCATAATTGTAAAGCATTAAATGTGATCAATTTATTAGTACTGAAATGTAAACATGTGTATGCATCATCATCTTCTAACTCGAGGAGTACGTTTTACCTCCTCGCACAACAGTCCTTACATGCCATGCATAACTCAACCATTCAAATATTAGTAAACTAACTGCGAGTAGTCACACAACCCGTCCTTGACCGAGGGCTCAGCTTTTCGAAAAGATTAAATTACTCTGATCAGAGATGTACCACTGTACCCACAAGGCATACACTCATCACTTAAACCAAAGTGTAACGAGATGACCCATTCCACGGGAACTCGTGCCAAAACCTTCCGTATGGTCCTCCTCGACTCAACAGCACCCTCTTATGGGTTTCGTATCGTGTCTCGACGTGTCGAGTTTCCACGATACCCCTCCTTGATCCTCGTCGGTACAAGGCGCCCTGAGGGCTAGCCCCTTGCCCCCTCCACTATGGTGCAAAGAGTCGGAGTGTTCCATACTTCCAGTTAGGACTTACCCATTAGACTTGTGGTTGGTACGAAAATGATTTGCAACAGATCTCGCAGACCGGTCCTTATAGTGCCCTGGGTGCGACCAACCAGTCCCCGAGCTTGCACCCGGAACCCACCATACTTATAACATAGACAACTCCAATAGAGTCCAGAGACAAGAATAACGGGGAAATTTGTATAACAGAATCCATCTATCTATGACTCATTCTTTTTATCATATAGCTGTTGTGCCGGTACATTGGGCACTAGCTAATATTTTTATAGTAGAGACAAGGAGTTAAGGCTCAATAAGCATGGCTTGGGTTTGCACACAAGGACGGGGATCTAATAAATATAAGTGTAGGACTTGATATTTGACTAATGCAATAATATCCTATGAGTTATAGCGGTAGTTATGAAAAACTGGGCTCACTGATGATCAACTATTTCCACAGGAGGGTTCGATGACTTGCCTTGCTCAGCAAATGGGGACGGAGGAACCTCAGGGTAGAACTTCGGCTCCTCGACGAACTAGTAGTCTTCTCGATACGGAAAAATAAACAATACATTCAATAAACAGATAAAAATCCACCAAATAATAAACATACATGTTTATGGGTTTTATTATGTGAAATAATGTTTCAATATTCTGAAGTTATATTTAATAACATTAAAATTTAAATTTTAGGGGTTTTTACTAATTTATTAATTTATCCCTAAGTGGTTTTTATTCTTTTAATCCATAAGTTTATTTTGTGCTAAAGTAACATACTATTTTTATGGCATTAATGTGTGGAGAATAAAATACTGAATTTAATAAAATTGGAATGGTGAAATTTGGGGTTAAAATGAGCAAGTTATGAATTTTCAAAGTTTAAATCTATTTCTGGAATTTTATTTGAACAGATAATAGGATTTAGTCCACGGTGAGCCAGGCTCACGGTGGACCTCGGTACTGTGTGCGTGGACCGGCTGATCCAGAGCCATCTGATCTGGATCTGGCGGCCAGGCGCGAGGCGGGACGGTTAAATGAAAATGGACGGTCCAGATTAAATCGTGTGAACCGGTATGACGTGGACGCACGAGATCGCTCAGAGGGTTTAAGTGGCGATCGACGGCTGTGATCACCCCGTACCCCTTTGACCAGATCAAAGGTTGTCTGTGTGCTCCGATCGCGATCGTGCGGCCAGGATTTAATCCGGCACGTCACGCGCGTAAGGGACCTCGCACCCTTCGTCTCCGGCGATGGTGGGGCTCGGTTGCGATGGCGACGGCGACGGCGAGCGCCTAGGGGCCTAGGTTTTGGCTAAAATGGAAAGAGGAGAGGATGGCGATCACGACGATACCTTCGGTGGCGACGGTGATCAACGGACGGCGACCGGCGGTGGGGTAGATGACGGAGGCCTTCTCGGGTGCTCGACGGCGACGGCGTTCCGGCGGATCCTACAGCCAACCGAGGGGTGGACGAGGACGGGTGGGCTCTGGCGATCACGATGGTGGCGACGGCTAGGACAGAGGGGGTCCGAGGCGGTGGTGACCGGCGGCCGGAGGTGGAGCAGGAGTAAAAACCCGAGAGAGGGGCAGAGGAGCTCTGGTGCGCTTCGGCTGAGGCTTAGGAAGTGTGGGAAGAGGGCAGCGACCAGCAGGGTTTAAATAGGGGGCTTGCCGGCGTCTAGATGGAAGGGAACCAAGGGGTTCCCGTGAACTCCGGCGAGGGCTTCCAAGCTTCGGCCATGCTTCCTTAAGCGCAAAACCGCGTCGGCCATAGTTGGAAAGAGGGCGGTGGCTCACGGGGAAAGTGATCCGGGGGCGGATCGGGTGAAACGTGGCGGCCGGCGGCGAGAAGGGAAGGTGGGGGTCGCCGGTATGGAAGGGGGGATCCCCTTCCATCGAAGACGAAGGTTCTGACAGGGGGCCCCCACCTGTCAGCGATCGAAACGAAAATGGAAGGGGCCGACAGGCGGGCCACGGCTGTCAGAGGGAGAAAGGGGGAGCGGCGGAGGCTAACGGGTGGGACCGAGACGGGCGCGGGCGGGAGAGAGAGTAGGGGAGTGGCACCGACAGGTGGACCCCACCTGTTAGTGACGCACGACTGGGCTGGGCCGGAGGCGATTTGGAGGTTGAGGCCCGTTTAGGATTATAAATGTTTTCTGATTAAAATAATTCCAGTAATTCATTAATTTGATTAAGGGTTGAATCACTGTTGATAAAAATTTGTAAAAATTCCTGAAATTATGTTTTGGCCTCTAGTTTATCTCATAAAATTTTGAAGTTCAGATTTTGATTATTTCTCCTTGTTTGGCTTTAATAGGGCTCTTTTGGGGTTTTCTTTAATAATTAAATTCAGAAATTCTTTTAATAATATTTTTCTTTTATTTTATTTCTTTTTAAATCTTGGGGTGTTACAGATAGTCCAGCTAAGGATAAAATGTTAAAGAGTCAGATAATGTAGATGTGAAGGAAGGTGGATGTGATGAGGATGGGAGAGTCAATATTCCTGAGTTCATGGAGGACATTTCAGATGATGATGATGATGATGATGACAAGGACTGTGAGGGAAGTAGCATGGTGACAGCTTGGCCAGCTAAAGAAAGTATGACAAAGGTGGATTCTGTAGTGGAACAGAAGGTTCGGTCGCTTTCTGAGAAAGAAAAAGAGAAGAGAGTCCATGTAGTTGATGAGAATTGGGATATGAGTTCTACAGACCTGTTAGCTCAAGACTTGATTATGCCCACTGATTCTCCGGCCATAGGGTTAATTGACTGTCAGCTCCCAAAGAAACTGCCTGGCAAGAAAGTGGCAAGAAAGAAGAAGTCCCCTCCAGTGGCCAAGAGATTCAGTACAAGAATCAAGCGTGATGGAGTGCCTATTCAGCTAAAAGCTCAACAGCGTGCAGGTCATTTAAATGACTTGTCAGGTACTTCCAGATATACCTCTTTTTCAAAAACTGATGTTAATGTGCTAGCTAATATTGCCTTAGATGCTGGTATTGTGCTGGGAAATAGTAAAAATGAGATTGATGCAAACATAGATGCTTTGAAAGCCAAAGAACTCGCTCAAGCTTTAATATGTGTTGCTAGGGAAAAAATTGCTAGTGATCAAAATAGCCATATTTCAAATTCTTCTCCTTCTAGATCATCTAGCACCCAGCCATTAGTTGAAAATGAAATTGAAAAAATTGAAACAAAGTTTAAGCAAGAGATTTGTGACCATCTTTGTATGAAATGAAAATAATTTTTTGGAATGTGAGAGGGTTGGGGAGTGGGGGGAGAAAGAGGTTGCTTGCTGATCTCATGAATAAATATTTGTGTGATGTTGTGTGCATCCAAGAGACGATGCGTGATAGTATGAAGCAAAGAGAGCTAGATTTTTTGTGCAACCATAGAGATTTTTGGTGGTTAACCAAACCATCTAATGGTCACTCTGGGGGGTTGTTATTGGGGGTTGATTTGGAAAAAGCTTCTGTCTCAAATATTGACCAGGGGGAGTTTTACTTGAGTGTGACTTTAACAATGAAAGTGTTGAATGTCTCCTGGGAATTGATTAATGTTTATGGTCCTCCTCATGATGAAAAGAGAGGGAGATTTTTGCAGGAACTGACTGATAAGTTGAGTAATCGTCAACTGCCGATTTTGATTGGGGGTGATTTTAACCTGATTAGAGGTCTTGAAGAAAAATCTAGAGGGGTCCATATGTTAGGTGGATGAGAGCTTTCAATAGCTTTATTAACAACATGGAGCTGAGAGAAATGTACAAAATAGGGGGTAAATTCACTTGGACTAATAATCAGAATCCTCCAACCAGAGAGGTGTTGGATAGAGTTTTAATGTCTTCTGATTGGGAAGTCCTTTTTCCATTGGCTTCTACTCAAAATTTACCAAGGGTAGGTTCAGATCACAGTCCTTTGTTGGTGACTGTGGATAATCGGAGCTGTTGTGTGAAAAAAGTTTTAGATTTGAAAATTGTTGGCTTCAGCAAGAGGGGTTCAAAGAGTGGGTGATGGCTAGTTGGCCAAAAAGGAATGATCAGAATATTATGGATTATTGGCATATGTTGAGTTGTAATCTTAGGAAAAAATGAGAGGTTGGGGGGCTAACATGATTAGTGATTTGCAGAAACAGAAAAAGCATTTGCAGAAAAAACTTGAGGATTGGACTGCAAAAGAACTAAGTCAGGTTCTATCAACAGACGATTGGGAGTGTATGTTTGCTGTTAAAAAAATTTGATGAATATTTATCAACATGAGGCTGATTACTGGCATAATAGAAGTGGTCAACAATGGATTTTACAAGGGGATGCCAATAGTGCCTTTTTTCATAGTGTGGCGAATGGGAGGAAAAGGAAAGTAAAAATTATGTTCCTGGAGCATGAGGGGGAGATCATCTCAGACAAGGGGGCGTTGTCTCAACACATCTATTCCTTTTATAAAATTCTTTTTGGCTCTAATCATACCCCATCCTTTCATTTGTGTGACTCTATGTGGGGTGAGAGGAGGAGGCTCTCTAGGGAGGATAGTCAGCTTTTAAGTGAACCCTTTTCCTTTAATGAACTAGACTCAACTGTTAAGTCAATGAAAACTAACACTGCTCCGGGTCCCGATGGGTGGTCTGTAAATTTCTACAAAGCTTTCTGGCCTCAATTGAGAGTTATTTTTAAAGAAATGCTAGAGTGTCTCTTAGAGGGGGGTTTAAACTTAGACAGGATTAATTATGGAGTCATAGTTCTGCTTCCTAAAATCAGAGAGGCAAACAATATTAAACAATTTCGTCCGATCTGTTTGCTTAACGTCTGTTACAAAACAATCACGAAAGTCCTGACTAATAGACTTTCCAGAGTTGCTGGCTCTATTATTGATCAGAGACAAGCTGCTTTTGTCCCTGGTAGAGATATTATGGAGGGTGTGGTTATTATTCATGAAGTGATCCACGAACTAAAATGTAGGAAACAAAAAGGGGTGATTCTGAAAATAGACTTTGAGAAGGCATATGACAATGTTCAGTGGGGTTGCTTGCTAGAGGTTCTTCAAAGGAAGGGTTTTGATGACAAATGGATTAATTGGGTGAGAAAAGTAGTGGAAGGGGGTCGAGTGGCTGTTAATATCAATGGTGAGATTGGAGGTTTTTTTAGAACCTATAAAGGGGTTAGACAAAGGGGATCCTTTGTCTCCTTTACTTTTTAATCTTGTGGGGATGTTTTGTCAGAAATGCTTGTAAGAGCTAGTGAGAAGGGACATTTGAGGGGTATGGTTCCTCATCTAGTTGAGGGGGGGATTACTCATGTACAATATGCGGATGATACTGTCCTTATGATGGAGTTTTGTGAGCAAAACATGATGACAATGAAATTTCTGCTGTATTGTTATGAAATGGTGTCTGGGCCGAAGATAAATTACCAAAAAAGTGAGGTATTTGGTATTGGACTTTCTCAAGAAGAAGTTTCAAAAGTGGCAGATGGCTTTAATTGTAATTGTGGGGAATGGCCTATGAAATACCTTGGAATGCCTATTAATGTGTCTAAACCAAAGAACTCTGATTTTGAGGGGGTTATTTCTAAGATAGAAAAGAAATTAGACTCTTGGAAAAATGGGCAGCTTTCTTATGGTGGGAGGATGGTCATGATTAATGTGTGCCTTAGTATCATTCCCATGTATACAATGGGGACTTTTCTGTTGCCTGAAAAAACTTGCCAGAAAATTGATAGGATTAGATCACATTTCTTTTGGGAGGGTTTAGCGAACAAAAAGAAGTATCACATGGTGAATTGGCAAGCTCTTTGTGCGCCAAAAGAGATGGGTGGCATGGGTTTTATAGACATTAGGGCTAGAAATAAAGCCATGTTGTGTAAGTGGATTTACAATTTGGAGGATGGCCACTAGGGCATATGTTATGAGTTGCTGAGGAGAAAATATAATTTGGAAAGAGGTGTATTGCAAGCTGATGTGAATGGAGGATCCTATTTCTGGAAAGGCTTAAGTAAGGTTAGAAATTGGTGTCGTTTGGGGTGTGGGTTTAAAATTAGATCCGGCACCAGAGTGGCGTTTTGGCATGATGTGTGGTTTGGGGAAGTTCCTTTGAAAATTAAATTCCATAAAATTTTTGATATGTGTCATTACAGGGAGGCGACAGTTGCTGAGACTGTTGGTATTTTTCAGAGGAATGAGTTGTTGAGAAGGTCCTTGAGATTGGAAGATATGAGAGAGTGGCAGGAGTTCTGTTCTGTGTTCTATGAGATTGAGGGTGGAAATGGTTTGGATGAGATAATTTGGCTCATTGATAAAAAGGGCTTTTCTTCTAATCGATTTATGAGTTGATTATCAACAGGGGGTGGTGGATTCTGATAGTATGAGGATTTGGAAATGTGGCTTACCTCTAAAAGTAAAATTTTTATGTGGCTTATGGTGAAAGGTAGGATCCAGGTGGGGGAACAATTGAAACACATGAATTGGGGGGGTGACCCCGCTTGTAAAATGTGTGGGAAAATGGAATCTGTGGACCATTTGATTTTTAGATGTCCCGTTTCACAATTTTTGTGGGTTTTTATTCGGGAAACTTTGGACTGGAATTTAGATGCCCTTTCCAGGAAAGGCTTCCTTGAGATGTTGGGAAAAATTAGGGATACGAAAAAAGTGGTAACGACTATTCAAATATGGGGGGCTAGGTCATGGGTAATTTGGCTCTTACAGAACGAATTTGTGTTTCAAAACAAGATGTATACCAATGTTTTTCAGGTTGTTCGCAAGCTAATTATTTTTCTCACTCAGTGGCTTCCACTGGTCTCAGTGAAGCTGAAGGAAGAAACAACAAGATGCCTAGGATTGCTCCGTGCAAAGTTGCACCAGCTCATCCGTCTCGAAGAGCAACCAAGTCATCTGCAAAGTAACTGAATATCAGAAGGGTGATAGGGAGTGGAAAAGTTGTTTAGATGGTTGTGTTGGGAACTTCTGTTCTGTGTGGTCCCTGCTTCATTTGGGTGTTGTTTTGCTGGTCAGTAGGTAACTGTTGGTAGGTCTTGTGGGGTGTCGACAGCCTCGCTTTTGTGTTGCATGTGTGTATAGCATGTCAAACTATGCCAGGAAAGGGTGGCTGTCGCTGGTTTTTGCGTGTTACTGATAGTCGGTATCCCCGACAGTTATGTTTTCTAATCTGCTTTCGAATAAAGCAGGGCTTTCTCTTTCCAGAGAGGCCTTTTCTAAAAAAATGTAGCGATAAAGTAGTACAAAATTAATTGTAGTGCAGTACATTTCGTCAAATATGACGTGTACCCGAGTATTATAGCGAATTCTCCGAAGCAGGATTTAGTCTTTATGCTGGTATTATCAAAGGTTTCACTCCAAAATACACCGGGAAAGCTGACTCCACTACGGGAGAAACATTATTTGCTGAGTGCTACATGCACTCAGCAAAGTCTCAAAAACTCTCGGCGAAAATTTTACCGAGCGTTGCACTCGGCAAACGACACATGGCAGACATCCTCTCGGCACACATGGGTTCGCCGAGTGTTTTTCATCGGGCACTCGGCGAACCCTTCGCCGAGTGCCAAAAATAGCACTCGGTAAAAAAGAGCGACTTCACGGTTTGAAAACGTACATAATGGATATTTTGCCGAGTGTCAAAATGTGGCACTCGGCAAAGTTTTAAAACAAAAAATAAAAAAAAAGCCACGGCCGCTCACGCTGCGGGCCACATAGACGTGCCGGTCGGCCGGCGGGGCGGGGGCCATGGCGGCAGGACAACGGGGCCGGTCGGGCGGCGGGTCGGGCAGAGGTCGGGGTGGCGGGGCGACGCCGGGCGGGGGATCAAGGCGGCGGGGTTGGTCGGCCGACGGGGCGGGGGCCGTGGCGGCGGGGCGACGGGGCCGGCCGGGCGATGGTCAGGGCGGCGGGGCGACGCCGGGCAGGGGATCAAGGCGGCGGGTCGGTCGGCTGGCGGGGCGACGGGGCCGGCCAGGCGGCGGGTCAAGCGGCGGTCGGGGCGGCGGGGCAGAGGGATGGGGAGGCGGGGCCGGCCGGCCGGCGAGGCGGGCGCTCGGGGCGGTGGCCGAGGGAGAGGGCGCCGGTGGGAGGGAAGGAGATAGAGGAGAGAATGGAGGGAGAAGGAAAGGAGGGGTGGGCTTTAAAAGAAATTTTTTGAAAATTTTGAAAAAAAAAAGTGCGCCAATTTTGAAATTTGGCTGAAAAATTGTGCGGGAAAGACTTTTTTTGGTTTGCCGAGTGTTGCACTCGGCAAACCAAAAATATTTGCCGAGTGCATCAAATTTGGCACTCGACAAAGAGGCTTTTTTATTTTTTTTATTTTTGTTTAATTTGTTTTACAATATTTTCCTTGATAGAAATTATAAAACTATATTGCATAAGGACTAAAAATAAACTCAACAACATAAATATGTTTTTTAATAATATTTTTATTATTATTTCATAGATTTGTAGTTCAAATTTCACCTATTTCAATTTAAATCCTAAAACATACTTAATAATTTAAAAATAACAAACTGAACCAAAAAAATTGTGTAATTTTTACATGAGATAATATATATTGTGTTTTTATTGTAGAAAAAATTCAAGTACAAAAAATAATTTACCCATCAAATTTCTTTCAAACATATCTCATTTTTTCTCTAAACCCTAATCACTTCTCTCATGATCTCCGATTTCTAAACACTCTACGTGATAATTTTTTCGAAATATTTTTAAATTTTTATCACAGCATATATGTGTCATATAATAATACCATGGAGAGTCTCATATTTTTTAGACTTCAGTTGATTTTTTTATAATTAAAAACTATTAATCTTCACGTTGTTGAATGAGCGTCGCACCCTAAATTATTCAAAAATTCTTTTAATTCAGTTTATAATAACCCTAAATAGACTTTAAAACATGAATATGATTTTTTTCATAATTTTTGGTTTATTATTTTAGGCACTTATAGTTCAAATTTTACATATTTAAATTTAAATTCTAGAAACATATTTAATAATTTAAAAATAACAAACTGGACCAAAAATATGTAATTTTTACATGAGATAATATATGTTGTGTTTTTATTATAGAAAAAAATTCAAGTACAAAAAATAATTTACCTGTCAAACTTATTTCAAACCTATCTCATTTCTTCTCTAAACCATAATCATTTCTCTTATAATTTCCGATATCTAAACACTCTACGTGATAATTTTCTCTAAATATTTTTAAATTTTTATCACAGCATCTATGTATCATATAATAACCCCATGATAAGTCTCATGTTTTTTAGACATCAGTTGATTTTTTATAATTAAAAAACTATTAAGCTTCATGTTGTTGAACAAGCATCAAACCCTAAATTGTTTAAAATTTCTTTTAATTCAGTTTATAATAACCCTAAATAGACTTTAAAACATGAATATGATTTTTTTCATAATTTTTTATTTATTATTTTAGGCACTTGTAATTGAAATTTCACCTATTTCAATTTAAATCGTAGAAACATACTTAATAATTTAAAAATAACAAACTGAACCAAAAAATGTGTAATTTTTATATGAGATAATATATGTTGTGTTTTTATTGTAGAAAAAAATTTCAAGTTAAAATCAAATTGAAAATATCACGTAGACTCGAAACAATAGTTCAGAAAAAAATAAAAAAATGGGTTTACCGAGTGTTTTTTCAAAAAACACTCAGCAAACATTTAATTTGCTGAGTGTTTTTTGTTTGCCGAGTGTTTTTTTAAAAACACTCGGCAAACAAATCTTTGCCGGGTGCCCGAGATATTGCACTCGCCAAAGTCTCGGGCACTCGGCAAACCTTGCTTTTCCGGTAGTGCTCCAAGTATTATTGATGTTTTGGAGGGGTGATTTTAGGTTTCATGCATATGAAGACTTTGGGGGCGAAGACTCTAGCTCATCTAAGGAGTTTCATGTTGAGAAATCAATCCATTATATCCTTTGAGCATAGCTGGAAAGACAGAAGCCTATTGCTAAAACATATATCTTCTTTTGAAAAGCATTCGATGGTCCAGCATCGTTGAAATGTATTAGACTTGCTACAGGCAGGCAAAATAGTCTTATCTGAAACCAGAACCAACATTCTAGGCCTACTCACAGTATCGATGGGCGCGCGCGCGTGTGCTCCGGTCCCTGTTTCAACGATGCCATTGCATTTCTTTTTCCTTTTATAAAAAGCGTATATAAGCAAGTGGCAACCGGATGCTTGCCATTAAAGTTCGACATGGTCCGGCGCGTAGTGACATGTACGCAAGGACGGGAATAGGGATGCCATCTAATTGCAGCAAGGTGCTTTCAGGTCTGTTCGTTTGATTGACATACGACCCACTCATTCTGTTCCATTTTGATATATATGATCTTACGTCTAATAATTTTTTTTTAAATTTGATCTGTGTATTACTATGTTAACTTATCAAAACATACCTGGCTATTTGGTTTCAATGCATTATTATTCCTAAACCAACTTTTACCGTAAAACGAAGCAACCATGCGCTAAGGTAAGCTAACATGGCTTCTAACCTTTTAATAAACAGTATAGTTTTAAAGTAAAATTATATGTATGAATTATCATGGACTCTTTCCGTCTCCTGTTTCAAATAGGTCATGTCAAATCAGCTGCGGACATGCCGCGGTTGCAAGCAGTAGATGAACAAGAGACCGTCTGTTTGCTCACCCACAACTAGGCTTGTTGCACCTATCAAGGGACTATACGCATGCATATATACAACCGTCCATTTCGAGAAAAACCGTGGGCTGCTTCACTGCTGCAAAAGCAAACCGATGTTACTTTCAGGTATACTATTGCAACCAACGAACCATATCATGGCATCACGGTATCAACACATGCTCTATGACTTCTTCGTAATATATATACAGGAATTTCATGATTGGTTTATATGATCCTCACACGAGTGAACCGTGAACCAGTTCAATTATGTTCGTTGGAAAAAATTATGAAAAATGAAAAATCTCCGACGTTTCAAAGGCGGTGGAAAAGAATCATTCTGGCGTTTGACTTTGACAGTTCAATTATTTGATATTATTATATACGTGTCTAAATTTATTGATTTATAAATAAATACGAGCAAAACTAAAATAATTTATATTCTGAAATAAGAGTAGTATTACTTATAGCCTAATTAACAGTCTAGTCAAAAAAATATTATCTTATATTTAGTTCACTTCCCAATCTTTTTTTCTTTAGCTTTGTCACTGTTCATAAGGAAGCAAGCAGGCAGGGCTCAAGAGTGATACAAGGGCAACCTTATTACTCACTCGTATAAACATTTGAGGAGTAAGAGCATCTTCAATGGGTTATATATTTTATAGTAAGTATAGTTCAAAAATCAACTCTATTGTGTTTGTTATTTGAATTATTATTTTAGGTGGCTTCTTGGAGCACTATTTTAAGTGGCTCCTCCTCCTCCCAATATTTCCTTCTTCCAGCGAGCCACTAGGAATTCACATCCTCTTACTACCATTGAGAATTCACATCTCCTTACAACTCTATTTTGTAGCAAGTTTAATCTAAAAATATAGTCATTGGTAGTTAAAATATATTGATAAAATATAGATAAATTTAAATAGAAATAAATAGCAAGCCATATTTGAGAAGTATATTAGAGTAGACAGTAAAATATAATCCAAATTGAATATGAGGCTTGTTATTGCCCTAAATTATAAGTCAAAAATAACAACCATAATAGAGATTCTCTCATCCTCCTTTCAAGACTTCCTTTTTCTAATAAGACATAGAGACTTGCTAATCAATTTTATATGGATTCAAATAAGAAGCTATGTTTGAGAAGGTGGTACATGAGAAAATAGAAATCCAACTTGAACAGGCACTACAAGAAAAACAGAAATTTCTGTTGGCTTTTCCGAAAGCCGATGGAAGTTAATTGACTTCCGTCGGCCTACAGGAGCATACGGAAGTTAATTCGGCTTTTGACTGAGGCCGACGAAAGTTAAAGGGATTTTTCCCTCACCCGGTATAGAACCCATAACTTTCGTCGGCCAGCATTAAAGCCGACGGCTTTAATGCTGGCCGACGAAAGTTCACAGAAATATCCCCTACTACCCCTCGCGTGTATAGGGAAAACTAATTCTTGTATGTGCGCCCGTTCCACCCGCCGCCGCCGCCCGAGCACAGCCGCCCGCGCCTCCTCCCGCCGGCCGCCGCCATTTCCAATTAACATGCAAATAACCCTTGGCAAAAATGAAAAAGGAAAATTGAAAAAGCCTGAACATTTAAAAGATAACAAGTTTGCTGAAGCACTTTGTTTTGGACGATGCTTATCTTGGTAGATATCAGTTAGCTTCTGCATCTCATGCTTTACCTTGCTTGTTAATTGGAAAATGTGGTGATCCCTTTTGTTTGCAAAAACTGAAAAATGTGTGCTAATGATTTTCTTTTGATATCATCTGTTGCACTGATCATGTCATGTGTCTTAGACAGTATGTCGTTTGCTATACTTGTTAGATGTTGTAATTGCAGTCAATCATATCTGAGAAGTATGCTTTCTACACTCCACCTGCACTCCAGTTGCATTCATTGCATATTTTGAGGGGGAGTTGCATTTCACGGGGAGTCTATGTCTCTATTGAGTGCTTGATGAGTTCACTTGTCAACAAGGGGGAGAAAATTTGGAATCAGAATTTAAGGGGGAGTTCTTACTCTGTTGCTATCCTTGTTATTCTGAAATCGCACTCATTTTGAGATTTTACGTTTTGGGTAACCATAATGACCGCTTCTTGCTTTTGTTCGGCTTTTGGTCATTAAGGTTAATCTTTTACCTTATTTTTCTTCTTCTTTGTTTTTCTTGTGTTTTGTTTTCGTGTTTCCACATTTGCTCGCAGGTGCTGAAGAGCTGAAGAAGAGGAGTGTTGACAATGCACTCATCAAGGGGGAGATTGAGGAGCCATGCTGAATAGCGTGGGCCTCATGGCTCCAGAAGTGATGAGTCATTGTCAACGATAGTCAAAGAGGACAAAAAGAAGAAGAGATCTGCTGTTTCGTGGGCCGCGTGTGACTCAGGTACACGGGCAGCGAGCGACTGTCGGGCAGAGGAGGCTGCGAAGTCGGGCTGGCCCAATCCGGGTACATTGGCCAGAAGCAGTAGAAGACCCACTGGGCTGTTGACCAGGACTGACTCAGGTACACGTGCGGTGAGTGATTGCCGGGCTGAGAGAGCTGCGGAATCGGGCCGGCCCAATTTGGGTACCTGGTGCAAAGCCGGTGGAGGCTTTGTCAGTTTCGGCGCAAAACTGACAACCATCGATCTTGTATCCGACTGTCCAGAAGAGAAGCTGTAGTCGCTACGAAAGCTGAGCTTCCGGATAAGTCATCTGTATCTCTAGGCCCACAGTCAGTCAGTCGTGTCTGTAAAAATTCCTAAGGGCAGTAGAGTCTTTTCATTTATTATTGCGTCTGTAAAAACCCTAAGGGGCAAGTGGAATATTCCTAGTGTTGGGAGCCTATAAATAGGACCCCAATCCCTAGGGTTTGGACTACCCTTTTGGCTGAAATCAATTCCACTCTATTGGGTCACTTTTTGTCTCTTGCCTTGCCTCTCTCTTCTCCTGTTCTTGCTTGCGCCGCCAGGGAGTTTTTGCCCCTGTTTTATTGCCTTGCATTTAATGTTGCAGTGAAGGCTCTATTTCCATTTTGGGCAGCATCTGCAAAGTTTTAATGGCTATATTTCATTTGCATAGCAAGTTTTCCCATGTTTTTTGAGGCTTCGGAAGCTTCGGCTGGGTGTGTTCTTCACGCTAGTAGTACTAGTTCTTGCTGTTGCAAGTAGTACTACTACTGTTGCTACAGTACGCTGTGGCAGCTTTTTACCTTCTACTGCACTGCTTTTTGATCGAAGCTGACAGGATCCAGAAACTTTTCTGGCTGTTTCTGGCGAAGCCATCCTTCTCTGTGCGAAGCCCCTCAGTTCCGTGAGGTAGGCTTCGACCTACCATCTTCGAAGGCTTCGTTCGATTTTCGAACTTCGGTTTGTGTCCTGTGTTGCTAAGCTTCGAAGTATTTTCTGAACGGACAGCATCGCATACTTTGAACGACAGTGCGAAGATACTCCGGCTCTAGCTGTTCGAAGTCCACACTTCGATTGGCTTCGAAGTTGGCTTCGAAGCTTGTCGTTCTGCTAGGCTTCGCGTTGTTTTCTTTGTGGCATGTCAGCCTTCGCTTCTCTTTTCGAAGCTTGCTCTTTTCGAAGGTAGAGTGTAGGCTTCGAATTTGGTGCCTCTGTCGTGTGACAGGCTTCGCTTCTTTGTTCGAAGGTAGTCCGTCTGTGTGTTGCATTCGAAGTTCTTTGTTCGAAGGTTTTGTTTCGAAGCACTCGGTTCAAAGCTGTGTCCGAAGTCTTGCCTTCGAAGTACATACTTCGAACCAGGCTCCGGCATTGTCATACTTCGCTTCGAAGCATACTTCGCTTCTTGCCACTTCGAACTAGGCTAGACCAAAACACCTTCGGCATCTTCGACAAGCTTCGCAACTGACCTCCGAAGCAGGCTCCGCAACCAACCTCCGAAGCAGGCTTCGACCAGCGAAGCTGTCTTCGACAATCATCTCCGAAGCAGACCTCGACGGGCGAAGCAGGCCTCGCCAAGTTCCGAACAGGAGACAAATTTGGACAGTAAATTCTCATTTCATCTTACATATACTTAGATCATTTCATTGGGAAGTTTAGGCCTGTTACACAGTGTTCATCTGCCTAGTTGCACTTCTATAATAGTTCTCTGTTTGACATCAGTTTCTTCTAGGTTAGATACCCTTAGACTTAGGCCTTTTGTTTATTTTCTGCTGCGTAGTCTTTTGAGGTGCGTTGGGTATTGGGAACAGGCCATTGATTCGAAAGAATTTTTAAGGCGCCCATTCAACCCCCCTCTGGTCGCTACTTTCGGTCCTACACCATGCCGGCTAGCCTCGCCTGGTGGAGTTGGGCACCCGCCTGGCCGTTCAAGGCATCGCCCATGGCGACTAGGTGGTCGCCGGGCGTCTCTGGACGGCCGACTAGGTGAAAGTGCCTTCGACTAAGGCATCGGCGTGTCACCCTAGCCCCCCTCTTGAGTCTCGACTAAGTCGACTCTCTCCCTCCCCTTCCACTTGCGCCGCCACCTCTGCCCCTTGCGCCGCCGGCCGCCGCCTCTGCTACCCCTCCCCTTGCGCCGCCAGCCGCCGCCTCTGCATACTTCGAGGGTCAGGTAGGTTAACCAGATATTGGGTAACCTGTGTCGTCTGCACTACCCAGGGGTGCTGACAATGTCGACCGGTGAGTGGGTTCTATGCCAGACATGGGACAAGTACCAGTTTGCTCCTGACAGGCGCCGCGAAACTGCTTAGGGGGCGGTGTCTCATAACTTCTGGGTATGTGTTTTTTCAATCTTCTTTTAGTTTTAACACAAATCTTTTCGAGTTACAACACTTTACTAATCATGACTTTTGCAGTTATGCTTTTGCTTGCCAGAAGTCGGCAATCACCATAATCATGCCCTTCAAGTCTTCAACAACAATGCACACAAGGTGGTGAAGGACGATATTTCGTATGCCCGCATTCAAGCGAACAATGCTTACTACAAGGAGAAGCTAGGGCAACGAATGAGCAAGACGACGGGCGCATCTACAATATATTTGACTGAAGAACAATATCGTTCAGTAAACAATTCTAACTTTTTAAATCTTTGATTGTTGAGATTTGTTGTCATATAATACAAATAACATCTCTGTTCAGGTGAGGATTCTGTGGTTTGCAAACCGCGAGGATGCATATTTCGAATTCTGCAAGATTTGGTCTTCAGCTGCATTCAAGAAGACTTCCGGGCAGAAAAGACAATGCCGCGGGATGGATCCAAAGCACAAATATTGTGCCGATGGATATATTCGCCAAGCTAAACGCATGGTAAGACCTCCTTCTGTCACTCTCTATCTATAGATACATTGTAATGCGACTAACTCATTTCTATTGTACAGGAAGCTAAATCTGGCAACGTGCCAAGTGACATAGAGGTGTATACCTCTGGTCACAAAGGAAGCGATCCTACACAGTCAGATGTCTTGTGTAGCCAGGCAGCTACAGACCATTTGGTGAGATGTTAGCAATGGTAAGAGTTTGCGTAATTTCATTTTTCTCCGTCTAATCGGACATGTTTTTTGTAGGCGCAGTATGGTGAACACATGGTTCGACTCCATAGAGAGGATTATGATTGGCGGAGAGAACCTGTCGACCAAATGGTCGTGTACTCCAGCGGAGGTGGAAAAAGCCATGGACGGTGAGATAGTGTTTTATTAATATTTTGTGTATAGTATTGTGATGGTAACTAACTCATTCAATGTTGCAGGTACTCCATGTTCAATAAAGTTATTGACTCGAGAGCGGTGAGAGCTCAGAAGTCAGCTCAGTCATCGCAGAGCTCCGTAAGAGTTAGCTCCAGCTATCATCGCTCAGAAAAAAACCCGGAGGTGGTTCAGCTGAGGGAGGAAATGAGGCGGCGCGACGAGCACAACAGGCAACAACAAGAGTACTATACCGCCTGCTTAGCACAACAGCAGGCGATGATCCAAGTAAGTTTAGTTTATAGTGTTGCAGTTAAAAAGTATTCAGAAATAGGTTTAGAACTAACTGATTACATTACAACATATGTAGCAACTAGCCCAGCAGCATGATGGATTTGACATGTCCTTGTTCCAACCACTACCTCCCCCGCCACCACCACTAGCTCCTACATCACCTGAGGTACCTCCTGACATATCGTTACTTCAGATACTTAAGTTAGCGTTTAGAAGGGTAGTTGAGTTCGTTCTCTAATTTTGTCTATTTCTTCAGAGTTTCCATACGCCTGGTCAGGATGGAGCCTCCGGGACAAATGTGGATGAAGCGGGAGGTAGCGGCGGCGCCCACGACCCAAATGTGGGCGATCAGTGAGTATGGATGTGTATTGTGAAGTTTGATTGAATGTGGATGTGATATGCGCTTTGATATGAATTTGAATGTGTTATGTGAATCTCGATGTGTCATGTGACTTTGTATTTGAATTTGGATGGTATATGTGAATGCGGATGTGTAATGTGACTTTAGATGTGAATTCAGTTGTGTTATGTGATTTTGGATGTGATATGTGATTTTGGATGTTATATGTGAAGTTTGAATGTGATTTTGGATGTGAGATGTGAATTTGGATGTTATATGTGAATGTGATATAAATTGTGTTTGGATGCGAGTGTGAATAGGGGAACCAGGAAAAAACAAAAAAATACCAGCTAACTTCCGTCGGCTTTGACCATAGCCGACGGAAGTTAGCTGCTTTCGGCCACGTGGGCAGAAAGGCTAACTTCCATCGGCTAGGGCCAAAGCCGACGGAAGTTAGCTGCTTCTAACTTCCGTCGGCCAGCTGGCCGACGAAAGTTAGCACCCCTCTGCTGACGTGGCAGAGTTCGGCGCTAACTTCCGTCGGCCGACGGAAGTTAGCTAACTTCCGTCAACTCGCTTCTGTCGGCCAAATACCGACGGAAGTTAGCCTTTTGCCGACGGAAATTAGCTTCTTTCGTCGGGAAAGGGCTAACTTCCGTCGGCTTTGGCCGACGGAAGTTGCCTGGATTGTTGTAGTGTTCTTCCGTCGGAAAAGGCTTAACTTCCCTCGGTTTTAGCCGACGGAAATTTGCCGAATTCATGTAGTGAGGGGCTTGCTATTGCCCTAAATAGCAAGTCAAAAATAGCAACCATATTGAATATGTTCTAAAATGCTAAACTTAACATATGAGCTACCTATATGGAGTAAAATTAATACAATACGAAGTACTTTATATGAATCCAACTTGAATATGGGGCTTGCTATTATCCCCTAGTAAAAAATAACAACCATATTGAAGATGCTCTAACCATATGCAGATGAGCTACTTATATGATGTAAAATACAATACGAAGTGTTTTATAGGGTCACTGTACATAAAATATAAATAATTGAGAAATTTTACAATTGTTGAGAAGATATCTTAATTTTTAGTGTTAATTTTAATATCTTTTGATATATAAGAAATTAACGGTATAAAATATGGTATTCCATGTACGTACTCAACAAAACGGTGAAATCTCTCAAAATAATTCCACGGCGGTTAACTGCTGCAATAGCCGTTGCTACTGATGCACTAACCGATTATTCTACGTACGGATCTTTGTACGAGAGACGTCGACCCGGAGTCCCGGACGCATGCAGGCTCATTAATAGTTCAGTGGAATTGCAAGGAAGATAAAGAATACGGTGACCGGAAGGATCGGATCCCACCGGTGCCGGCGTAGCTAGATATCTGCGACATGGCCGTACGTGCTAGTTGCGCGCGTGGAGCAGCGCCCTCGGCTCGTCACCGGCCGGCCGGACGACGAGGAGGAGAAGGTCTCAGCTACACATGTTTCTCATCTGCTCGGGCATGTGGGTGGGTCGCGGCTGTTCGCAAGAAGAAGGTGACGCCTCGCTGTTGCGTTTCCAGGCGGTGGGCGGCGGACTGGACCATTAATTTGGTAAAGGGTGATGGTACGGCCGCACTGTGGCCGCCGGCCCGGCGAGACGACGCGCTGTTGACCAGGGAACAGTGGGAGGCTCTAGGCTCTAGCTAGCTGCTAGCCAGTAGCCACGTACGTGCTGGCTGGCTGTACGTGGGCGTGGCTGAAGCCTGAAGCTGCGCGCCTGCGCCTAGTACTACTCACGCCATCGTCGCTGGTTGGCTGCCAAGATCCGCGGGTACGACCACAACAAAGACGAGGACGAGGACGAGGACGAGGACGAGGGCGAGGGCGACGCCGCTGTTGCGGAGTCGTACGGAGTGGGACTGCGAGGCCCTGGGCATGTGACGTGCAGAGGGGAGCCGTCGAGGTGGAGACATTCTGGGCACAAGTTCTAGTTTTAGCTGGGACATCAATTGCGTTCCGGGCCGGCGTGTCGTGTCGTGTCGTCGTACGTTTGTCTGTATATATGCGTCGCGCGCGCGTTTCGGGTCCGGGACACCATGATTGGGGTCTCTTTGTCACGAGGGTCGATCGAGAAGGGGCGAATCGACAACTGTTTGAAAAGCAAACGGAATCGAAAAGTACTGTCAGCGATAAAGCTGGAGCATCTTTTGTTGTGATCTACGTACGGCGCAGGGGAGGTTTCTTCCATGTAATTAAGTTCACCTGAGTACTTACGCGGTAAACTTGTGAGGATTCTTTGGAATTGTACAAGTAGGGTATGAGAAAAATCGAGCTGGTTAAACTTTGGTTCTTAATGGTCAGCCTGGTTGGGCTTAGCCAGGCCCATTTTAAATGCTTAATGGACTAAATTGTCAAAACCTTTATTCTTGAATGGCTGTACTAGATGTGCTTAGTCTGGCCCATCACCTCAAATGCGTAATGGACAAAATTAAGCCCGAGGCAGTTCGGCCTACTAAAAAAATCTCCCGGAAGACCGGGAAAAGCCTACTTACACATACTCTTGTTCTTAGAGCATTTTCGTTTTGCTGCAATACTAGGTACTTTTTATTTAAATTAACTTACTATTTTACTAAATATTTTATTAATTTATATGCATGTAAAAAAATGAAAATAATTAAATAAGCTCAACATTCGATGGAATAACAAATTCGGTTGGCTTGTTAGATGTAGTAACAACTCAAGTAACAAATACAATGAAGTAATTTTTTAGATCATATTTGTTATTTTAGGGGATAACAAGTGATAGCAAGTACAATAGAGATGCTCTTATATTTGTATGCGTATTAAAATTATTTTTTGTATTTTTTTGATATATGTGCATGTTACTTATATTAAGATATAAATTATATTGTATTAAATATATATATATTAATATTATTTTAAGAGTCAAATCAGAATAGTCGAACGGAATCAATAAGTTGGCTATCCACCGTTTACAATTAGCACCACTTTGCCTTCGTCACATTCGCCGCGATACACGGGCCTGCGCGGCGGCGCCTCAACCCGGTCCTCCGCCGGCCGGGCGACCGCCGCATTTGCGGTGACCTCGTCGTACCTCTGTACGGCATCTTTCATGCACAAGGCGCGGTGCCGCAGGCTAGAACCCAGTCCAGCCTAACTCTCCGCTGACATCTCCCCACACATCCCCGCACGGCCGCACGGCCCCGCTCTCCGTAGCATGACGACGGCGATGTCAGGTCTACTCCACGGGTTGAAGAACGCTGCGACCTTCGCGCTAGAGAAGGTCCCGAGGCTGCTAGCTACGCTCCCGTTACCTGCCTGGCGGGGTGATGTGGTCGATCTCCGTGACCCTCCCGGCGCCCGGCGTCCGTTCGACGAAATTCCGCTCCGGCAATCCGCGGCGTGTTCGAACCGCGTACTCTTGGACTACGCGAAACGCGGGATGGTCTGGGATACTCTGCATCACTTCTCGGCCACGCGCCGCGGTGGCGTGCGCGTCGACGGCGCCACGCTGTCCTGTGTTCTCAAGGTTTGCGGGTCGCTGACGGACAGAGTTCTTGGGGAGCAACTGCATTGCCTGTGCGTCAAATGTGGGTACGATCGAGGTGAGATCAGTGTAGGCACGTCGCTCGTCGACATGTACATGAAGTGCTGCAGCATCCGTGAGGGCAGGGATGTGTTTGAAGGGATGCCCAAGAAGAATGTCGTCACGTGGACATCGTTGCTTACTGGTTATGCCCAGGGAGGGATGCATTCAGAGGTCATGGCCCTCTTCTTCAGGATGCGTGCCGAGGGTATATGGCCCAATCCATTCACATTTGCAAGTGTTATCTCTGCAGTAGCGAGCCAGGGTGAGCTTGATCTTGGGCAGCGTGTGCATGCTCAGTCAGTTAAGTTTGGATGCCGCTCGACTGTGTTTGTGTGCAATTCTCTGATGAACATGTATGCTAAGTGTGGAGTGGTCGAAGAAGCCAAGTCTGTGTTTTATTGGATGGAGACCAGGGACATGGTATCATGGAACACGTTAATGGCTGGTCTTCAATTGAACGATCGCGAACTGGAAGCCCTGCAGGTGTTCCATGAATCACAATTCAGTATGGGAACGCTCACACAGTCGACATATGCTACAGTGATCAAGTTATGTGCAAACCTTAAACATCTAGCCCTGGCAAGGCAGCTCCACAGCTGTGTGTTGAAACACGGATTTCATTTGGCTGGAAATGTAATGACAGCCCTCTCGGATGTTTACAGCAAATGCGGTGAACTGGTTGATGCTTTAAACATATTTTTGACAACGACAGGATCACAGAATGTTGTTTCGTGGACTGCTATTATCAGTGGGTGCATTCAGAATGGTGACATTCCTCTTGCTGCTGTTTTTTTTAACAGAATGAGAGAAGACAGCATAGAGCCAAATGAGTTCACCTACTCAGCAATGCTGAAAGCATCACTACAAATCTTGCCTCTCCAGATACATGCCCAGGTAATCAAGGCCAACCACCAGCATATCCCATATGTAGGAACTGCACTTCTCTCTTCGTACTCAAAATTCGGAAGCACTGAAGAAGCCCTCTCTATATTCAGAATGATTGACCAGAAAGATGTTGTTGCATGGTCTGCAATGTTGTCTTGCTATGCACAAGCTGGTGACTGTGAAGGTGCCGTATATTTATTCATCAAGATGGCCATCCAAGGCATGAAGCCGAATGAGTACACAATATCAAGTGTGATTGATGCCTGCGCTTGTCCGTCAGCTGGGGTCGACCAGGGTAGGCAGTTCCATGCTATTTCCATCAAGTACAGATACCATGATGCAATCTGTGTGAGCAGCGCACTTGTCAGCATGTACTCAAGGAAAGGGAACATTGAAAGTGCTCGAATCGTCTTTGAGAGGCAAAGGGATAGAGATTTGGTTTCATGGAACTCGATGATATCAGGGTATGCACAGCATGGTTACAGCATGAAAGCCATTGAAACATTTCAACAGATGGAAGCTGCTGGAATTGAGATAGATGGCATCACATTCCTTGCTGTGATCATGGGATGCACTCATAATGGTCTTGTTGCAGAAGGTCAGCATTACTTTGATTCGATGGTCAGGGACCACAAGATCAGTCCCACCATGGAGCATTATGCATGCATGGTTGATCTATATAGCCGTGCAGGCAAGTTGGATGAGACAATGAGCCTTATAGGAGACATGCCATTCCCTGCAGGTGCAATGGTATGGCACACATTGCTAGGTGCTTGTAGAGTTCACAAGAATGTTGAGCTTGGTAAGTTTGCTGCAGATAGGCTTTTATCACTTGAGCCGCATGATTCAGCTACTTATGTGCTGCTCTCGAACATTTATGCGGCTGCTGGGAAGTGGAAAGAGAGGGATGAGGTGAGGAAGCTCATGGACTCTAGAAAGGTGAAGAAAGAAGCTGGATGCAGCTGGATTCAGATCAAGAACAAAGTTCATTCCTTTATAGCCTTTGACAAGTCACATCCTATGTCAGATCAGATATATGCAAAGCTCAAGGCAATGACAAATAGGTTGAAGCAAGAAGGTTATTCTCCTAACACAAGCTTCGTGCTTCATGACATGACAGAAGAGCAGAAGGAAGCCATGCTGGTTACACACAGTGAGCGGCTAGCTCTTGCCTTCGGCCTGATTGCTACACCACCAGGAACACCCCTTCAGATTGTCAAAAACCTGCGGGTTTGTGGGGACTGCCACATGGTTATGAAGATGGTTTCAATGACTGAGGATAGGGAGATCATCATGCGAGACTGCAGCAGGTTTCACCACTTCAATGCCGGGGCCTGCTCCTGTGGTGATTTCTGGTGAATGGAGGGCTGAACAAACTGACTGGATAAAACAGACTCAGGCAGTGCCATCCTTAGAGGTGGAGCTAGTAAAAAGTAGAGGGGTGCACAGGTTAGCCTTTGTAAATTGATTTCTAGGCTAGGAGGTACACATGTTAGGCCTAGGGAATGCATACATGGTCAATAGATGGTATTAAACACTGATTTGTTTTTTTGGTCCCTGGTGCCAAGACATCACCTAACATAACGTGGTTATGCCTCTGTCCATCCTTGAACAATATTACTTCGAGCTGACATTGGAGTACTGGGTTATCCATAGCTGATATCAATTATAAGCCCACAAATAGTGTTATAGGTGCTTGTAGAAGCGGAGAGCAATGTTAATACCAAAGTGCAGGTTTGTTGGCATTGCCACTACCTGCAGGCATGCTGTGCTGGGTGACTCAAGCTGTAATCTGTCAGGTGGGGCGTGGAATACCAGAGGCATAAGAAGGTGGCGGGATAGGCCTTGCCAGGCCCTGTCTGGTGGTTTCGGTTAGTATCCAATATTCAGTTAAGATTGAGTCAGTTTTAGATAACGAGTCCAGTTAGAATAAAACAGTTAAGATTCAGTTTATTAGTAGAATAATGTAGATCGGCCTTGTGTATATAAACAGGACACAATTGCTTAGATGAGCCGTCAAGTTTTTAGTTCAGGCTTTGCCTTCTCTGTACCCCCTGTCTCGGCAGTGTGGCGGCCACGACGACCCCTTTGTGCCGATGAGGTCTAGGGTCTCGACCCACTACTTCGTTTAAATACAATTTGAGGAGATTCATACCTTCCAACTCTATCGACATTCTGGCCCATGATAACTTAGTATTCAGAGACTCAGGTTCATCGCCAGCCATGAGCACCGCCTCCAGTTTTGGGTCGGACATGGTGGAGGAGGTCACTCTCGTTGATGTGGTCCGACGACTACAAACAATTGAAGACATTGTCCTGCCCATGCAGCCGATACCGGACAACTTCGCCACCCTTGAGGGTACCGTGTGGGATCAGGGTCATCAACAACAGGCGCTCAACCTTGCACTCAAGCACATCGAGCGGCATGCGCAGGATTAGCAAGCACAGGACCTGGGACAGGGGCCACAGATCAATCCCTGCACGGGAACAGACGACGCTGACGCCGACTTCCTTCCAACAATGCACAAGCTAGAGTTCCCCAAGTTCGACAGCACGGAAGACCCTTTGCCTTGGAGCAAATGTTGTGTCGCTACTTCCGCGTGCACCATACACCGGAGAACAAACGTGTCGCATAGGGAAAATTACACATTTGCCCCAAAGTTGAATGGTCTTCTCACATTTACCTCAAAGTTGGAAGTCTTTGCAGAAATGCCTCAAAGTTATTAACTTCGATTGCAGATTTGCCCCATATTAAGACTTCTTCAGATTTTAATTGTTTTGTTTATTCTAAATTTTCTAAATGCCTGTTATGCCCTCACCTCTGTTTGATCCGTCATGTTCCCTTCCCATTCCGTGGGACGCCGACCCTGGCCGTTCACCTCCCGCCGCGCAGCCGTCGTCTCGCCCGAAGTCTTTCCGCCGCTTGAGCAGGTCGCCCGTCGGGGCGTCCGTCTCATTGTCGCTGCTGCTCCTGCCTCCATTCTCTGCTGCTGCTCCTGCCTCCATTCTCCGCTGCTACTGAGGCTCACGTATGTGTTGTACTAAAAATGTACATCAGTCCCTTTGGATGCAGCACTAGATTCATTGTGAATGTGTTGTACTGATCGTTGTGTTATTTGTACTGATTACTGCTCGTGCTTATGTGCTAATATGTCCATGCTCAATAATTTAGTTTGTTGCTGTTCATTGCATGCAGAATATTATTAAATATTGTTGGATGTTAGCAGCACATGTGTTCATAGTGTGGTAGAGGATGATGGTGGGGGTGTATCACTTGAACCAGTGGATTGGTCGGGTCTTCAAATTGTGGAAGGTCCTGATGACTATGATGGCAAATGAAGACAAATGAAGACGATATAAATGAGACTGATGTTATTGAAAATGAAACTGCTATAGTACACACTGATCGGGCTGATGTTTTGGTTGATGAGGTCATTCCTGATGGGGTACAACCCAGTTATGATATGGAGCATCCTGAAATTATTGTAGGTACCATATATCCATCAATGGACCTATTTAGATTAGCAATAAGGCAATATGCAATTAATCAAGAATTTATATTAGCAATCAAAAAGTATGATCGTAGTAGATTTGTTGGCTATTGTAAAGCCGATGGTTGTCCTTGGAGAATAGTAGCCCGCAAAACACCTACCAATGTAATCAGGGTACGTGTACTAACTTTTGTCCCAAATTTGTTTAATTGTTTTCTTTTAATTGTAAAGCTAATGTAGTCTTTAAATTTTTTAGGTCAACCAACTTGAAAACAAGCACATGTGTTCTTCTACTAGTAGGATCAAATCTAGCATGGCTTCTCTAGGCTGGGTGGCTTCAAAAGCAACAGGTATTTTACGCACTAATCCTAACATGGGTGCAAAAGAAATGCAAGATAAGTTGCAAGATGATTATAATGTCACTATTAGGTACGACACAGTGTGGAAGGGGAGGGAAAGAGCTATCAATGAGATGTATGGTAGTTGGGAGGGAAGTTTTCAATTGCTATATGAGTTCAAGGCAGAGGTAGAGCTCAAATGTCCAGGTAGCATTGTTGAGATCAAAACGCAAACCAAAGGGACTGATGTACATTTTCATAGATTTTTTATTGCATTTAAGCCATGCATTGAGGGATTCTTAAGGCCCTGTTCGGCTGCATGGGAATAATTCCCAAAACAGAACAATTCCCCACAGGGATTGAGTTGATCCCCTCCTGTAAACTAAATCCCTGTGGGGGTTTAATCCCCATATTTTCTGTCTCCATGGCCTGTTCGGTTGGTTCCTAGCAGTGTTGCCCAGCAGCAATTTTCTGTCTCTATGCATAATTTATTCAATACAGTTCAATAAGCTACGGATTGACAAAAAATTGTCACAATTCATGGATGCTTGATGTCAGTCCGTGAACATATATTTGATCAAACTATTGAACACAGTGAACACAGTGATCAAAAATATATGTGTGCATAGTGAGCCAAAAATGAAATAGAAAACAAAAAATTAAACAGTATCCAAAACTGGTTGCATTGAACACAGTGATCACATTGTACTGTAAAACTCATCAAAAAAACATTGTGTTGAACATCTAGTCTCCAACACAGTGATCACATTATACTATAAAACTCATCCAACAGAACATAATGATAAACATCTAGTCTCCACAGGAAAAAAGACTACTCATGAAGAGTTTTAGTTAAACATCTGAACTTGAACTTGAACTTGCAGTTAGATTCATGGGTGCAGGAGTAACAAGTTTTCTCTACAACACTTGAACTTGCAGCCTTGCATTTGTTTGAGCAGTGAAGCAAACAAAAAGGTAATATAGAAATCCACCTGAAAACTAAACACGTTACAGAATGCAAGAACATATCCAACACTTGAACATATGCATTCAACTCATACATTATTAGTGATGTAGCAAGATAAAGAACTTGGTTCTTGCACAAGGCACAAGGGTTTTCTTCTGATCTACCTGGTACAAAACATATATAATTAGACATGTGACAGGCCCCTAAATCTAAGGTCAGTATGCCTTTCTATAAAAACTCTGTGAGCTACTGAAATAAATACTACACTCCATTTACTGCTGCCTACTCACATCACACTGATCCTGCACAAAGCTAGAAAGAACATCACCAGTCCACCTTATGACACTTTTCAAAGGCAAACATGTAAACCTCCATAACCCTTGGTTTTTCTAGCTATGTTTGGATTATACAAAACTCTAGTCTGCTTGTTGTTGAGTGACCTAAAGAAAGCATGGAACAAAGAAAGGTAGGCAGCTCAACTGAGTTGGAGGAAAAGGGGGTCAAAGTATGAAACAGTTTAGTTTTCTCATCACCTACAGAGGAGTTGATTAAATTGACTACAAAAATCGGAAAGACCAGAACAAGAACGAATGTTGGCCCCTATTATTTCTAGGGCTTATTTCATCTTTGCTCATCTACCACATGGTTGCGTCACCTCATGCTGTTGGGGAGTCGGGGAGGAAGGGAGAGAGGGGAGTCGGGGAGGAAGGGGAGAAGCACGAAGCTCACCAGAAGTGCTCACCGACCGGTAGATAGGGAGAGAGGGGAGCCAGGGAATACTGAGGACGGCGGAGGCTGCCTTCGACCGACGGGATTTTTGGGAAACAACGTCGGAGCTCGCTGGTGATGGGGATCGCCTCGCGCCACCGCCGTCGTCGCCGCCGCCGCCACCCGCTCTGACGCGTCGTCGCCTATGTCACGTGAGGTTGGGGAACAGCTGTCGCAAGTGCCAGGGATTGAAACCACTCCCCAACCCTAGAGGTTGGAACCCCGGTTTGGGCTGGGAAAAAAGAGAGCAGTAGACCGGGTTATAATCCCACTGGGTTATAACCGAACATAAATTTTTTCATGGGCCGGGATTTTTACCAGGCCGGGATGATCCCTAGGGATTGCGGCCCAAACCCCACCATTCCTGGCCCAACCGAACAGGGCCTAAGTGGGTGTAGACCATATATTAGTATTGACTCAACTTCTTTGAATGGTAAATGGAATGGACACTTGGCTGCTGTATGTGCCCTAGATGGACATAATTGGATGTTTCCAGTAGCATTTGGGCTAATAGATTCTGAAACTAAGGATAATTGGACTTGGTTCATGACACAGTTAAAGAAGGGAATTGGTGAACCTCCTCTTTTAGCTGTTTGTACAGATGCACAAAAAGGTTTAGAGAATGCAGTTAAAAAAGTTTTTCCACATGTTGAGCAAAGAGAATGCTTTAGGCATTTAATGGACAACTTTGTAAAGAAATTCCATGGTGACATCCCTAATCATATGTGGCCTGCTGCGAAGGCATATAGGCTAGAGGTATTTAATTATCACATGGACAAGGTCCTAGAACAATGCCCTACAGTTGCTGATTATCTTAGAAGGTATCATAACTTGATGTGGATGAGATGTTCCTATAACACAAATATAAAGTGTGACTACATTAATAATAACTTGGCTGAATGCTTCAATAGCTGGATAAAGAGCATCAAAGATCTCCCTGTTGTGGAATTAGCTGACAAAATCAGAGAAAAAGTCATGGAGTTATTTTGTAAAAGAAAAATGATTGGAGAGAAGTTGCAAGGTCTTATATTGCCAGCTGTTCTTCATCAAGTTAATAGAAGGTCTAGAGGCTTAAAACATTTGAAGGTGCACAAAGCTGTAGGTTGGAGTGCAGAAGTGAAAGATACCAACAATGAACAATTGAGACATGTTGTAGTGTTACCTAACATGGAGTGTACTTGTCTTGAATGGCAACACACTGGAAAGCCTTGTGAGCATGCACTTGCTTTTATTACAACCCAAAGAAATGCCAATATGGAGAGCTACATACATGAGTACTATTCAGTTGATAGGTTTAAAGTGGCATATCAATTAGAAATACAACCATTAACAGGTAGATCACAATGGCCAAAGATGGACCTTGGTTTTGTACTTCTACCACCGATCGCTAAGCCAAAAACCCTTGGAAGACGTAGAAAGGAGAGAATCAAAGGTTGTTTAGAGAAAGGTGGCAAGGGACTAAACAAGTGTAAGAGGTGTCATGAGATTGGACATAGGCAAGCTAAATGTCCTTTAAATGGCACTAAAAAGAGGTACGATACTTTGATTATATTTTTTTATTTTCATATTATTTCTTTTAAATTTATAATCTTTCTCACTTTGGACAGAAAGAGGAAGGCTAGGAAAACCTCAACAAAGACAGGACCAAGTACATCTGCAGGAGCAAGCACTTCAGTTAAAAAGATGTCTCCTAGAAAGAAAAAGAAAATATATGTTTGAAATATGAACTCAATTATTTTGCTAGTGTGAGATGTGAACTCACTTATTTTGCTAGTGTGATGTGAACTCACTTATTTTTGCCATGAGAGATGTGAACTCACTTACTTTGCCCCTGTGATGTGAACTCACTTATTTTGCTAGTGTGTGATGTAAACATATACTACTCATCCAGTCATTCAAGTAGAATGAAACCATTGCATGTTACGCATCTGGAGTTTAGCAGATGAGAAGGCAGTTGTTATGCATCGACAAGTTTCTGGTCATTCTTATTTTGCTGGTTGTTATGCAGAGTTAGGTGGTTATTTGATCCCAGAATTTGGCAGAACGGTAGTAGTTGGCATTTCTGGTGTCTGGTTTTACTGTGCTACTGAGGTCCAGATGCATATGGTCCTGATAACTGCAAATGATTGATTGATAAACTAGGTAAACAAATTAAAAATGTCACAGGCAGGAGATGAATTACAACTGCAAATGGTCCATGTATGGCAATCTTGACATCTGACTTAGTCCTTGTGCCACAGGCATGCCCTGCTTATGTTAATTACTGATTTCAACATAACCAGAATAACATCTAAAAGACATGTAGTTCACATACCAGAATGCCATCTAAAATATCAGAAATTAACACGAGCATAGCAAGAAAACAGAAATTCTACACAATTTTAGTCCTGTTACTTCTTATTACAGTATTACACTGAATCAACACTGAAAAAATCTGGATCATTCTACTTGTGATCCATGCGATTAGTCCCTGCTACTTGCCACAACAGAAGAGCAACAACAACCACCGCGCGTGCAGGGAGGATAGACGAGCCACAACAGCCACCACACGCGCAGGGCTTGTACAGGCGACGAGGACCGTGCTAGGGGCGGAGACGAAAGTCGTGCGAGGGTGGAGACCGGCAACCACCATGCCGGGGGCGGAGACCAACATCCACCGTCAGGGGCAGGGCAGAGACCAGCAACCACCGTCGGCGTTGGGGGCGGGGCGGAGACCAACATCCACCGTCGGGGGCAGGGCAGAGACCAGTAGCCACCGGTGTTGGGGACGGGGCGTCGTGGCAGAGACGGAGGGCGGCGGAGAAGACAGGGGCGGTGAAGAGAATGTTTGTAAGTGAAGAGCAAGGGTAAAACAGGAATATCACATGATAGAAAATACAAAAAACAATTAAAATCTAAAGAAGTCTTAATATGGGGCAAATCTGCAATTGAAGTTAATAACTTTGGGGCATTTCTGCAAAGACTTCCAACTTTGGGGTAAATGTGAGAAGACAATTCAACTTTGGGGCAAATGTGCAATTTCCCCTGTCGCATATGCCACATTCCATCTATTGGATGATGCGCAACTGTAGTACCATAGATTGGAACTCAATGACAACCCTTCGATATGGACTCGCTTCGTTCAACTCATCAACACGCGCTTCGGGCCACCCTTGAAGGATAGCCCAATCGGCGCACTCGCTCTACTTCGCTGCGACAACTCCGTCGACGACTACTGCAACAAATTCATGGCGTTGTCCTATCAGGATCCTACCATCACGGAAGGACAACAAATTCAGCTATTCACCGTCAGCTTGGGGACACTGCTTCCCACAGATGTTGTCCTATAGTGCCCGACCTCACTGGACAAGGCATTCATGTACGCCCAGGCATACGAACAGCGTGACACGCCATAACTTGCTTCGACATTGACTCTACCAGATCGACAGGGCGCTCCTTCCCCAGGCCTGCATCCATGGCGCCACCCCCTTTCCCAACAGGCGGACCAGTCTCATTGAGCGCATCCGTCAATGGTAAGCTGCCAGGTACAAAGAAACTTTCCCTAGCAGAGATTGTTGACCGCCGTAGAACTGTTGAGACATCGGGAAGCTACACTAGCTGGTAATTTCAAAAATTTTGCCCCTAAACCTTGGAACCATGTGCGTGAGGGATCATGAATCGTTACCTTCTAACGCGAGACATGCTAGTGCAGCGGAATAAGATGTCAGGAAAGTGTGTCCTCGCATATCCTCGTCTTGCTTCGCTCGTTCCCCGACAATCTAATCGGCGAAGACCGGCGATGTCCATAAGAAGCCTATGAGCTCCGCTATTCGAGCAGCGCCTCTACGAAGTCCACACGAACATGGATGAGATTGATCTCACGTCGGTGTGCTAGCACCGCTCGTGAGAACTGGGGAAAAAAATCACAATCTCAAATATTGAGATCAAGAAGGGAGAGGTTCTTTGAGGCTAGGGTCTAAATCTGATCTAAACAACAACTAACTTGTATGTAATATGTCTCCAAATACCTCCTCCTCCTCTCTTTATATAGAGCTTGGACCCTGGACCCAAAACCAGATAAAGAGCCCAACAGATCCAATCTATTCGCCCACCTCGAA
This sequence comes from Zizania palustris, assembly GCA_019279435.1. Classification (NCBI taxonomy): domain Eukaryota; kingdom Viridiplantae; phylum Streptophyta; class Magnoliopsida; order Poales; family Poaceae; genus Zizania; species Zizania palustris. The sequence goes on from JAAALK010000284.1 coordinate 11,732,073, forward strand.
ACTTCTGATGTTGGATCGGAAATTTTGATCTGGACTCTCGGTTTGCAACCTATAACTTATGAGAACTTCCGATACCCCTGTTGAAACTTTCGATCGTTCTTATCGAAACTTCCGATTTCAAATCGAAACTTCCGGTTTGAATTCTCTGTCTCTAAATCAGAAATAATCGAAACTTCCGATTTGAACTCTCGGTTTATCAAACCATAAATTATCACAACTTTCGATATCATTATAGAACAAAGTCTCACATAACAAGTTATCAACTCATTAATCAATGTAAATGATATTTATTCAAGGAAAAATATATCAATTATCCTCACACATAAGCATAGACATCAATAACATCTTTCACATACAAATTACTCATTAATGCAAGTATCTAATACCCATGGAGTTCAGGTACGCCTCATGCTTGGGTTGTGAAAGATGTTTCGTCAACAGATCTACTATGTTCAAATCCGTGCGCACCTTGCAAATATTCACATCATCTCTCTCTATAATCTCACGGATAATGTGATATCGCTGAAGTATATGTTTGTACTTTTGGTATGACCTAGGCTCCTTGGCTTGCACAATGGCACTACTATTATTACAATAAAGGTCCACTGGACTAGATGCACTAGGGATAACACCCAGCTCAGATACAATTTTTCTGATCCAAATGGCCTCTTTCGCAGCTTCCGAAGCTACAATGTACTCGGTTTCTATCGTAGAATTGACCACTGTCTCTTTCCTGAAACTCATCCAACTCAATGCGTCTCCATTGAGATAGAACACAAAACCAAATTGCGATCGTGAATCATCCTTGTCAGTCTAAAAGCTAGCATCAGTGTAACCGCTTACAACGAGCTCCTCATCACCACCGTAAACAGGAGCATATCCTCAGTTCTTCTCAAGTAGTTGAGGATACTGCTTGTAACACTTATAGCATAGGAGACATCTGGTGTGTACATAGCATGGCATACATGATGGACCCGATCAACGAGGCATATCGGATCATACTCATCTTCTTCAGTTCATCAGGTGTCGAAGCACACTGAGGCCTTGTTTGTGAACACAATTTTTTGTAGTTTTGGAAGCAATACTACATTATTATATACTGAAAGGTGTTTGACAACTCTATCTGAAATCTCTGTAAAGTAAACTGCAGTATTAGAAATACTGTACTCAATCTACAGTATTGAAAACTTTGGTACGAAGCACTTTTTCCAAAACTGTGGTATTATAAACTATGGTATTGTCATGGATGTAGTATAGTGTAGTTTTTGAAATACTATAGTTTCCAAAAACTGTGTTCCCAAACAGGGCCTGAGTCTTACTGAGAGAAATACCACGTGACATTGGCAGAAAACCTTTTTTAGAATTCTGCATTTTGAACCACTTTAAAACCTTGTCAATGTATATATTTTATCTTAATCCAATTAGCCGTTTTGATCTATCTCTATAGATCTTTAATATATGTTGTCTCTTAAAGATCTTTCATTGAGAAATTATTTTTCAATGAAATCTTGACAACATCCACGATCATTAAACTCATGACTCAAATATTCATTTCCACAATCTAATCGTAGAAATTTGATGTCTTGTCCGTATGATTTTGTTCCTCGTTTTGGAACTTCTTGAATTTTTCAAAGGATTCCCACTTATACCTCATTAAGTAGAGATGACCATATCTACTCAAGTCATCGGTAAAAGTGATAAAGTACTGAAAACCACCTCTTGCGGTATGACTCATCGGTCCACATACATTAGTATGTAATATGACCAATAGCTTATTTGCCCTCTCATTTTGACCAGTGAAAGGTGTCTTTGTCATTTTGCCAAGTAAACAAGACTCACATGTGTCATATGATTAAAATTCAAATGACTTCAAAAATCCATCTCTATGGAGCTTCTACATGCACTTCTCATTTATATGACCCAAACGACAATGTCAGGCATAAGTAGGATTCAAATCATTGAGTCATCATTTCTTTTTATTAACATAATAAACACATGCATTTTCAAGATTCAAAATATATAATCCATTCACCAATATTAATGGACAAACACCATAGAGCATACCATTCAAAAATATTGAACAACACTTTTCTTTATTATGAATTCAAAACCATTTTTTCTAAACATGAGGAAGAGATAATGTTTATGCCTAAGACGGTCAACACTGCAACTTTTGCATCATTTTCGATGTAGACATCTAGTTCGCCACTAGCACACTTTCTTGACCTACTCAGTCTCTACAACGATTTGTAAGTATGAATCATCGAACCAATGTTAAATACCCATGAATCATTTGGACGAGTAGCAAGATTAATTTCTATAATGTTTTTACCTAAAGCGAAAGTCACAATTCTCTTCTTGTTCTTCTGCTCTTCCAGGCGCACCTTGTAGTTGCGCTTCCAATGTCTAGGCTTGTGGCAGTAGTGGCCAACGTCAGAGCTAGCAGGACCCAACTTGGACTTTCCAGACAGTTTAGACTTTACACTAGAGATCACATATGAAGTCTTATCCTTGCCTTTACGCTTTCTCTTTTTGCTCTCCTTCTGAACCATCATCACATGATTGAGAGGTTTTTGATACTCTACTCAGTAATTTTAAGCATCCCATGCAACTCGGACAGGGTTTTCTTCTGTCTATTTATATGAAAATTAATAATAAACGACTCAAAGCTCAAAGGAAGCAACTAGAAAATCACATCTGTAGCTAAGTCTAAATCTAGTGGAGAACTAACCAATCATTTTGACTACATGAGGACTAACTAGGCTCCCTTCTGTCAACCTACTCCTAAGAAAGGACTTAGATACATAATATCTCTCAGCCCGTGCCAGGTTCTAAAACATGCCCTTGAAGCCTACGATCATATCGTAAGCATCTTTGTACTCATTATTTGTGAAATTCAGAGGACATGCATGCAAACATCAAACAACTGACATCCACAGAATCATTAGTGTGCTTCTCATAAGTACGCTTATCTGCTACGAGGCATCTTCCTGTGGTTTATTAGGATGAGGTTCCTATAGAACATAATCATTTTTCTCCTGCTTGAGAACAATTTTCAAGTTTCTGTACCAGTCCATTGTTCCAAACAATTTCTCTTTCAAGAATTGATCACAAATTAAAAACTGAAGTGCTCTAAACAGTAGTCAGTGCCATGATCTACAAAAATAAATGCAAAGCTTAGCATTATGCTATGTTTATCTTCTATCCAATAAAAGATGTATCACTATTGAAAATAGTCACTTTCCCTCGAATGACTAATAATGTGACAAGATCCATATTCAACTAACAACTATTGAGCTTTGGCATCACTGCTAGAAGCTAACTAATAGGAGAGCGACCGGAGGACCTACAGGCACGGGCCCAAAGGACGCGCGACGGCGTCAGGGGCGGGCCCGAGCGGGAGGACAGGCACGCACTGTAGCGACGCAAGTTCACGCGCAGACGATGGGGCTCGGGCGCAGCGGCACGAGACAGCGGAGCTCACGCGCGGCGAAGCTTAGGAGCGGGCCCGAGTGGGAAGACAGAGGCGTGCGGCGGCGTGAGCTCACGCTCGGGCAAGCGTGCGACGGCGCGAGTTCATGCGCGAGCAGGCACGCGGCGGCGCTGGCCAGGCATGGCGAGGGCTCGTCGGTGGCTGGATCAGGAGGAGGGGAGGGGCTAGAAACCCTAGCTCTGATACCATGTGATAAAATGGCTTATCTACATTCCAAAGGGCCCAAAGGGCAAATATGTACAAGAGAAGGGCCCAAAGGGCAATAGTACAAGAGAAGGAAAGCTTTACAAATAAGCCCTTATACTATATAGTATATCTCTAACAATCAACACTTTGCTAATCACATTATATGTGACTCATGTTCGTTGGAGTAGCATCCAATGCACGACATCAACTCCATATCCCAAAGCCCAAAACCATTTTGATAGCTTTGTTATGTAAACCAATACTTTGCATGTGGTAGTCCGACTTCTACCATAACTGGTCAAGATAAAAGATAGCACCCTGCTTTAGTAGACCCACTATCGATGATCGAGATCCTTGGTAGGCGTAGCTATTGGAAAGAGCATCAATACTTAATTTTCAGAAGGAAAACTATTCTATCAAGGTGACATTCCCTAGTATGAACGAAACATGCAAGAATAGTATGACAGGAATATAAGTAAGCACCACAGGCAACACATTGATTGTGACAAAGTATGACCCCTTCACGTGGCGATCTCCATCTCCATGGCTCCCATAATTTGTGTGCGCCTCCGACCTCCATATACCTATACTAGCCTATTACAAATAATAGCATATATACTAGTTACATGAGTCGAAGCAACACGGGTCGACACGCATGTTGTACAACCATTGGACAACTTTGGGCTGTAAATAATCATGACCTGCATGCCATATTTAATTTACATGCAATGCATCTCATATATTTTCTCAAGGCCATACTAGTCACAACGTTCACTGCGAAACAAAGTTAGACGAAGAATCTACAAGTGACCGATATCTGGATCTGAAAATTCCAGCTCAATAGGCTCAAAATTTCTAGTTTTGGGTGTATCGGAACTTCCGACCTAATATCGGAACTTTCGATTTGCCCTCTCTATCTTGAATTAAATCGGGATTAGAACTTTCGACCTGTTGGAACTTCTAAAATTCAATGAACAGAAAATAGATCTAATCTATTTTCCACCACGTATTTCCATACGTGATCGATTCAGATCGAACACTACGCACGTAGGCTCTGATACCACTGTTGGGGCATGGAGAAACTATGCTAGCCAACAATTTTCAAAAATTTCGCCCCCAAACCCTGGAACCATGTGCGTGAGAGATCATGAATCGTTACCTTCTAACGTGAGTGTAGCGGAAGAAAATGTTGGGTAAGCATGTTCTCGCTTATCCTCATCTCGCTCCGCTAGTTCCCTGGTAATCCAATCGGCGAAGACTGACGATGTCCATGTGAAGAACCCACGAGCACAACTATTCAAGCAACGCCTCTACGGAGTCTACACGTACAAGGATGAGATTGATCTCACGTCGGTGTGCTAGCACCATTGAGAAACCAAGGGTTGGTTTCGGAGTCTGTGATGAGTGATTGACAGATTTTATCCTCTGGATTCGAAGGGGTCCCTCCGAAGGGGTTAGGAGGTTGATTCACCAAAGGGTTCAGTGGGTCTGTTTGCTGCAGCTGTTGCAGCGAAGTGTTCCTGTCGGAGGGATCCGACAATACATGATGACTGGGTCATACCGAAGGTCTCGATATTTTGGGCGGTACACCAGAGTGTGTGTCGGAGGTTGCTTACCCGGAGAGGTCTCTGGGGTACTGGATACACTTGTCTGTTTATCTGTGGTGCGCAGGTGACTTTGGAGGCGACAGACGGTTCGCAGCAAGTGAACCTGGGTCATGTGGGAGGCTTGATGTCAGGCGAGCGGGGAGCTCGATCACGAAGGCTGCGTGGAGTCGAGGTCGTTCCTCAGGTCAAGGTGCGCTAGGCGAAGGCAGAGAGTGCGGAGCGTGGCTCCGGCTGAAGGTACTCCGAGACGAAGTTCTTAGAGGCGAGGCACTTCGAAGGGTACTCCGAATGGAGTGACTTCGGAGTATGGTGGACAAAGTCCTCAGCAATGAGGCAAGGCATTCGAAGTGTGCTCCGGAGGGAGGCACTCGAAGGTATACCCGACGAAGGTCTCAAAAGTCGAGGTGCATCGAAGGCATGGTCCGGGTGAGGTTCGTCGAGGAGTGTGCTCAGGGAGAGACACTGTGACGAAGTGCTCATGGAATGCTTCATGCGGAGGCCTTGGACGAAGGAGGGACTTCGAAGGGTGGTACTCCGAAGGTGGGGCTTCAGAGTGTGGCTGACTTGAGGTACTTCAGCCATGCATGGCTTCGGTACACGGGCTAACGGAGTTCGAGCTGGGAGTAGCTGCGAAGTCATGGTGGTCCACTCTGGAGGTAATGGCGCGAAGGCCCAAGGGCTTTGATGACTTCGGCTCAAAACCGTCGCTGTATCGAAGACTGACTTCGTTGAAGCGAAAGCCGTCAGGCTCAAGGCTTATTACCGAAGCTATCGCACTCCTCGCGTGCGAAGGGGGGCTTCAGAAGAATCCAAGACTGCAAAGGCTGACCGTGTCTGCTCTGCAAAAGCTGATGTTGTCTCCTCTGCGAAGCTGACAAAAGAAGCCTCCAAATAAAGTAGACTACCAATTGTACCCCCCTGTTCTGATGAGACAAAACCATTGTAAACCCTAGGGGTAAAGTAGTCTATTCACAGGGCTGAATAGTTCCTATAAATAGTGGAGGCTAGCTAGGCCACAGTAACACTTTGAGCAGCCATTTTTGAGCTCCTGTGCTAGCCGCCACACAACTTGTATTCAGATCTGTGAGCTCATTTGTGTTCCCTGTTCATGCAATGAAGTTTTGATTTTGTTCTTCTGAGAAACCAAGGGTTTGTTTCGGTGTTTATGATGAGTGATTGACAGGCTTTTACCCTCTGGTTCGAAGGGGTACCTCCGAAGGGGGTTCGGAGGTTGGACCTCCGAAGGGTGTTCGGAGGTGGTTTCACCGAAGGGTGCTCGGTGGTTTGGTTGCTGCAGCTGTTGCAGCGGAGTGTGCGTGTCGGAGGGGTCCGACAGTACACAATGACTGGGTCTGTACCGAAGGCTTCGGTACTTTGGGCGGTACACCGGAGTGTGTGCCGGAGGTTGCTAACTCGGAGAGGTCTCCGGAGTACTGGAAACGCTTGTCTGCTTGTCGGTGGTGCGTAGGGACTTCGGAGGCGACGGACAGGTTCGCAGCAGGTGAACCTGGGTCAAGCGGGAGGCTTGATGCCAGGGGAGCAGGGAGCTCCGTCACGGTGGCTGCGAAGGGGTCTGGGTCGGTCCTCGGGTCGAGGTGCGCCAGGTGAAGGCAGAGAGTGCGGAGCGTGGCTCCAGCTGAAGGTACTCCGAGACAAAGTCCTCGGAGGTGAGGCACTTCGAAGGTACTCCGAATGGAGTGACTTCGGAGTTGGTTGGAACAAGTCCTCTGCGGAGGCAAAGTGTTCGAAGTGTGCTCCGGAGGGAGACATTCGAAGGTGCCTGACGAAGGTCTCAGAAGTCGAGGCGCATCGAAGGCATGGTCCGGGTGAGGCTCGTCGAGGAGTGTGCTCGGGGAGAGACACTAAGACGGAGTGCTCATAGAATGCTTCGTGCGGAGGCCTTGGACGAAGGAGGGACTTCGAAGGGTGGTACTCCGAAGGTGGGGCTTCAGAGTGTGGTTGTCTTGTGGTACTTCGGCCTGCATGGCTTCGGTACACGGACTGACGGAGTTCGAGCTGGGCGGAAGCTGCGAAGCCGTGGTGGTCCACTCCGGAGGTGTTGGTGCGAAGGCCCAAGGGCTTTGACGGCTTCGGCTCAAAACCATCACTGTATCGAAGGTTGACTTCGGTGAAGCGAAGGCCATTTGGCTCAAGGCTTCTCACCGAAGCTATTGTACCCCTCGCGTGCGAAGGGAGCTTCAGAAAGGTCAAAGGCTGCAAGTCTGACAGTGTCTGCTCTGCAAAAAGCTGGCACTGTCCCATCTGCAAAGGCTGACAGAGAAGCCTCCAATAAAGTTGACTACCTTTTGTACCCCTCTGTTATGTAGAGACAAAACTGGTGTAAACCCTAGGGGTAAAGTAGTCAATTCACTTGGGTGAACTGTGGGCTATAAATATGGGGGCTCGGTAGGTAACATTTAACACTTTGAGCATTTACTGTTGAGCTCCTGTACTAGCCACACAGTTCGTTGTATTCATCCAGAGTTCAATTTTATTGTGTTCCTTGTTCAAGCGGCGAAGCCCTGCTTCTGCGTGCTTTTTGCTTGAGCTCGTTTTACATACCTCGCTAGTTGTAGTGCACCGAAGCCTGTCTAGGCGAAGGGTGTTTTGTGCGAAGTGTGTTTTTCTGTGTGCTGTCGCTCTGTGTAACAGGAGGCGAGACCTCGCTGCTTACTAGCGAAGCCCTGATCGAAGCCCGTGCTTTTATCGTGTCTGTGACTCTAGCGAAGTCTGTCAGTGTGCGTTTAGAACTTTGTGTACGAAGCCCAGCACCAGTTGCTGCTGCCAAGTACTTGGTCGAAGTCCTAAGTGGGGTGTCCACTCTTGCGAAGGGTGAAGTGCGAAGCCTGCTCGAAGCACCCTGTGTGCGGAGCCTGCACTGACTTAGCAGAGTAGATTTTCGAGGGTTGTGAGTGGAGAGAAGTCTTCTTGGCTTCGAACTTTTGGTCCTGCGAAGCCTGTGTTCGGAGCTGTCAAAACACCTCCGAACCAGACCTTCGAAGGTAGTGTTCGAAGCCTGTTCCGCAGAAGACAGAACTAAAACCGAAGGCTAGCTTTTAGCCCGAAATTTTAAAAGCTCCCATTCACCCCCCTCTGGTCGCCGTTTCCGGTCCAACAATTGGTATCAGAGTGGGTTAAGATCACCAGTTGACCTTAACCGGTTTTGTGATCTTTTGGCGACATGGATAGAGGCAGTAAAATTCCTCTGTTCGATGGGACTGATTTTGCATACGGGAAGGTGTGCATGGAGGCTTACTTGTTAAGCCAAGGAAATGCAATTTGGGAGATTGTGGACTCACAATACTCCATCCCTGATACTCGCACCACTCAAACGGAAAAAGATCAGTATAATGCCAACTCCAATGCTAGGAATATACTGTTCATTGGTTTGAGCCGGAGTGAGTTTGATAGGGTGCAACACCTTAGGACTGCTAGGGAGATTTAGACAACACTCACTAATTTTCATGAGGGCTCTACACAGATTAAGGCCAGGCGCCAAAGCACATACAACCAACAGTATCAGCTGTTTGTGCAGGCACCTGGTGAATCTATAGATGCCATGTTTTCTCGCTTTGATGCAATAGTGAGTAACTTGCGATCCAACGGGACGCTTGCTTACAATGATCACGATAGGGCTATCAAGCTTCTCTATGCTCTTGACCGTAGCATATGGGAAGTGAAGATATCCAGCATTGAGGAGTCTGCAGGTTATGACACATTGACCTGTGATGAACTCTTCAGCAAGCTGAAGTCCACAGAGATTACCAAGGCATCTTTGGCAGTGCACAGAAGCTCTTTGCCACAGCCATTGGCATTGGTTTCTAGCACTAGCCGTGGCACCACTGCAGAACCAAGCACATCTGGCACTTGTGTTTTTGCAGATGGTTTTGCTTTGTCCTCCCTGGTCTCCATCACAAAGGAGCAGGTGGACACTCTGGATGATGATGAGCTTGCTCTCATTGCCAGAAGGTTCACCCGTTTTCATCATGAAAGACGGGATCAGAGGAGAAGTGGTTTTAGTGGTTCCTTTGTGAAGGGCAAGCGCGGCAAGATGGCTAAGAAAGTAGCCAAGGCCGCTTCCAGAGCATTTGTTGCTGCTCTCAGCGACATCGACACTTCCTCAACTGAGGAGTCGAGCTCTGAGGAGGAGGAGTCCCCAAAGAAGGAGGACAAGAAGGACAAGAAGGGACGAGACTTCACCGGCCTTTGTTTCATGGCCGACAGCGATCACAGCGGCGATGAGCTTGACTCATCTGAGGTACTTCTATCATCTGACCAGCTTCTAATTAAATTAGATGAGCTGAATGAAGTAGTTCTTGGTCAGGATAGATTATTTGTGCAAGCCGCTAGAGAAAGAAAAGACCTTAGACTTAGGCTAGAATCTGTTTCTACTGATTATGCCATGCTTAAGTCTAAAGTTAATGATACTGAATGTGATTCTTGTACCACTGTCATGGGTGAGCTTGCTCAGTTGCGTTCTGTTCATGCTCAAACTCTATCTGAGCTTGAGACTGCACAGAAGCAGCTTTTGGAGGTGGATTCTAGACCTCATGATATTATTGAATGCATGAACTGTTCTTTATTACGTGAGAGCATTAATTTACGTGATAAACATGTTCATGATTTGGAGGCTAGATTGGAGAGGGCCGGTAGTTCTAAGGATGTGCAGCCTGTTTGTGACACATGCATTACCCTTAAGGACCAGCTAGGCACTGTTAGAGAGCGAGCTGAAAACCTCATGTCAGAAAATGAATACCTTCTTTCCGTGGTTAATAAATGCACTGAGGGAAAGAGTAGGATGAATTTTCTCTTGGCCAAAACCAAGATGTGTGCTGACAGGGCAGGGGTAGCTCTAGGTTTGGGTTTTGAGAGGATTCCTTCAGACAGTAAGACCAAAACTGTTTTTACCTCTCCCACTACCTTAGAGAAAGAAAGAGCTCTGTTAGACACTCCATCAGCTAAAAAGCCTACCCAACCATCAAAGAAAACCACTCCTCCTGCCAAGAAAAATCCTCCCAAGAAAACCACTCAGCAGAAACCCAAGGAGCCTGTGAGAGTTGCTCCTAAGACCCATGAGAGTGCCCCAAGGAGAGTGTTTCATTGTTCCTATTGTCAGCGGGCGGGTCATTTGGTTGGGTTCTGTTTTCGTCGCATCAAGGATGAGCGACGCTCTCAGGCGATGAGTTACCAGGACATGCATTACCCTTCTTTAGGTATGCATGAGTCTGAGTTTTACTATCGTCCTGATTTTGAGGCTCCTCGTGCTTCTCGGAGAGGTTTTTCTCCTCGAGGTGTTCACCATGTTCCATATGGTGGTAGACCCCGGACGAGTAGCTTTGTACCTCGTCAGAGTAGGAGACCTCGACATGTTGTTCGATCACAGCATGTAGGTAGACCTCGCACTTTGCATCATTCCGATTATCATGTGCGTAGACCGTCTATTTTTTTTGTGCCTACTACTCGGGTCACTCAGTGCTGGATGCCTCGTCATTATTTCACTCACCCCAGCACTGAGCGATCGAGATATTCTTATCCTGTGTAGGCGACAGATCGATGCTTGGAGGGCACGTGGATCATGGACTCCGGTTGTTCGCGCCACATGACCGGAGATGCAGCATGGTTCTCCAGCCTCACCACAACCAAGCAAAGGGAACATATCACCTTCGGAAACAATCGAAGGAGTAGAGTGAAAGGTAAATGTGTGGTAAGAATTAATTCGAATTTCACTCTCAAAGATGTTGCTTTGGTTGAAAACCTGGGATACAATTTGCTATCTGTATCTCAGTTGCTTGATGAGGGCTTCGAAGTGCGATTCCATCGCGATACTTCGCAAGTGCTCAATTCTGATGGCGTTGTGGTGTGTAAGATCTTTAGAGTTGGGAGAGTTTTTGGAGCTGATTTTTCTGAGTCCTCTGGATCTTCTCACTATCTTGTTGCACATTCGACTTCTGAGCTTTGGAAGTGGCATAGGAGACTAGGGCATATGAGCTTTGAGTTGCTCACTCGTTTGAGTGCCCTAGGTCTGATCCGAGGATTGCCCAAGCTCAAGTTTGAGAAGAATTTAGTTTGCGCTCCTTGTCGACATGGAAAAATGATTGCTGCTTCGCATTCACCAGTCACCACAGTGATGACTGAACAACCCAGAGAACTTCTCCATATGGACAGTGTAGGTCCTTCTCGGGTCAGTTCTTTAGGCAGCAAGTGGTATGTATTAGTTATTGTCGACGATTTCTCTCGCTACTCTTGGGTCTTCTTTCTTGCAAGCAAGGATGAAGTGTTTTCACACTTTCGGAGCTTGGCTTTGAGACTTTTCACTGAACTCCCAGGTGCATTGAAATTCATTCGAAGTGATAATGGCACCGAGTTCAAAAACAATCTCTTTGTTGACTTTTGCATGGAGCATGGCATAGAACATCAATTCTCTGCTCCGCGAGTTCCTCAACAGAACGGTGTTGTTGAGAGGAAGAACCGCACTTTGGTTGAGATGGCTAGGACGATGCTTGATGAGCATAGGACTCCTAGAAAATTCTGGGCTGAGGCCATGAACACTGCATGTTACATCTCAAACCGAATCTTCTTGCGCTCAATTTTAAATTTGACATCTTATGAGCTGCGTTTTGGGAGACAGCCCAAGGTTACTCATCTTCGAGTTTTTGGCTGTCACTGCTTTATCCTAAAATGTGGTAATTTGGATAAATTTGAGTCGCGCTCTTCTGACGGGATCTTTTTGGGTTACACTACTCATGGTCATTCTTATCGTGTTTATAACTTGGAGACTAACACTGTCATCGAGTCATGTGATGTGACTTTTGATGAATCAACCCCCTCTGTTAGTTCTGCTTTTGAACAGGCAAATGAACACGACATGGAACAGACCATCTTCGAAGAAGAAGATCCTGGAGAATTCGAGGATGATCCCCTGCTACCCTCGACATCGACCCCCGAAGCCAACCCCGCTTCAACTACTTCGGCACGAGGTCCCGAAGCAACTACCTCGACATCGGTCATCTTGGACCACTCCAACGCACAAGTTGAGGGGGAGACTGCATCCCGCCGCGAGGCTCCACATCATGTTCAAAGGATGCACCCTCCCGAGCAGATCATTGGTAAGCTTGATCAAAGGGTAACACGTTCTCATGCTCATTTCATTGATTCCGCTTTTGTTGCTTCTTTCGAGCCCTTAGATGTTAGTCATGCCCTTTCCGATTCTAGTTGGATCAATGCCATGCATGAAGAGCTTGAAAACTTTGAGAGAAACCAAGTCTGGTCTTTAGTTGATCCTCCACCAAATGTTCATTTCATTGGAACAAAATGGATTTTCAAAAACAAACAAGGAGAGGATGGGATTATAGTTAGAAACAAGGCTAGACTTGTAGCTCAGGGCTTTTCTCAACTAGAAAGGATTGATTTTACTGAAACTTTTGCACCTGTTGCTCGCCTTGAGGCCATTAGGATTTTGTTTGCCTTTGTGACATCCCGGGGATTCAAACTCTATCAAATGGATGTCAAAAGTGCTTTTCTTAATGGCTTCATAGGTGAAGATGTTTATGTAAAACAACCCCCTGGTTTTGAAAACCCCAAGTACCCACATAAAGTCCTTAAACTTCATAAGGCTCTTTATGTACTCAAGCAGGCCCCTCGGGCATGGTATGATAGACTTAAGACCTTTCTGCTTGAACAAGGGTATTTGATGGGCTCTGTTGATAAAACACTGTTTACTCTCAAGCATGGCAAATATTTCCTCCTAGTTCAGATTTATGTGGATGATATCATCTTTGGTGGCTCGTCTCATGCTTTGGTTGCCGAGTTTGCAGATACCATGAGCAGGGAATTTGAAATGTCCATGATGGGTGAACTCACCTTTTTCCTTGGTTTGCAAATCAAACAAAGCAAACAAGATACTTTCGTCCACCAGACGAAGTACACCAAGGACCTGCTCAAGAAGTTTGATATGTCCGATGCGAAGCCCCTCGCCACTCCAATGGCTACATCTGTAGCATTGGACCCTGACGAAGATGGAGAAGTCGTAGATCAGAAGGAGTTCCGAAGCATGATCGGCTCCCTCCTCTACTTGACTGCTACGAGGCCTGACATACACTTCGCTGTGTGTCTGTGCGCTCGTTTTCAGGCTTCACCACGAGCTTCGCACCGCCAAGCGGTAAAGCGCATCTTAAGGTATCTCAAACATACCCTTGAATTTGGCATATGGTATTCATCGTCGTCATCTTTATGTCTTCGAGGTTATTCTGATGCGGATTTTGCTAGGTGTAGAATTGATAGGAAGAGTACCTCTGGTACTTGTTATTTTCTGGGTACATCTTTGGTTTGCTGGTCTTCCCGCAAACAGTCTAGTGTTGCACAATCGACGGCTGAGGCCGAATATGTTGCGGCAGCTAGCTGTTGCTCTCAGATTTTGTGGATGGCTTCCACTTTGCGGGATTTCGGGTTAGATTATAAGAGTGTTCCACTTTTCTGTGATAACACTAGTGCTATTTGTATTGCAAACAACCCGGTTCAGCATTCCAGAACCAAACACATTGATGTGCGATATCATTTTCTCAGAGATCACAATGAGAAGGGTGATATTGAACTTCAATATGTTGATACCCAACACCAGCTTGCCGATATTTTCACAAAACCCCTCGATGCTTCTCGTTTTGCCTACTTGCGTGGGGAACTTAGTGTTTGTCATCCTTACGGCATTTTGTGAGGGGGAGCAGTTTTATATGGATGTGCATTTGCTCATTATGTGTGAAATTGCATTTACATCTTTTGCACTTATATGCCTGTTTATAACTCATGAAATCGTGTCAGCTCAGCTCTTTTTAATTTATCTGAAACATTCATGTGCATGATGTTTTCTTTTCAAAATCAAATCGTGCTCACTGCTTACTCTTGAATCTAGCATGTTTAGGCAGGACTGCTTTAGCTATCTTTTATCTACTTGATAGCAAGACACATTTCTTTGGATGCTAAAAATTGCAACTTGAATAAATGTTCTACATCTTCATGGATATTCATAAAGTGCCAAACAATTGGTTCACTTAGTTAAAATCAAAAAAAAATTCCTTGATTTGCATGCTTCAAGTTAAAAGATCCAGGAGGGTTTGTTTGTCGCACTACCCTATTCTAGACCGCTTACCATTGCACATTGGTCTGAACTGGAATAGTGTAGTGTATGCCAAAATCATTGCTTTAAGCTTCTAATGGTTTTCATGCCTAGGCTTGGCCTGATTGGAAAGTATAAGGTGGACAAACGAATAACCCCTGGCACTAAGAAAAGATCAACACAATTCATTGATCCTCAAGTTTGCTTTTCATGCTCCATTTGAACCGGACTTGTCTGTCTAGAGTAGAAATTGACTAGCTTTGCGCAGTCCCTGCTTTTACTTGTCTAGTTTCGTTGACTAAGTGGTGATGCTTTTATTTCAAAAATGATCAAATCACATGCTTCATCATGTTTTTAGAGAATATTAATTTAAGCTGAGCCCATGATCATTGGTGTTATTGTTGGCATATTTCTGCTTTATATGTCTTTGCAATTCTGCTTATTTCCACGCTATGCATCTTTTTCATGCTCCTTGATGCTTGCATTGCCAAAGGGGGAGAGACTTGATACGTTCTTTGCCGAAGGGGCTCTTTAGAAAGGGGGAGGAAAATTCTTCTGTCAATGATGAGGACATCGCTGCCATTGATACAACCACAACAGCAGCCAACACTTCACCGCTTACACCTAAGCAAGGACCAATGACACGCGCCCGTGCACGTGAACTTAATTATCTGGTGAACTCGTTCCTAGCTGTTCAAGTTAATTATTTTTCCAATGGGGTACTATTAAATTCTTCTGATGACTTTATTATCCTTAAGTGCTTAGGAACTGAACCAGCTAGGAGTGGAGAAGGCAACAATGCAATAAATATTCGTGCACCCGAAGGGACTCTTGTAACTGCAGAAATCCAAGATTAAATGGAGCATATCTTTCAACTCCCAAGGTTGTTTAATGCAAATAAATACTTGTTGGAAAGGTCTCTTCATCTGCTTTCCAACGGATCAAGAATCAATGGCAGAGGACAGATGAAACGTCTAGAAACTGCCGAAGAACGCTCGTGACTCCATCCTGAGTTTCTAGTTTTCCCTTTAAAAGCAAGTGGTAGCCACAAAAGAACTCGGGTTTTGTTTGATGTAAGTTAGCTGCTGCTACTTCCTTGTAACGCGCGTGTCGGCTAGACCGCCCGATTACTTGAATCAAAACTCCAACTTCTATCGCATCCGTGAGTGTTTGATTGTCATCTTGTTCTTGCTTGTTCTTCGATTGCTTGCAGGTTCAAGGCTGTTCTTGGCACGGCAAGAGCAGCAACAACCGGAGTCAGTGTAACTATCGCTAAGGCGCAGCATCCTTGTGGTTGTTGTAGTCGGGTAGCACAACGTCGATCTCCACCCCCAAATCGTAGTTATCAGGAGACGGTGTACCTGTCGCTCAAGGCGCCACACCATCTTGGTTGTGGTAGTCGGGCAGCCAACGTCGGCCTCCACCAAATTCACCACATCCTCCATCTCTCATCGAAAGATCGGGCTCCCCCGTACCCGTCGGGTCTATTAAGTGGTATCAGATTTCAGGTTGATTGGTGAGAGATCTTCTTCTCCTTTGTTCTTTATTTTTCCTACAGTCCACTTTTGCCCAAAGATAAGTCGATCTGAAAATCCCAAAAAACATTTTGTGCCTTTGCTTTGCTACTTAGCTCTCGGCTTGTTGAATTCACGGTTACTTCTTTGTGTCAAGTTGTTGGTCCTAAGTTTTTACCGCTAGAGTTTTGAGTTCGTGCACCTTGTTCTATCTCCATTTTCATTCTCTAGCTGAAGTTACAAAGAGAGAAAAAGGCAAGTGCAAAACAAAAGCCGCACAGATCAGCAAGAAACAAGGCACGGGCCAAAAAAAAACAAAAAAAGGCGCACTAATTCAATTTTCTATATAAAAATTCCAAGTACAAAAAAAAAGAAAGACATTTTGTGTGACCTTTGCTTCAAAGTTTCGAAATTCAGCTTGCTATTTTGAGCATTTTGGTGATTACGTTTGGGTGACGGCTCACGTCTCTATCACGGTTTGGACTAGGACCAACACAGTACCATCGCGGAACGTTTATTCAACTTGTTGTGACTAACGTGGTACTAGCTGTTCCTTTGTGCAATTGTTTTAGCAGCCACCTACAGCTCCACAAAATTACCTACAACACCACCGGGTTGTGCTGGCAGTCACCGTTTGTTGTTGTTCTTGCTGTTTGCCGGCGCCTCCTGCATTGTGTGGTAAGAACTTGCAAGAGCTTGATTTCCTGCTAGTGAGAAAGTGTCTGTGTCCTACCATCTCCTAGCAACTGCTAGGTTTAATCTGCTTGCTTTTGTACTTCTTTTGTACTAACCATGTCAGCTGATGCGATTGAGACGCTTCCACATTCACCACGTACGAGGGGCATCATTCAACATTTTGAACGCCAACTAAGGTTGCACACGGAAGCCCTCAATGAGGATGTTCAAGTCACCAATGAGCGCATTGGTCAATTAGAGGCGGCGCAGATTCTTGCCAACAACCAGCTGACCACATTAGAGAGAACAGCTGGGGCTATTAACACCTCTCTTGCAGCAATCAATGTGCGATTAGAGAGGATGGAACAAGCTGGGCTCGGAGAGAGGGAACACCGTGATGATGACGGGCATACCTCCATTGCTAGCGCCGCAAGATATGACGAGCTAGAGTATTCAGCGGATACCGAGCTTGATGATGGATCTTTCAGGTATCGACGACAACCACGTCGCAACTATCACGGTATGGTTGGCCGAGCTCCACGACGTGAGGTACGTGACAACGATGATTCCCTACGCGGGATTAAATTCTCCATGCCATCTTTTGATGGGAAATATGATCCTGATGCATATCTGACTTGGGAGCTATCGGTAGATCAAAAATTTGCATGCCATGAATTTCCTGATGATAAAAAGGTTAGAGCTGCCACTAGTGAATTCACTGACTTTGCTTCTGTTTGGTGGCATGAGTATCAAACTAAAAATCCAGCTAATGTACCACAAACTTGGAATGCTTTAAAAAGAATCATGCGTAGTCGTTTTGTTCCTTCCTATCATGCTCGAGACTTGTTGCATAAATTACAACAGCTTAGGCAAGGCAACAAATCGGTTGAGGAGTACTATCAAGAACTACAAATAGGCATGATGAGATGTGGTCTAGTTGAAAATGAAGAGGCTGCGATGGCTCGATTCATGGGTGGTTTAACTAGAGAAATTCAGGATATATTGGCTTACAAGGAGTACACTAATGTCACTCGATTATTTCATCTTGCTTGTAAGGCTGAAAGGGAAGTGCAGGGACGCCGCACAATAAATAACACTCCTGCAGGTCGGACTACATCGTGGCAGCCCCGCACAAGTGCCGCTGGCCCTAAACATGATTTTCAGAGAGATGCTTCCAATCGGCAGTCCACAACTACATCAAAATCAGCACCTGTCCGTACTACCGAGACAGCAAAAGGATCCACCCAAGCTGCAGCCAACACTTCTTCTTCCGTCGCTTCCACCGGGAGAATGAAGGACATCCAATGTCTCCGATGCAAAGGATTTGGGCACATACAAAGGGACTGTCCAAGCAAGCGTGTGCTGATCGTACGAGAAAATGGTGAGTATTCATCAGCTAGTGATTTAGATGATGAAACATATGCCATGCTTGCTGCCCAAGATGCAGGAAATAATAATGATGATGAAGAACACATTGGGGCTGAACATGCTGAACACTACGAGAGTCTTGTTGTAAGGCGTATCTTGAGTGCACAAATGATTCAAGCTGAACAGAACCAGCGACACAATCTGTTCCAAACAAAGTGTGCAGTTTTGGAACGATCGTGTCACATTATTATTGATGGAGGAAGCTGCAACAACTTGGCGAGTGCCACCATGGTAGCAAAACTTGGGATGAAAACACTTCCACACCCACATCCCTACTACATCCAATGGTTCAATGATAGTGGTAAGCTTAAGGTAACACGTATGGTCCGAGTGGAATTTACAATTGGTTCATACCATGATTACATTGATTGTGATGTGGTACCTATGCAAGCTTGCTCTATGTTATTTGGTAGACCTTGGCAATTTGATAAGGATACATTGCATCATGGTAAATCAAATCAATATTCTTTCATGCATAATGAGAAGAAGCTTGTTTTGCACCCTATGTCCCCCGATGCTATTTTGAGGGATGAAGTTGCTAGAGCTTGCAAGGAGAAAACAAGAAATCTGCTCAAAATGACAGTGGTGTTGTGAACGGATCGGTTCAACCTACGAATGACAAATCTAAATCTGCTCATGTTGGAAAAAATGACATAAAATTGAAAAGTGCTTGTTTCCTTGCTTCAAAATCTGATTTACTTGAATTAAATGACGACACCATGATCTGCTATGTGTTTGTTTGCAAAGAAGCTTTGTTCTCACTTCACGACATACCATCTACTTTGCCTCCTACTGTCACTAATCTTTTGCAGGAATATGCTGATGTGTTCCCACAAGAAGTGCCACCCGGGCTACCACCAATCAGAGGTATTGAGCATCAGATTGACCTCATCCCTGGGGCTTCCTTGCCAAATCGAGCGCCATACAGGACCAACCCGGAAGAGACCAAGGAGATTCAGCGACAAGTTCAGGAATTACTCGACAAAGGTTATGTGCGTGAGTCCCTTAGTCCTTGCTCTGTTCCTGTTCTGTTGGTTCCAAAGAAAGATGGATCATGGCGCATGTGTGTAGATTGCCGAGCAATTAATAACATTACCATCAGATATCGTCATCCTATCCCTAGGTTAGATGATATGCTTGATGAACTTAGTGGCTCGATGATTTTCTCTAAAATTGATTTGCGTAGTGGATACCACCAAATTCGCATGAAGCTAGGAGATGAATGGAAAACAGCGTTTAAAACCAAGTTTGGTTTGTATGAGTGGTTGGTCATGCCTTTTGGCCTCACTAATGCTCCTAGCACTTTCATGAGATTAATGAATGAAGTTTTACGTGCTTTCATTGGGAGATTTGTGGTAGTTTACTTTGATGACATCTTGATCTATAGCACATCTCTAGAAGAACATCTTGAACATTTACGTGCTGTTTTTAATGCTTTACGCAATGCACGCTTATTTGGTAACATTGACAAGTGCACATTTTGCACAGATAGAGTCTCTTTTCTTGGCTATGTTGTGACACCACAGGGAATTGAAGTTGATCAAGCCAAGGTGGAGGCAATACACAGTTGGCCGGTTCCTACCACGGTCACGCGAGTCCGAAGCTTTCTCGGGCTTGCTGGATTCTATCGCCGATTTGTGAAGGACTTCAGCACCATAGCAGGCCCACTGCACGAGCTTACAAAGAAGGGTGCTCCGTTCACCTGGGGGAAGGCGCAAGAGGTTGCATTTAACACTTTGAAGGATAGGTTAACTCATACACCCCTTCTCCAATTACCAGATTTCAATAAGACTTTTGAATTAGAATGTGATGCTAGTGGTATTGGGTTGGGAGGTGTCTTGTTGCAAGAAGGAAAGCCTATTGCTTATTTTAGTGAGAAACTGAGTGGGCCTAGTTTGAACTATTCCACTTATGATAAAGAATTATATGCTCTAGTTCGAACTTTGGAAACATGGCAACATTATTTATGGCCTAAAGAATTTGTTATACATTCTGATCATGAATCTTTGAAGCACATTAGGAGCCAAACCAATCTGAACCGTCGGCATGCCAAGTGGGTAGAATTTATTGAGTCCTTTCCTTATGTCATCAAACATAAGAAAGGAAAAGATAATGTCATTGCAGATGCCTTGTCTCGCCGTTATACTATGTTATCCCAACTTGATTTTAAGATCTTTGGCTTGGAAACAATTAAAGAACAATATGCTTTTGATGATGATTTCAAAGATGTGTTGCTGCAATGTAAAGAAGGGAGAACATGGAACAAGTTTGTTCTCACTGATGGCTTCGTGTTTCGGGCTAACAAATTATGCATTCCAGCTAGTTCTGTGCGTCTGTTACTATTGCAGGAAGCACATGGCGGTGGGTTGATGGGGCACTTTGGTGTGAAGAAGACAGAAGACATCCTAGCAAGCCATTTCTATTGGCCAAAGATGAGAAGGGATGTGGAGCGGTTTGTTGCTCGCTGCACCACCTGTCAAAAAGCTAAGTCCCGTCTTAATCCACATGGTTTGTACATGCCTCTCCCTGTTCCTAGTACTCCATGGGAGGATATTTCTATGGACTTTGTTTTAGGACTGCCTAGAACAAAGAAGGGGAGGGATAGTATTTTTGTTGTTGTGGACAGGTTTTCTAAAATGGCACACTTCATACCATGTCACAAAACTGATGATGCTACCCATATTGCTGATTTGTTCTTTCGTGAAGTTGTTCGTTTGCATGGGGTACCAAACACTATTGTGTCAGATCGGGATGCCAAATTTCTTAGTCATTTTTGGAAAACCTTATGGGCTAAATTGGGAACTAAATTACTCTTTTCTACTACTTGTCATCCTCAAACTGATGGACAAACAGAAGTTGTAAACCGTAGTTTATCTACCATGCTTAGGGCTGTTCTGAAACATAATATCAAATTGTGGGAAGAATGTTTGCCTCATATTGAATTTGCTTACAATCGTTCGCTGCATTCGACTACTAAATTATGCTCTTTTGAGATTGTGTATGGTTTTGTCCCTCGTGCTCCCATTGATCTTATGGCCATTCCACCTTCAGAAAAATTGAATTTTGATGCTTCTCGCCGTGCTGAACTGATTCTTAAGATGCATGAGCAAACTAAGGCAAACATTGAGGCCATGAATGCTAAGTATCAACAAGCCGGTAGCAAGGGTAGAAAGCATGTTACTTTTGAACCTGGTGATTTAGTTTGGGTTCATTTGAGAAAGGATAGATTTCCGGATTTAAGAAAGTCTAAATTACTACCACGAGCTGCTGGACCCTTCAAAGTGCTTCAAAAAATAAATGATAATGCATATAAAATTGAGTTGCCTGCAGATTTTGGGGTTAGTCCCTCTTTTAACATTGCAGATTTGAAACCATACTTGCGTGAGGAGGACACGTTCGAGTCGAGGACGACTCTGTTGCAAGAAGGGGAGGATGATGAGGACATCGCTGCCATTGATACAACCACAACAGCAGCCAACACTTCACCGCTTACACCTAAGCAAGGACCAATGACACGCGCCCGTGCACGTGAACTTAATTATCTGGTGAACTCGTTCCTAGCTGTTCAAGTTAATTATTTTTCCAATGGGGTACTATTAAAGTCTTCTGATGACTTTATTATCCTTAAGTGCTTAGGAACTGAACCAGCTAGGAGTGGAGAAGGCAACAATGCAATAAATATTCGTGCACCCGAAGGGACTCTTGTAACTGCAGAAATCCAAGATTAAATGGAGCATATCTTTCAACTCCCAAGGTTGTTTAATGCAAATAAATACTTGTTGGAAAGGTCTCTTCATCTGCTTTCCAACGGATCAAGAATCAATGGCAGAGGACAGATGAAACGTCCAGAAACTGCCGAAGAACGCTCGTGACTCCATCCTGAGTTTCTAGTTTTCCCTTTAAAAGCAAGTGGTAGCCACAAAAGAACTCGGGTTTTGTTTGATGTAAGTTAGCTGCTGCTACTTCCTTGTAACGCGCGTGTCGGCTAGACCGCCCGATTACTTGAATCAAAACTCCAACTTCTATCACATCCGTGAGTGTTTGATTGTCATCTTGTTCTTGCTTGTTCTTCGATTGCTTGCAGGTTCAATGCTGTTCTTGGCACGGCAAGAGCAGCAAGAACCGGAGTCGGTGTAACTATTGCTAAGGCGCAGCATCCTTGTGGTTGTTGTAGTCGGGTAGCACAACGTCGATCTCCACCCCCAAATCGTAGTTATCAGGAGACGGTGTACCTGTCGCTCAAGGCGCCACACCATCTTGGTTGTGGTAGTCGGGCAGCCAACGTCGGCCTCCACCAAATTCACCACATCCTCCATCTCTCATCGAAAGATCGGGCTCCCCCGTACCCGTCGGGTCTATTAAGTGGTATCAGATTTCAGGTTGATCGGTGAGAGATCTCCTTCTCCTTTGTTCTTTATTTTTCCTACAGTCCACTTTTGCCCAAAGATAAGTCGATCTGAAAATCCCAAAAACATTTTGTGCCTTTGCTTTGCTACTTAGCTCTCGGCTTGTTGAATTCACGGTTACTTCTTTGTGTCAAGTTGCTGGTCCTAAGTTTTTACCGCTAGAGTTTTGAGTTCGTGCACCTTGTTCTATCTCCATTTTCATTCTCAAGCTGAAGTTACAAAGAGAGAAAAAGGCAAGTGCAAAACAAAAGCCGCACAGATCAGCAAGAAACAAGGCACGAGCCAAAAAACAAAAAAAGGCGCACTAATTCAAATTTCTATATAAAAATTCCAAGTACAAAAAAAAGAAAGACATTTTGTGTGACCTTTGCTTCAAAGTTTCGAAATTCAGCTTGCAGTTTTGAGCATTTTGGTGATTACGTTTGGGTGACGGCTCACGTCTCTAGCACGGTTTGGACTAGGACCAACACATTACCATCGCGGAACGTTTATTCAACTTGTTGTGACTAACGTGGTACTAGTTGTTCCTTTGTGCAATTGTTTTAGCAGCCACCTACAGCTCCACAAAATTACCTACAACACCACCGGGTTGTGCTGGCAGTCACCGTTTGTTGTTGTTCTTGCTGTTTGTCAGCGCCTCCTGCATTGTGTGGTAAGAACTTGCAAGAGCTTGATTTCCTGCTAGTGAGAAAGTGTCTGTGTCCTACCATCTCCTAGCAACTGCTAGGTTTAATCTGCTTGCTTTTGTACTTCTTTTGTACTAACCATGTCAGCTGATGCGAGTGAGACGCTTCCACATTCACCACATACGAGGGGCATCATTCAACATTTTGAACGCCAACTAAGGTTGCACACGGAAGCCCTCAATGAGGATGTTCAAGTCACCAATGAGCGCATTGGTCAATTAGAGGCGGCGCAGATTCTTGCCAACAACCAGCTGACCACATTAGAGAGAACAGCTGGGGCTATTAACACCTCTCTTGCAGCAATCAATGTGCGATTAGAGAGGATGGAACAAGCTGGGCACGGAGAGAGGGAACACCGTGATGATGACGGGCATACCTCCATTGCTAGCGCCGCAAGATATGACGAGCTAGAGTATTCAGCGGATACCGAGCTTGATGATGGATCTTTCAGGTATCGACGGCAACCACGTCGCAACTATCACGGTATGGTTGGCCGAGCTCCACGACGTGAGGTACGTGACAACGATGATTCCCTACGCAGGATTAAATTCTCCATACCATCTTTTGATGGGAAATTTGATCCTGATGCATATCTGACTTGGGAGCTATCGGTAGATCAAAAATTTGCATGCCATGAATTTCCTGATGATAAAAAGGTTAGAGCTGCCACTAGTGAATTCACTGACTTTGCTTCTGTTTGGTGGCATGAGTATCAAACTAAAAATCCAGCTATTGTACCACAAACTTGGAATGCTTTAAAAAGAATCATGCGTAGTCGTTTTGTTCCTTCCTATCATGCTCGAGACTTGTTGCATAAATTACAACAGCTTAGGCAAGGCAACAAATCGGTTGAGGAGTACTATCAAGAACTACAAATAGGCATGATGAGATGTGGTCTAGTTGAAAATGAAGAGGCTGCGATGGCTCGATTCATGGGTGGTTTAACTAGAGAAATTCAGGATATATTGGCTTACAAGGAGTACACTAATGTCACTCGATTATTTCATCTTGCTTGTAAGGCTGAAAGGGAAGTGCAGCGACTTAGCAGAGTAGATTTTCGAGGGTTGTGAGTGGAGCGAAGTCTTCTTGGCTTTGAACTTTTGGTCCTGCGAAGCCTGTGTTCGGAGCTGTCAAAACACCTCCGAACCAGACCTTCGAAGGTAGTGTTCGAAGCCTGTTCCGCAGAAGACAGAACTAAAACCGAAGGCTAGCTTTTAGCCCGAAATTTTAAAAGCTCCCATTCACCCCCCCTCTGGTCACCGTTTCCGGTCCAACATCTTCTTTCACTGCTTGAACTTGTATTTTGTGCTGCATTGCATGCTTTGATTTCTCCGTGCACCATCTTCTTCTGGGTTGATGAGAAACCAAGGGTTGGTTTCAGAGTCTGTGATGAGTGATTGACAGATTTTACCCTCTGATTCGAAGGGGTCCCTCCAAAGGGGTTCGGAGGTTGTTTCATCGAAGGGTTCGGTGGGCTCTGGTTGCTGCAGCTGTTGCAGCAGAGTGTACCTGTCAGAGGGGTCCGATAGTACACGATGACTGGGTTGTACCGAAGGGTTCGGTACTTTGGGCGGTACACCGGAGTGTGTATCGGAGGTTGTTTACTCGGAGAGGTCTCCGGGGTACTGGATACACTTGTCTGTTTGTCTGTGGTGCGCAGGGGACTTCGGAGGCGACGGACGGTTCGCAGCCGGTGAACCTGGGTCAAGCGGGAGGCTTGATGCCAAGGGAGCAAGGAGCTCTGTCACGAAGGCTACGAAGGGGTCGAGGTCGGACCTCGGGTCGAGGTGTGCCAGGAGAAGGCAGTAAGTGCGGAGCCTGGCTCCGGGTGAAGGTACCCCGAGACGAAGTCCTCGGAGGCGAGGCACTTCGAAGGGTACTCCAAATGGAGTGACTTCGGAGTATGGTGGATCAAGTACTCAGCAATGAGGCAAGATGTTCGAAGTGTGCTCCGGAGGGAGACACTCGAAGGTATACCCGACGAAGGTCTCAAAAGTCGAGGTGCATCGAAGGCATGGTCCGGGTGAGGATCGTCGAGGAGTGTGCTCGGGGAGAGACACTACGACGAAGTGCTCATGGAATGCTTCATGCAGAGGCTTTGGACGAAGGAGGGACTTCGAAGGGTGGTACTCCGAAGGTGGGGCTTCGGAGCGAAGCTGGCTTCTTCGGAGTGAAGCAGGCTTCGGAGCGAAGTAGGCTTCTCCGGAGCGAAGCTGGCTCCAGAGTGAGGCTGGCTCCGGAGTGAGGTTGACTTGAGGTACTTCGGCCTTGCATGGCTTCGGTACACGGACTGACGGAGTTCGAGCTGGGAGAAGCTGCGAAAGCCGTGGTGGTCCACTCCGAAGGTGTTGGTGCGAAGGCCCAAGGGCTTTGACGGCTTCAGCTCAAAACCGTCACTGTATCGAAGGCTGACTTCGGTGAAGCGAAGGCCGTCGGGCTCAAGGCTTCTCACCGAAGCTACCACACCCCTCGCGTGCGAAAGGGGGCTTCAGAAGGGTCCAAAACTGCAAAGGCTGACAGCGTCTGCTCTGCAAAAGCTGGTGATGTCCCCTCTGTGAAGCTGACAAAAGAAGCCTCCAAATAAAGTAGACTACCAGTTGTACCCCCTATTCTGATGAGACAAAAACAGTGTAAACCCTAGGGATAAAGTAGTCTATTCACAGGGCTGAATAGTGCCTAGAATTAGTGGAGGCTGGCTAGGTCACATCAACACTTTGAGCATTCATTTTTGAGCTCCTGTGCTAGCCGCCACATACCTTGTATTCAGATCTGTGAGTTCATTTTGTGTTCCCTGTTCAAGCATTGAAGCTTTGACTCTGTGTCATTTACTACTTGAGCTTGTATGCATACTTCTCTGCATGCTTCGGTTTCTCTCTACTCCATTTTCTTGTGAGCTTTTCTGGAGAGGTGCGTGAGAAGCCTGTTCGAGCGAAGTGTGTTCGAGCGAAGTGTGTGTTTCAGTGTTTGTTCGCTCTGTGTAAGCTGGAGGCTAGACCTCTCTGATTACTAGCGAAGCACTATTTGATTTAGATCGAAGCCCGTTTTTCTTTCCTTGTCGAAGTCCTCAGCGAAGTCTGTTTAGTGTGCGTTTAGACCTTCGAAGTACGAAGCCTAGCACCAGTTGCTGTCGCTGAGTATTTGGTCGAAGCCCGCAGAGGGAAGTCTGCTCTTGCGAAGTCTGTAGTGCAAAGGCTGCTCGAAGGCACCCAGTGTGCGGAGCCTGCACTGACTTAGCAAAGCTGATCGAAGTCCTCAGAGGGAAGTCCGCTCTTGCGAAGGGTGAAGTGCGAAGTCTGCTCGGAGCACCCTGTGTGCGGAGCCTGCACTGACTTAGCAGAGCTGAATTTTCGGGGTTGTGGGTAGAGCAAAGTCTTCTTGGCTTCAAACTTTTGCTCCTTGCGAAGCCTGTGTTCGGAGCTGTAAAATACCTCCGAACCAGAACTTTGAAGGGTGTGTTCGAAGCTTGTTCCGCAGAAGACAGTATTAAAACAGAAGGCTATTTTTAGTCTGAAATTTTAAGAGCTCCCATTCACCCCCCTCTGGTCGCCGTTTCCGGTCCAACAGTTGAGTTTGTGCCCTGAATCTCTACTGGAGAAGTGTGTGAGAGGTCTGTGTGTTTGAAGTGTGTTTTTTAGTGTCTGTTCGCTCTGTGTAAACTAGAGGCTAGACCTCTGTGATTACTAGCGAAGCACTGTCCTTAGCTTAAATCAAAGCCCGTTTTCTTCCCTTGTCGAAGTCCTCAGCACAGTGTATTCAGTGTGTGTTCTGACCTTCAAAATACGAAGCCTGGCACCAGTTGCTAGTGCAGAGTATTTGGTCGAAGTCCTCAGAGGAAAATCTGCTCCTACGAAGGGTGAAGTGCGAAGTCTGCTCGAAGGCACCTAGTGTGCGGAGCCTGCACTGACTTAGCAGAGTTGAGTTTTTGGTGTTGTGAGTGGAGCGAAGTCTTCTTGACTTCGAACTTTTGCTCCTTGCTGTAACACCCCAAGAAATAAAAACAAATAAAATAAAAGAGAAATATTATTTAAATCATTTCTGGATTTATTATTAAAGGAAAATCATGAAAGAACCCAAATAAAGCCAAACAGGGAGAAATACCCAAAATATGGGCCTCAAAAATTTTATGAGATAAACTAGAACCCAAGATATAATTTTAGGAATTTTTACAAATTTTTATCAACAGTAATTCAACCCTTAAACAAATATAAGAATTACTGGATTTATTTTAAATCAGAAAAGAATTAAAAATGCTTAATGGGCCTCAACCCCGAATTCGCCCGAGCCCAGCCCAGTCCAAGCCATGGGTCACTGACCTGTGGGTCCCGCCTGTCGGCGCGTTCCCCCGCCTCTCTCTCCCGCCCGCGCTCATCCTGGCCCCACTTGGCAGCCACTTGCGCTCGCCTTCGCCCACTGACCGCTCGGCCCCGCCTGTCGGCGCTCGTTTTCCCGCTCGCCCTCTGACAGGTGGAGCCCACCTGTCAGATCCGTCTTCTCCATGGAAGGCGATCGCGATCGGAGGGCTAGGATTAAATCCCTCCGGGATTTAATCTGGGCCCTCGGATCTGGTCAAAGGGGTATCGAGGCCTCTCGGCCGTCGATCACCACTTAAAACCTCCGAGCGATCTGGTGCGTCCACGCGTACCGGTTCGACGGGATTTAATCGCAGCCGTCCATTTCCACTTAACCCCTCCCGCCTCGCGCCTGGCCGCCAGATCCAAATCCGACGGCTCTGGATCAACCGGTCCACGCGCACAGTGGCGCGGTCCACCGTGGGCCTGGCTCACCGTGGACTAGAGCCCATTTTCTGGTTTTAAATAAAATTCAGAAAATAGTTTAAACTTCAAAAATTCATATCTTGCTCATTTTAACTCCAAATTTCACCATTCAAATTTTGTTAAATCCAGAATAATATTCTCTACACATTAATACCATAAAAACAGTATGTTACTGTTACCCAAAATATTTTTAACAAATAAAAGAAAAAAACCCCTTAGGGATAAATTAATAATTCAGGAAAAGAATTAATAAAAGCCTCTAAAACTTAACTTTCAATATTATTAAAAGTAACACCATAATAATAAAGTTCAAATCACATATTGAGATCATAAAATTTGTATGATTTTGTTTGGTGATGCTTTATTGAATGTGTTGTTTATTTATTTTTCCGTATCGAGAAGACTACGAGTTCATCGAGGAGCACGAGTTCTACCCCGAGGTTCCTCCATCCCCCTTTGCTGATCAAGGCAAGTCATCGACCACCTCTGTGGAAACAGTTGATCATATTTGAGCCCATGTTTTAATAAATTATCGCTATAACTCATAAGTTAATATTGCATTAGTCCAATAATCAAGCCTTACACTTATATTTATTAGATTCCCGTCCTTGTGTGCAAACCAAAGCCATGCTTATTGAGCCTTAACTCCTTGTCACTCTACTATAAAATTATTAGCTAGTGCCCATTGTACCGGCACAACTGCTATAGGATATAAAGAATGAGTCGTAGATAGATGGATTCTGGTATATGAAATACCCTGTTATTCTTGTCTCTGGACTCTGTTGGAGTTGGCTAGGTTATAAGTATGATGGGTTCCGGGTGCAAGCTCGGGCATTGGTTTGTCGCACCCGGGGCACTATAAGGACCGGTCTGTGGGATATGTTGCAAAACACTTCCGTACCAACCACAAGTCTAATGGGTAAGTCCTAATTGGAAGTATGGAATACTCCGGCTCGATGCACCATAGAGGAGGGGGCAAGGGGCTAGCCTGCGGGCGACTTGTACCGACGAGGCTCAAGGGGGGGTATGGTGGGGCTCCGATGCGTCGGGACACCATATGAAACCTATAATAGGGTGTTGTTGGGTCGGGGAGGACTATATGGAAGGTTTTGGCACGAGTTCCCGTGAAATGGGTCATCTCGTTACACTTCGGTGTAGGTGATGAGTGCGTGCCTTGTGGGTACAGTGGTACATCTCTGATCAGAGTAATTTAATCTTTTTGAAAAGCCGAGCCCACGGTCAAGGGCGGGTTGTGTGACTACTCGCAGTTAGTGTACAATTGTTTGAATTGGTTGAGTTATTCATGGCATGTAAGGACTGTTGAGCGAGGTGGGCTGACTGTACCCCTCGAGTTAGAAGATGATGATGCATACACATGTTTACGTTTCAGTACTAATAAATTGTTCACATTAAATTGCTTTACAAATTACTCGCTTCCGCAAAATTAGCCACTATCTCCCTTGTCATTACCTTGCATTATATTTGCATTCGGTGGCTTGCTGAGTACATCTGTACTCGCCCCGTTGACTTACACCATCAGAGCCCGTCTACTACGAGGAGGATGCAGGTCTGGAGTAGCGACCCAGTCAAGGCGAGACTGGAAGGAGGCGTTCATCTAGGACCCTTTGTTTTATTAGTTTCTCTTCATATTTATTCACTTTTGTACTAATACGGTCTACGAACCGTGAATGATTTGCTCGTATTGTACGTGGTCGCATGATGAACGTCTTGTTTTATTGATTTTCTATGGAATTTCAATAAAGTCATGATTTATTAAATCGGGGCGCGACAAGATGGTATCAGAGTCGACTTGATTGTAGGAAGCCAAACAGACCTGACCTTAGGACTTATACTTACTATATTTTTTTACAAACACTACTTATCCTCTCATCTTTCGAGATTTTCACAAAAACTTTCTCTCTTTTGTAGATGCCGGTCCATACCATGAGTGGGAACCTTCGCGACGAAGCCGGATTCATCCGCGAGCTGCGCATGCTCGTCGGTTTCCTCGGATTTGAGCATTAGCCGATGTACCATGGAGTCTTCCCCGACGAGGAAGAAAGCTTCTGCGAGGTCACCGTCGTCGTCCAGCCCTCCCCTCAGACAGCTCACACTTATCGCGGAGAAGGACCCACCTTCTGTAGGACCGAAAGTAGCGACCAGAGGGGGGGGTGAATGGGCGCCTTAAAAATTCTTTCGAATCAATGGCCTGTTCCCAATACCCAACGCACCTCAAAAGACTACGCAGTAGAAAATAAACAGAAGGCCTAAGTCTAAAGGTTTCTAACCTAGAAGCAACTAATGATAAACAGTGTAAAACTAAAAAGGTGCATTCTAGGCAGAAGAACAAATTATAACAGGCCTAAACTTCTCAATGAAATGATCTAAATATGTATAAGGTGAAATGAGAAGTTACTGTCCAAAGATGTCTCCTGTTCGGTACTCGGCGAAGCCCCCTTCGCACGTCGAGGTATGCTTCGAAGGTTTGTGACGGAGTCTGTCCGAAATGCCGAAGGTGTCACTGTCTAGGCTAGTTCGAAGTGATAAGAAGCAAAGAGTACTTCGGAGCGAAGTAAAACAGTGCCGGAGCTTGGTTCGAAGTATACACCTCGAAGACAAGTCTTCGCACACAGCTTCGACTCACGGGCTTTGGAGCGAAGTAAAACAATGCCGGAGCCTGCTTCGAAGTATGCACTTCGAAGACAAGACTTCGAACGTTCTTCGAACCGAAAGCCTCGAAGCTAAACCTTCGAACACGAAACTTCGAACACAAAGTTTCGAACACACAAACAGACAACCTTCGAACGTAGGAGCGAAGTCTGTCACGTGACAGAAAATCAAGTCTGAAGCCAAACTTCTACCTTCGAAAAGAGCAAGCTCCGAAAACGAAGACGAAGAATGACACGCTACTAAGAAATCAATGCGAAGCTAAGAGGAAAGGCAAGCTTAGAAGTCAACTCCGAAAGTTAACGAAGTGAGAACTTCGAACAGCTAGGGCCGGAGAACCTTCGCACTGTCGTTCGAAGTATGCGATGCTGTCCGTTCAGAAAATACTTCGAAGCAAGCGACACAGGACACAAAGACCTAGGTTCGAAGTCTGAGCGAAGCCTTTAACGATGTTCGATCGAAGCCTGCCTCACGGAGCTGAGGGGCTTCGAACAGAGAAGGGGCTTCGCCAGACACAGTCAGAAAAGCGATTTCAGACCTATCAACCCGATCGAAAAGTAGAACAGTAAAAGTAAAAAGCTGGCGCAGAGGTACTGTAGCTACAGTGGAGTACTACTTGCAAATCGCAAGAACTAGTACTCTGTTCGTGAAGAACAGAAGCTTCTTCACACCTGCCGAAGCCTACAAAGCTTCAAAAATCACAGGGAAACTTGCTCTGTAGATGAAAAAGACCCATTAAAAACCTTGCAGATGCAGCACACAAAGAAATAGAGCATTTACTACCACATTAAAAGCAAGGCAAGAAACACAGAGAGTGAACTCCCTGGCGGCGCAAGCAGGGAACAGGAGAAGAGAGAGAAAACGTGAGAGGCAAAAATGACCCAATAGAGTAGTATTCAATTTCAGAAAAAGGGTGGTCCAAACCCTAGGGGTTGGGGTCCTATTTATAGGCAGCCCAACACTAGGAATATTCTACCTGCCCCTTAGGGTTTTTACAGACTCAAAAATAACGGAAAAGACTCTACTGCCCTTAGGTATTTTTACAGACACGACAGACTGACTGTGGGCCTAGAGTTACAGATGACTTATCCGGAAGCTAAGTTTTCGTAGCGACTACGGCTTCTCTTCTGGACAGTCGGATACAGAATCAATGGTTGTCAGTTTTACGCCGAAACTGACAAAGCCTCCACCAGCTTTGCACCAGGTACCCGGATTGGGCCGGCCCGACTCCGCAGCTCTCTCAGCCCGGCAATCGCTCACCGCCCGTGTACCTGAGTCAGTCCTGGTCAACAGCCCAGTGGGTCTTCTACTGCTTCTGGCCCATGCACCCGGATTGGGCCAGCCCGACTTCGCAGCCTCCTCTGCCCGACAGTCGCTCGCTGCCCGTGTACCTGAGTCACACGCGGCCCATGAAACAACAGATCTCTTCTTCTTCTGTCCTCTTTGACTATCGTTGACAATGACTCATCACTTCTAGAGCCATGAGGCCCACGCTATTCAGCATGGCTCCTCAATCTCCCCCTTGATGAGTGCATTGTCAACATTCCTCTTTTCACAGCTCTTCAGCACCTGCGAACAAATGTGGAAACACGAAAACAAGGTACAAGGAAACAAAGAAGAAGAAAAATAAGGTAAAAGTTTAACCCTAATGACCAAAAGCCAACCAAAAGCAAGAAACGGTCATTATGGTTAACCAAAACGTAAAAGCTCAAAATGAGTGCGATTGCAGAATAACAAGGATATCAATAGAGTAAGAACTCCCCCTTAAACTCTGATCCCAAAATTTCTCCCCCTTGTTGACAAGTGAACTCATCAAGCACTCAAAAGAGACACAGACTCCCCCTGAAATGCAACTCCCCCTCAAAATATGCAGTGAATGCAATTGGGGTGCAGGTGGAGTGAAGAAAGCATGCTTCTCAGATATGATTGACTGCAAATACAGTATCTAACAGGTATAGCAAAAGAGATACTGTCCAAGACACATGGCATGATCAGTGCAACAGATGATATCTAAAGAAAGTCATTTAGCACGCATTTTTCAGTTTTGGCAAATAAAAGCATCACCACATTTTCTAGTAAAACAAGCAAGGTAAAGCATGAAATGCAGAAGCTAACTGATGTCTACCAAGATAAGCATTGTTCAAAAACAAAGTGCTTCAGCAAACTTGTTATCCGTTTACAGTTCAGGCTTTTTCATTATCCTTTGTCATTTGTGCCAAGGGTTATTTGCATGTCAAACCTTATGCTAACCGACCAAGTCAAGCCTAGGCCAGAATTGGACCATCAGAAGCTTAAGACATTGATCTCGGCAAACACTATACTGTCCTAGTTCATACCAAAGTGCTATGGTAAGCAATCCAGAACAATATAATGCGACAAAGCAAACCCACTTGGATCTTTTCGACTTTAAGCATAAAAAGGAATGGAATTTTCATTCATTTTTGATTTTTATCATTTTATAGTACATTTTCCATGTTAAAGCATAAAGATGTCCAAGTTGCATATCTGCATCTATGCGATGAACTGGCTACAAGGCATGTAACAGATAGCAAAAACACTCAGCCTACGCATGCTAGTTACCAGAAGCAATGGTGATCATTTTTCAGGTTTAAAGCATAAAAGCCATGCATATGACAGATATATCAAGTGAACTGAACCAAAGCATGATCATTGACAAGTAATCAAAAGCATGTACCAGCTAGACTAAGTAAAGCAGTTCAATCATATAACAGAAGCAGGCTCAAATGTGTGATATGTGAATATGTATGATATGAACACACACAAAAAAGACTCAAGAAAAGAGTAAAAAGAAAACTGACGCAAAATATCCTAGAAAGGATACACAACACCCAAATCCCCTCGTAAACGCTCAAAAGTAGATTGATCTAGGGGTTTGGTGAAAATGTCAGCCAACTGATGATGGGTATCAACATGAATAAGGTCAATGACACCTTTCTCATATTGATCCCGCAAGAAGTGAAAGCGCACATCAATATGTTTGGTTTTTGAATGAAGACACGGGTTTTTCCCTACACTAATAGCACTAGTGCTGTCGCAAAACAATGGAACCCTGGTAGGAAAGAACAACCCAAAGTCTCGTAGAGTAGAAATCATCCAAACCATCTGTGAGCAGCAGCTAGCAGCAGCTACATACTCAGCCTCTGTGGTCGAAAGAGCAACTCCAGATTGCTTTCGAGAAGACCAAGATACAAGGGAAGAACCAAGAAACTGGCAAGTACCGGAAGTCGACTTGCGATCCAACCGGCACCCACCAAAGTCGGCGTCCGAAAAGCCAGATAAATCAAGTGATGATGATGCTGAATAATAAAGACCAAGATCAGGCGCATAGGTGAGATACCTGAAAATGCGCTTGACAGCCTGCCGGTGAGACGCGCGTGGTGAAGACTGAAAACGCGCGCAAAGTCCCACGGCGAACTGTATGTCTGGTCTTGTTGCTATCAAGTACAGCAGCGAACCGACCATCCCTCGAAATTCTCTCTCATTGACCTTGACACCGCTCTCGTCCTTGTCCAAACCCCCAGAAGTACCCATCGGGGTCATCTGCGGCTTCAATTCACCACCAAAGTCAAATTTCTTAAGCATGTCACGAGTATACTTACCTTGGTGGATGAAGGTGCCGTCCTTGGTCTGCTTGATCTGGAGCCCTAAAAAGTACTTAAGCTCACCCATGAGGCTCATCTCAAACTCACTGTGCATCTGCTCAGAAAACTTGGACACAAGAGAATCAGTAGTACCGCCAAAGATAATATCGTCCACATAAATCTGAGCGACTAAGAAATCTGAAGCATCTCTGAGCAAGAAAAGAGTTTTGTCCACAGAACCCATCACAAAGCCCTTCCCCAACAAAAATTGCTTTAACCGGTCATACCAAGCCCTGGGGGCTTGCTTCAACCCGTATAAAGCTTTCTGCAATTTAAAAACATGTCGAGGAAACTTAGGGTTCTCAAAGCCGGGGGGTTGCCTAACATAAACCTCCTCCTCTATGAACCCGTTCAGAAACGCACTCTTAACGTCCATTTGAAAAAGCTTAAAACCTTTCGAAACGGCAAAAGCTAGAAGAATACGAATGGACTCAAGACGGGCCACCGGAGCGAAGGTTTCTTCAAAGTCAATACCTTCCTTCTGGCAATAACCCTGGGCGACTAGTCGAGCCTTGTTGCGCACCACAACCCCATCTTCACCTTGTTTGTTCTTGAATACCCACTTGGTGCCTATGGGGTTGCATCCAGGTGGCGGCTCTACTAGTGTCCAAACCCGATTGCGGACAAAATTCTCAAGCTCTTCTTGCATAGCATTAATCCAATTAGAGTCAGAAAGAGCATGAGAAATGTCTCTGGGCTCAAAAGATGCAACAAACGCAGATTCAGCAAACACAGTGAGAGAGGCAGAAGAACGCAAAGTCCTCTCAGTCAAATCACCAATGATGAGCTCTGAGGGGTGGTCACGCTGAACTGCTCGGGTTCCCTGGTGATCTGAAGTCACCTCACCGGAGTCAGCAGCTGGCACCTCTGGACTCGACTGACGGGGCTCGATCGAAGTGGAAGAAGTGATCAGAGGTCCGCCCTCATCATCAGTCGAAGTCACAGAAGGTGTGGGCTCTGCGGGGGATGCAGAAGGCCCACCCTCAACAGCAGCTGGAGTATCCTCATCTTCCTCGAAGATGGATTCTCCGAGCTCATCATCACCAGAAAGCTCAAAAGAAGGAGTCAAAGAAGGCAGGGACTCATCAAATGAAACTTCACACGTCTCGACAAGCAGCTGGGATTCGAGGTTCCAAACACGGAAGCCTCGAGAATGCAATGCATAACCAAGAAAAACACCATCCCAGCAACGAGACTCAAATTTGTCCAAATGCCCTCCCTTTTTGAGCACAAAGCACTTGCAGCCAAACGCTCGCAAGTGGCTCACCTTGGGCTGTCTGCCAAACCGCAACTCATATGATGTCTTACCAATGTAAGCTCTAAGAAAAATGCGATTGGCCAGATAGCAAGCCGTGTTCATGGCTTCAGCCCAAAAACGCCTAGGAGTCCTGTGCTCATCGAGCATCGTCCTGGCCATCTCAACTAGCGTGCGGTTCTTTCGTTCCACAACGCCGTTCTGTGGGGGAGTGTAAGGAGAAGAAAACTGATGGTCCAGACCCTGATCACCACAGAAGCTGACGAACTGAGAGTTCTTGAACTCAGAGCCGTTGTCGGAGCGAATTGCTCGCATCCGACCATTGTTCTCATTCTTCAGCTTCAAAATCAGGTCATGGACAAATTGAAAAGTTTCATCCTTAGACTCCAAAAAGAAAACCCACGAGAAACGAGAAAAGTCGTCAACAATCACAAGTGCATACCACTTCCCATCGACTGAGCGTACCCGAGCTGGACCTACAGTGTCCAAATGTAAAAGCTCGCCTGGGTACGAAGTCATCACCTGAGTCACAGGTGAGTGAGAAGCGGCAACCATTTTCCCATGACGACAGGGATGACAAACCAGATCCTTCTCCATCTTAAGCTTGGGCAATCCTCGGATGAGGTCCATAGAGCTTAACCTGACTAGCAGATCAAAACTCAAGTGACCTAACCTCCTATGCCACTTCCAGAGCTCAGAAGAAGATCCAGCAATCAAACAGCGAGAAGGGCCAAAAGAACTAGAGAAGTCAATTCGAAAAACTTTACCGAAGGGTAAAATCTGACAAACCAAAGACCCTCTAGAATCAACCACAGAAGAATTGCCCTTCTTAAAACGCACTTCCAAACCATCCTCAAGAAGTTGCGAAACAGAGATTAAATTAAAGTTCAGATTTTTAACCAAAGCAACATTCTTTAAAGAAAAATGGTCTGAAATGCTGATTGAGCCTATGCCACTTACTTTCCCTTGACCGCTGTTCCCGAATGTAATGTACTCTTTGGAGCTCGGGGGAGTGAGACTGGAGAACCATCTGCGATGTCCCGTCATGTGGCGAGAGCATCCTGAGTCCATGATCCAAACATCCTCCAGTCCCCGGTCCTGCACAATCAATGTCTGTAAGTGGGAACAAATGGTCCGGCACCAGGTTTAGCAAAAGAGCTAAACCAGTGTCGAGCCATCTGCTCAAAAGATGGAAAGCGAAAACCATCAAAAGAGTTTGGACCAAAACGCGGCTCAAAGCGCGGTCCATGGTTCTTCCTAACCCTACGGCCACGAGGTCCAGAACCGTAGCCAACTCGGTCTGGAGCTCTGCCGGAACGAACACCACCTACTGGAGCACGGGTAGGAAAACCGTCTCCTCTACCACCACCTACACGACGCGGCCTGG
Organism: Zizania palustris; assembly: GCA_019279435.1. NCBI lineage: Eukaryota > Viridiplantae > Streptophyta > Magnoliopsida > Poales > Poaceae > Zizania > Zizania palustris. Next base: position 11,768,923 of record JAAALK010000284.1, read on the forward strand.
CCTCTAGCCTCTCCCCGCGCCGAGGAACACGCAGTCTACCACCCTGCTGGTAGAACTGCACCTGATCACTACGAGCCCTCTCTGCTCTCTCAACCCGCTTCCTCCTGAAGCAAAACTCCGCAAGATGCCCGTCTCTCTGACAAAACTCACAATGATAGGTAGGCTTCTTGGGATGTGGTTGAGGCTTGGGATTCTTGGGCTTGGTAGAGTTTGGTGTGGTCTTCTTGGGCTGAGAGGGTCCAGGAAGAGAGTCTAGAGAAGAGTGGAGGTGTTTGGGCTTAGGAACCCAGATAGGCTTCTTGGGTGGAGCTTTGGGTGGTTCATGGATCACTCCATCCTTGGGCTGACAAGCCTGGGAGGTCTCAGTGGAGTGAGTCTTGGGATACCTCTGCTCTGGAGTCATTTTACTCCACTCCACTGCCCGGCTGAGGGCACTCTCAAAGTCAGCCTTGGTGTAGGTGTAACCTACTCCAAACCCATCCTTCCTCTTGAACTGCTGGATCATCATACCAAGCTGTGGCTCTCTGGCACTGATCCAACTCAGGATAGAACGGAGGTAAAAGTTCTCATTCTGAGAATCTGCTAGCTCCTCTCTCAAGGAAGCTAGAACCTCCACCTGAGACAAGCAGGTCTCACACTCACTCTCTACTTGGACAGACTTTCCGGATTTTAGCTTAATCAACTCCATTCTAAGAGACAGACAGTTCTCACAAACAGTGGGTGGAACTGACAGTGTCTCAAGCTCTAGCCTAGTCTGGGCAAGCTCAGCTCTCAACCTCTCCAAATCACCCGAATGCTCATTGCCCTTGGATTTCAGCTCAGCTAAGGCAGCAAGATGAGATGGGCAATCAACACAGGGTGCGACGACAGTGGCTTGAGCATCTTTCAGCTCCAGCTGAGCACTTTCAAGCTCAGTGGCCAAAGCGTCCCTCTCATCAACCCTTTCTGTGTACCTAGACTTCAGAGTCGACAGGTCACACAGAAGCACCTCACACTTCGGGCACTCACTGCTATCACCCAAGCAAGGGGAAGAAGATAGACTCTCAATTCTGCCGTTGGCCACGGCAAGCTCACTGTCTAGCTCATCTATCCTCTTCTTAGCCCCCCTAAGCAGTTTCTCCCGATACTTCAACTCCTGACGATTGCTCTCAAGTAAATCTACAATTTCACGCTCATAAGATGATACCTTGCTATCGTCGTCGGAGTCGTCGGAGGAGCTCTTTTCTTCTCTATCCCCAAGAGCCATGGAGCAGAAGCTCTTGCGGGATCTTCGGCGCTGGTGTGTGCGGCTCTTCGGCTTGTCTCCGAAAGCCATGAAGCAGAGGCCCGCCGGATCATCCTTGTCCTTCCCCTTCTTGATGGTAATCTCCTCATCACTTGAGCTCGATGAAGAGGAAGAAGACGTGGATCTCTTGGAGTAGCTCTTCTCCATCTCGGCGAAGAAGGCCTTGTCGCGCTTCTTGTTCTCTCGCCGGTAGTCCTTCAGGGCCTTCTTGAAGAACCGGGTCTTCGGCTTGCCCTTGGTGAAGGAGGGGCTCTCATGCTTGCCGGAGTCGTGGAAGCTGCTGCCGGTCCCCTTCTTGTATCCACTGCGCTTGGGGCAGTCGGCGATGAAGTGTCCTGGATCACCACATTCAAAGCATCCGGATTTTGTGCCGTGTCTTTTGAACATTCTTTTATCATAGACACGACGCACCCGGTTATTAAAGAGACACAAATCATCATCTCCCAACAACTCAAGCTGGTCCTCAGTGATAGACATCAAAGAGAACCCAGCACAACTCACAGCAGAGGGATCAACAGAAGGTGTAGCAAGGGCCAGGGATTTTGAACCAGAGCCAGTGAGATTTGATCTCAACTGGATATCTACCTCAGTGGCCTTCAGCTTGCTAAATAACTCAGAAATGGTCAAGGTATCGTAAGAAGTACTCTCAACGATAGATGATACCTTGATCTCCCAGATCTTTGGGTCCAAGGTATGAAGAACCTTGAGCGCCTGCTCATGATCTGAGACTAACTGAGCACCCTCAGCCTTGTTGTCCCGAAGCTTGTTAATGATCGACTGAAAGCGACCAAACAAGGCTTCAACAGATTCGCCCGGCTTCTGTGTGAAGTTCTCATATTCACGCCGGTAGGTCTGATAGAGCCGAGCCTTGACCTGGGCTGTTCCCTCATGGTGTGCCTTGAGGGTAGCCCAGATCTCTCTCGCAGTGGAGAGATGACTCACACGCTCAAACTCAGTGGGACCTAATCCAGAAAACAAAATATTCACAGCCTTACTGTTGCTCAGATGCTGAGCAATGATACCAGCAGTACCGTGCTCAGCGACTGGCAGAATGACAAACGTGCTGTGAACGCAAATGTCCCATATGTCCGAACCCTGGCTCATGAGATAGGCTCGCATGCGAGTCTTCCAATAATTGTAGCCATAGGCTTCCAAGGACGGGACCTTGCCTGGAGACGTCATAGTCACTACTGGGGTTTAGAACCGGTTAAGGTATGGAAAAAAAACCTAACCTCGCTCTGATACCACTTGTAGGACCGAAAGTAGCGACCAGAGGGGGGGTGAATGGGCGCCTTAAAAATTCTTTCGAATCAATGGCCTGTTCCCAATACCCAACGCACCTCAAAAGACTACGCAGTAGAAAATAAACAGAAGGCCTAAGTCTAAAGGTTTCTAACCTAGAAGCAACTAATGATAAACAGTGTAAAACTAAAAAGGTGCATTCTAGGCAGAAGAACAAATTATAACAGGCCTAAACTTCTCAATGAAATGATCTAAATATGTATAAGGTGAAATGAGAAGTTACTGTCCAAAGATGTCTCCTGTTCGGTACTCGGCGAAGCCCCCTTCGCACGTCGAGGTATGCTTCGAAGGTTTGTGACGGAGTCTGTCCGAAATGCCGAAGGTGTCACTGTCTAGGCTAGTTCGAAGTGATAAGAAGCAAAGAGTACTTCGGAGCGAAGTAAAACAGTGCCGGAGCTTGGTTCGAAGTATACACCTCGAAGACAAGTCTTCGCACACAGCTTCGACTCACGGGCTTTGGAGCGAAGTAAAACAGTGCCGGAGCCTGCTTCGAAGTATGCACTTCGAAGACAAGACTTCGAACGTTCTTCGAACCGAAAGCCTCGAAGCTAAACCTTCGAACACGAAACTTCGAACACAAAGTTTCGAACACACAAACAGACAACCTTCGAACGTAGGAGCGAAGTCTGTCACGTGACAGAAAATCAAGTCTGAAGCCAAACTTCTACCTTCGAAAAGAGCAAGCTCCGAAAACGAAGACGAAGAATGACACGCTACTAAGAAATCAATGCGAAGCTAAGAGGAAAGGCAAGCTTAGAAGTCAACTCCAAAAGTTAACGAAGTGAGAACTTCGAACAGCTAGGGCCGGAGAACCTTCGCACTGTCGTTCGAAGTATGCGATGCTGTCCGTTCAGAAAATACTTCGAAGCAAGCGACACAGGACACAAAGACCTAGGTTCGAAGTCTGAGCGAAGCCTTTAACGATGTTCGATCGAAGCCTGCCTCACGGAGCTGAGGGGCTTCGAACAGAGAAGGGGCTTCGCCAGACACAGTCAGAAAAGCGATTTCAGACCTATCAACCCGATCGAAAAGTAGAACAGTAAAAGTAAAAAGCTGGCGCAGAGGTACTGTAGCTACAGTGGAGTACTACTTGCAAATCGCAAGAACTAGTACTCTGTTCGTGAAGAACAGAAGCTTCTTCACACCTGCCGAAGCCTACAAAGCTTCAAAAATCACAGGGAAACTTGCTCTGTAGATGAAAAAGACCCATTAAAAACCTTGCAGATGCAGCACACAAAGAAATAGAGCATTTACTACCACATTAAAAGCAAGGCAAGAAACACAGAGAGTGAACTCCCTGGCGGCGCAAGCAGGGAACAGGAGAAGAGAGAGAAAACGTGAGAGGCAAAAATGACCCAATAGAGTAGTATTCAATTTCAGAAAAAGGGTGGTCCAAACCCTAGGGGTTGGGGTCCTATTTATAGGCAGCCCAACACTAGGAATATTCTACCTGCCCCTTAGGGTTTTTACAGACTCAAAAATAACGGAAAAGACTCTACTGCCCTTAGGTATTTTTACAGACACGACAGACTGACTGTGGGCCTAGAGTTACAGATGACTTATCCGGAAGCTAAGTTTTTGTAGCGACTACGGCTTCTCTTCTGGACAGTCGGATACAGAATCAATGGTTGTCAGTTTTACGCCGAAACTGACAAAGCCTCCACCAGCTTTGCACCAGGTACCCGGATTGGGCCGGCCCGACTCCGCAGCTCTCTCAGCCCGGCAATCGCTCACCGCCCGTGTACCTGAGTCAGTCCTGGTCAACAGCCCAGTGGGTCTTCTACTGCTTCTGGCCCATGCACCCGGATTGGGCCAGCCCGACTTCGCAGCCTCCTCTGCCCGACAGTCGCTCGCTGCCCGTGTACCTGAGTCACACGCGGCCCATGAAACAACAGATCTCTTCTTCTTCTGTCCTCTTTGACTATCGTTGACAATGACTCATCACTTCTAGAGCCATGAGGCCCACGCTATTCAGCATGGCTCCTCACCTTCTTGGTTGCCAGTCAGCGCACCGCCCTCCAGGCACTCACAGAGCTCCGGATGATCTATGACAGTGAGCTCTATGACACGGACTTCCGCTTCGTGCCTCTTCGCACTCCAGGGAGTCCCCACAGCGTCTTCGTCAGCACACTCTCCCAGCGTCATTCTGCTATTGGTCATACCATGCGCTTGTTGGAGGCCATGGATGATCTCCATTACGAGGCACTGCAGGATGCTAATGGACAGCGCGACACAATTAGCTTTTACCGACAATCTTCTGAGGATCTGAACCGCGAGAACGGAGATCTTCGTCGCCGCATCCAGCGGGGACATCGTTTGGCTGCCGAAGCAGAAGAGTTACGGCGTCAGAATGAGCTCCTTCGGCAGCGTGTCGTCACCAACCCACAGCTCCGCTACCAGATCGAGGAATTAAAGAAGGACATTGAGGAGATCGCGCCTCTTCCGCCTCACAAGAAGAAACCCCTTCGGATCCCTACCGTGAGGCCCAAGAGGATCTCCCGCAGTGCACCACCCGCCGGACCATCCAGCCCCTCGACCCCGACCAGCTCCCACGAGCCCGAGATTGAGCCGTCCCCCGAGCTACCCTAGATGTAGTTTACGATTGGTTGTTTTTCATTTTTGCTTGCTTGTATTACCATTCATGTCAAAACATAAGGCATGAATGAAGAAATAAATAAATGTAACCGCAAGAACGGTACCTTTTGAAATAAAACATAAAGAGTTCTCTACAATAAATGTTGTCTACTTTGAAAACTCCAGGATGACCAACACTCAGGGTTCCGACGCTCCCCAGAATGGAGGAGAGAGTGGCAACTTGCCACAATGGGGAGCCACTGGACAAAGGCAAGCCCCAATCGCTAATCACCCTACAGTGGCTGAAATGATGGCCACCCAAAACCAGCTAGTCACTGCTTTGTTGAACCAGATGCAACAACAGCAACAGCAGATGCAAGAGCAGCAGGCTTAGTTCTTCCGCCTCCACCAACAGCCCGAGCTGCATCGTCTCGCCGCACCAGCTCCCGCTCCCGCCTCTCAGCTCTCGGAGTTCCTCCGAGTTCGCCCACCGACCTTCTCAAGCACCACCAACCCCATGGAGGCTGGGGATTGGTTGAGGACCATTGAGAAGAAGCTCGATCTGCTGACCTGCACTGAGCAGGAGAAGGTGGCCTTCGCCACCCACCAACTCCATGGTCCCACCGCAGAATGGTGGGACAATCTTCGCGAGACCCTGCCAGAGGGACACGCCCACACTTGGGCGGAGTTCTCGGCCGCTTTCCGTGCCGCTCACATCCCCGACGGCATTATCGCGCAAAAACAACAGGAGTTTAGAGACCTGCAGCAGGGGAGCAGGTCCATAACAGAATATCTGCATGAGTTCAACAGGTTGGCCAGGTACGCACCTGAAGAGGTCCGTAATGACGCAGCCAGGCAGGCCAAGTTCCTCCGGGGACTGAAGGATGAGTTGTCCCTACAACTCATCTCTAGAGATTTCGCCAACTTTCAAAAGTTGGTGAACAAAGCTATTATGCAAGAGACCCAACAGAATAGGGTGGACCTGAAGAAGAAGAGGATGATTGCCTTCAGGCAGAACCAAGGCATGGCACAGAGGCCCCGATTCACCCCTCCTCCACCAGCACCGCAGTACCACCCCCGCCCAGTGTATCGTCCAGCACCACCTGCCGCCAATGCCGGAGCCAGACAACCTCGCCCCACTCCCGCCGCACCAGTCGCCCCAGCTGCCCCGGCCAAGAAGCCGGAGATTCTGAGAGACAGGCACGACAAGCCTGTGGTATGCTTCAACTGCCGCCAGGAGGGGCACTACTCCCATCAGTGCCCTCATCCCAAGCGTACTCAAGGCATCGCCTCAAACCCCGCCGTCCGCGCCAAGGTCAACCACGTCACCGCTGAAGAAGCCCAGGCCGCAGCGGAAATAGTAATGGGTAAGTTTATGGTTCATTCATCACTTGCAGTGGTATTATTTGACACCGGAGCTACACACTCCTTTATATCAACTGCTTTTGTGGAAAGAAATACCCTGGACATAAGTGAACTACCAGACCAGTATTGATAGCTACCCCGGGCAAGCAAACCCTCGCCTATTCTTTTAGTCCAAGGGTATGGGTAGATATCCAAGGCACGATATTTTGGGCCGACCCCATTCTAATAGAATGTCAAGGTTTGGATCTCATTCTAGGGATGGATTGGCTAAATAAACATCAAGGATTAATAGAATGTGCCCAGAGAAAGGTGATTGTGACTAATGAAGACGGGACTATCGTCACATTCCAGATGCCAAGCATGAAGGCCGGAAGGACAAGACTACATCAGATTACCTTGGAGGAGATACCAGTAGTCAGTGAATACCCGGACGTATTCCTAGAGGATCTACCAGGGATGCCACCCAAGATGGACATCGAGTTCAGGATTGACTTGGTGCCCGGAACCACCCCTATTTATAAGCGACCATACCGGATGGCCGCTAATGAATTAGCTGAGATGAAGCAGCAATTGGAGGATCTCGAAAGGAAAGGTTATATCAGACCAAGTACGTCGCCATGGGGTGCCCCTGTCATCTTCGTCGAGAAGAAAGAAGACAAGGCAAAGCGTATGTGTGTGGATTATCGTGCTTTGAATGAAGTAACCATCAAGAATAAGTACCCATTGCCTCGGATCGACGATCTCTTCGACCAGCTAAAAGGAGCTACGGTATTCTCGAAGATCGACTTGCGTTCTGGTTATCATCAGTTAAGGATTCGAGAAGAAGATATACCCAAGACGGCCTTTACCACCCGTTATGGATTGTACGAGTGTACGGTTATGTCCTTTGGATTGACCAACGCCCCTGCATTCTTCATGAACATGATGAATAAGGTGTTCATGGAATATTTGGATAAATTCATCGTAGTCTTCATAGATGACATCCTCATCTATTCCAAGGGCCAGAGAGAGCACGAGGCTCACCTCCGGTTAACCTTAGGGAAGCTAAGGGAACACCAATTGTATGCCAAGTACAGCAAATGCAAGTTTTTGGACGGTAGAAGTAAAGTTCCTCGGACACATCATCTCTGCGTAAGGAATCGCAGTAGACCCTGCCACCGTAGAAGCAGTTACGGATTGGCTGCCACTCACGAACGTATCTGAGATACGAAGTTTTCTGGGTTTGGCCGGATATTATCGGAGATTCATTGAGAATTTTTCTAAGATAGCCAAGCCAATGACCAAGTTGTTGCAGAAAGGAGAGAAGTTTGAATGGACTCCTGAATGCGAGGAAAGTTTCCGCACGCTCAAGACCCGTCTGGTGTCAGCACCCATACTGACCCTACCCGATATCCGTAAAGACTTCCATGTCTATTGCGACGCATCTCGCCAAGGATTGGGATGTGTTCTTATGCAAGATGGAAAAGTTATCTCTTATGCCTCCCGTCAGTTGAGACCTCATGAGTTGAACTACCCGACCCACGATTTGGAATTAGCCACTGTGGTGCACGCCCTTAAGATTTGGAGGCACTATTTGGTTGGAAATCACTGTGAGATCTTTACGGATCACAAGAGCTTGAAGTACATTTTCACACAGCCAGATCTTAACCTGAGGTAAAGACGATGGTTGGAACTAATAAAGGACTATGACTTAGGTATTCACTACCACCCCGAAAAGGCAAATGTGGTAGCTGATGCATTAAGTCGCAAGGGATATTGCACAGCCATGATGATTCAAGAACATGCACCATTGTTATGCAAAGAGATGGAAAAGCTGAATCTCGGGTTGACCACCGGAGCATACTTAGCAACCTTGGAGACTCAACCGGACTTGTTCGAGCAAATCCGCGAAGCTCAATTGGAAGACCCGGATATAGCTGCCATTAGGAAGAACATGAGGCAAGGAAAAGCCCCAGGATTTTCAGAGGACGAGAATGGCACCATATGGTTTGGAACCCGGATATGTGTACCGGATAAGCCAGAGATAAAGACCCTTATCCTAAGAGAAGCCCACGAGACGTTGTACTCCATTCATCCCGGCAGTACCAAGATGTACCAGGACCTGAAGGAACGTTATTGGTGGGTCAGCGTGAAAAGAGAGATTGCACAGTTCGTCGCCGAATGTGACACCTGCAGAAGAGTAAAAGCTGAACATCAGAGACCTGCAGGATTGTTACAGCCACTTAAAGTGCCTGAATGGAAGTGGGAAGAGATCGGTATGGATTTCATCACCGGATTACCAAAGACTCAACTTGGGTATGATTCTATTTGGGTGATCATCAATCGGCTTACGAAAGTATCACATTTCATAGACGTCAAGACGACCTTCAGTGGTCCTAAGCTTGCAGAGCTATACATGGCCCGGATCGTATGTCTTCATGGAGTGCCCAAGAAGATAGTGTCCGACAGAGGAAGTCAGTTTACCTCTCGTTTCTGGAAGAACCTTCAAGAGGAGATGGACACGAGATTGAATTTCAGTACCGCCTACCACCCTCAGACAGATGGACAAACAAAGAGGGTGAATCAGATATTAGAGGATATGCTGCGGGCATGTGTCTTGGATTTTGGAGCCACTTGGGACAAGAGCTTGCCGTACGCTGAGTTTTCGTATAACAACAGCTATCAAGCCAGCCTTCAGATGTCTCCTTTTGAAGCCCTATATGGACGTAAGTGCAGAACGCCTCTACTTTGGGACTAGACTGGTGAATCCCAAGTATTCGGAACAAACATTCTTCGTGAAGCTGAAGAGAAGGTACGGATCATCAAAGACCGACTCAAGACGGCCCAATCACGATAGAAGAGCTACGCAGACAATCGTCGCCGAGACCTAGCCTTTGAAGAAGGAGATCATGTTTACCTTCGAGTTACGCCTCTCCGTGGTACTCAACGGTTTAACATGAGAGGAAAGTTGGCCCCTCGATATGTTGGACCATTCCCCATTGTTCGACGCCAAGGCGAAGTTGCATATCAGTTGGAATTACCGCCCTCATTGGCTGGAGTACATGACGTATTTCACGTATCCCAACTCAAGAAGTGTCTGCGCGTTTCGACAGATCAAGTGGACCTACAGCAGTTGGATGTTCAAGACGATCTGACCTATGTGGAAAAGCCGGTCAAGATATTGGAAGTCAAAGAAAGGACCACCAGGAGTCGGGTCATCCGCTTCTGCAAAGTGCAGTGGAGCAATCATCCGGTAGAGGAAGCTACATGGGAAAAAGAAGATGAACTCAAGGCACAGCATCCTGAGCTATTCGAGGATTGATCCGAATCTCGAGGACGAGATTCTCTGTAAGGGGGATAGGATTGTAACACCCCAAGAAATAAAAACAAATAAAATAAAAGAGAAATATTATTTAAATCATTTCTGGATTTATTATTAAAGGAAAATCATGAAAGAACCCAAATAAAGCCAAACAGGGAGAAGTACCCAAAATATGGGCCTGAAAATTTTATGAGATAAACTACAACCCAAGATATAATTTTAGGAATTTTTACAAATTTTTATCAACAGTAATTCAACCCTTAAACAAATATAAGAATTACTGGATTTATTTTAAATCAGAAAAGAATTAAAAATGCTTAATGGGCCTCAACCCCGAATTCGCCCGAGCCCAGCCCAGTCCAAGCCATGGGTCACTGACCCGTGGGTCCCGCCTGTCGGCGTGTTCCCCCGCCTCTCTCTCCCGCCCGCGCTCATCCCGGCCCCACTTGGCAGCCACTTGCGCTCGCCTTCGCCCACTGACCGCTCGGCCCCGCCTGTCGGCGCTCGTTTTCCCGCTCGCCCTCTGATAGGTGGAGCCCACCTGTCAGATCCGTCTTCTCCATGGAAGGCGATCGCCCCCTTCCTTCTTCCCGACGATCCCTTTCTGTTTCCCTCGTCGTCGTCACCGTCCGTCGCCCAGCTTCGCCGCCGAAGGTACCATCGTGACCCCCTTACTCCCCGCGTTCCATTTCTGGCCCTAGCTAGGCACGTAGGCGTTCGCCGCCGCCGTCGTGGCCTCAACCGAGCCCCGCCGTCGCCGGAGACGAAGGGGGTACACGCCCCCTTACGTCGTGCCGTGCCGGATCGCGCCTCGGCCGTTCGATCGCGATCAGAGGGCTAGGATTAAATCCCTCCGGGATTTAATCTGGGCCCTCGGATCTGGTCAAAGGGGTATCGAGGCCTCTCGGCCGTCGATCACCACTTAAAACCTCCGAGCGATCTGGTGCGTCCACGCGTACCGGTTCGACGGGATTTAATCGCAGCCGTCCATTTCCACTTAACCCCTCCCGCCTCGCGCCTGGCCGCCAGATCCAGATCCGACGGCTCTCGATCAACCGGTCCACGCGCACAGTGGCGCGGTCCACCGTGGGCCTGGCTCACCGTGGACCAGAGCCCATTTTCTGGTTTTAAATAAAATTCAGAAAATAGTTTAAACTTCAAAAATTCATATCTTGCTCATTTTAACTCCAAATTTCACCATTCAAATTTTGTTAAATCCAGAATAATATTCTCTACACATTAATGCCATAAAAACAGTATGTTACTGTTACCCAAAATATTTTTAACAAATAAAAGAAAAAACCCCTTAGGGATAAATTAATAATTCAGGAAAAGAATTAATAAAAGCCTCTAAAACTTAACTTTCAATATTATTAAAAGTAACACCAGAATAATAAAGTTCAAATCACATATTGAGATCATAAAATTTGTATGATTTTGTTTGGTGATGCTTTATTGAATGTGTTGTTTATTTATTTTTCCGTATCGAGAAGACTACGAGTTCATCGAGGAGCAGGAGTTCTACCCCGAGGTTCCTCCATCCCCCTTTGCTGATCAAGGCAAGTCATCGACCACCTCTGTGGAAATAGTTGATCATATTTGAGCCCATGTTTTAATAAATTATCGCTATAACTCATAGGTTAATATTGCATTAGTCCAATAATCAAGCCTTACACTTATATTTATTAGATTCCCGTCCTTGTGTGCATACCAAAGCCATGCTTATTGAGCCTTAACTCCTTGTCACTCTACTATAAAATTATTAGCTAGTGCCCAATGTACCGGCACAACTGCTATAGGATATAAAGAATGAGTCGTAGATAGATGGATTCTGGTATATGAAATACCCCGTTATTCTTGTCTCTGGACTCTGTTGGAGTTGGCTAGGTTATAAGTATGGTGGGTTCCGGGTGCAAGCTCGGGCATTGGTTTGTCGCACCCGGGGCACTATAAGGACCGGTCTGCGGGATCTGTTGCAAAGCATTTCCGTACCAACCACAAGTCTAATGGGTAAGTCCTAACTAGAAGTATGGAATACTCCGGCTCGATGCACCATAGAGGAGGGGGCAAGAGGCTAGCCTGCGGGCGACTTGTACCGACGAGGCTCAAGGGGGGTATGGTGGGGCTCCGATGCGTCGGGACACCATATGAAACCTATAAGAGGGTGCTGTTGGGTCGGGGAGGACTATATGGAAGGTTTTGGCACGAGTTCCCGTGAAATGGGTCATCTCGTTACACTTCGGTGTAGGTGATGAGTGTGTGCCTTGTGGGTACAGTGGTACATCTCTGATCAGAGTAATTTAATCTTTTCGAAAAGCCGAGCCCACGGTCAAGGGCGGGTTGTGTGACTACTCGCAGTTAGTGTACAATTGTTTGAATGGTTGAGTTATTCATGGCATGTAAGGACTGTTGAGCGAGGTGGGGCTGACTGTACCCCTCGAGTTAGAAGATGATGGTGCATACACATGTTTACGTTTCGGTACTAATAAATTGTTCACATTAAATTGCTTTACAAATTACTCGCTTCCGCAAAATTAGCCACTATCTCCCTTGTCATTACCTTGCATTATATTTGTATTCGGTGGCTTGCTGAGTACATCTGTACTCACCCCGTTGACTTACACCATCAGAGCCCGTCTACTACGAGGAGGATGCAGGTCTGGAGTAGCGACCCAGTCAAGGCGAGACTGGAAGGAGGCGTTCATCTAGGACCCTTTGTTTTATTAGTTTCTCTTCATATTTATTCACTTTTGTACTAATACGGTCTACGAACCGTGAATGATTTGCTCGTATTGTACGTGGTCGCATGATGAACGTCTTGTTTTATTGATTTTCTATGGAATTTCAATAAAGTCCTGATTTATTAAATCGGGGCGCGACACTTGCGAAGCCTGGTTTCGGAGCTGTAAAATACCTCTAAACCAGAACTTCGAAGGGTGTGTTCGAAGCCTGTTCCGCAGAAGACAGAATTAAAACAGAAGGCTATTTTTAGTCTGAAATTTTAAAAGCTCCCATTCACCCCCCTCTGGTCGTCGTTTTCGGTCCAACAACCGTTCGTGAGAACCGTAGAGAAATCTCAATCTCAACTATTGAGATCAAAAAAGGAGAGGAGAGGTTCTTTGAGGCTAGGGTTTAGATCTGATCTAAACAACAACTAACTTGTGTGTAATATGTCTCCAAAGACCTCATATCTTTATATAGAGCTTAGACCTTATGCCCAAAACCAGATAAAAAGCCCAACAGATCCAATCTGTTCGCTCGCCTTGAAACTTCTGATCTAGACTCTCGGTCTATAATCCTAAAATTATTGGAACTTCCGCTACCCCTATCGGAACTTCCGATCGTTCCTATCTAAACTTTCGGTTTGAACTCTCTGTCTCTAGATCGGAAATAATCAGAACTTCTGATTTAAGCTCTCGGTTTCTCAAACCATAAATTATCGGAACTTCCGTTTCCATATCAGAACTTCTGATTTAAGCTCTCGGTTTCTCAAACCACAAATTATCGGAACTTCCGATTGCACATCAGAACTTCCGATTTGAGCTATTGGTTTCTAATTTAGAACATAATCGGAACTTCTGATTTAAGCTCTCGGTTTCTCAAACCATAAATTATCAGAACTTTCGATTTCATATCAGAATTTCCGATTTGAGCTCTCGGTTTCTAATTTAGAAAATAATCGGAACTTTCGATTCCAAATCGGAACTTCTAATTGGAACTTCTGTTCCATCCAGAATTTTCTTGGGCGCAATTCCACTGCGATGACACGTTCACACAGGGACATAAGCAAGTCTGCAAGCAACTCTTCGTCATTGGTCATTGAGGCCATCTTCGATGAGGAAGAGACATAGCCCCCGGCCGCCGTCCCAGATCCCACCATCTCCATCCACATTCTCACCGGCATCCAGTCACGCTGCGAGAGGACAATGCAGCTCCAGGTGACTGTGAATGGCGCCTGACTCACAGCGCTGCTCGACTCGGGTTCCTAGCTTTTAACCAAAAATTGCACCTGTATGCAAATTCCCTTTTATGAGAATGAAATTAAACCAGTACATGACAACATATGATTGCCATATATTACTTTTTACCCTGCTGTACAATTCATATAGCATCTATACAAGTGAATTAATACCACCAGATACATATTATGAATTGTGACATGGAACATAAGCAGCAGCAGTCTTGCTGCTGTTGAATGAGACCTTTTTTTTAAGGAACATTGAATGAGACCTATTATGGAATGCTGTATTCCCCATCCATCTGAACTTCATCTTTACAATCTTGTTATCTTTGGGGTTCTGCAGTTATTTATGAAGTTACGTCTTTATACTTTTTTTGAATGTGGTCATATATACCGGTATACTTGTATGCCTATGCAGCTGGATCAAAAATTATTTGCCAAGACTGTTCCTACATACATTTTGACAATCTTGTTGGCAACTTAGCATTTGAAATGTTGTTTCTTCAGCTGTATATTTTTTTGTGTATCTTTTTCCCTGGTTTGCTTTAGACCAATGTTTACAAATCGCCTAGTCAAACCTAGTCGCCATGGTACCGACCAAAAAACTAATCACGATTAATTGCGATTAGTCGATCTTGGTCGGTCTATTTAATTATTCCATATATTTTAGAAAATTTACATTATATATATATGACAATAAATACCCAGGTATGAGCCAAATTTCCAGCCATCACTTATTAGCCCAAAAATAAAATTAAAAAGCCCAAGCCCATTAACTAAACCCTAGCTTCACTCCTCACATCTCTCCTCTCCCTCACAGCCGCCACAGAGACTCAGAAGCCCCTGTGCGCCACCTTCTCCTCACAGAGCGCCGCCCATCTCGTAGGGCGTCGCCTCCTCCTCACACTCCTGTCGGCGCCCCCTTCTCCTCATGCTCCCACCGGCGCTGCCTTCTCCTCACGCTCCCGCCGGCGCCGCCAGTGGCCCCTCCCACTCCAAGGCATGCCGCCGCCGGCCCACTCCTCCCGCCGTGGCCCGTGCGCCGTCGTCAGCCCTCTCCTTCGGCGGGCCCCTGCATTCCTCGTCGGTTGCCCTTCTCTCCTGGTCGCCAAAATGCCACTAATCGGCCGACTAGTCGGACGACCAGATTTCTGGTCGCTCTAGTCGGGTCGGAGCACCTAGTCGGAGCCAAGAAAACGACCAGGCCGATTAATCGCGATTAATCGCGACTAATCGGACGATTTGTAAACACTGCTTTGGACAATTGGCATGGGCAAGCAGGGAAAATTAAATGTGAGCAGCAAAAAGCTAACCATTGCTTATGGTATGATTTCTGTTGTTCCTGTTTTCATATATGCATTACATGTTTGTTTCAACAACATGCTTGAATTGTGCACAGCTATCCATATATTGACTAGTTACAGCCATGGTTTGGGAAAATGGAGTTGGCTTAAACAATGCCATTTTAAGGGCCAGTTCCTGTTTCACCGATCCACAGTTACAGTATTCCACTTATGTTCTCCAAAAATTACATTTTCCATTGCCTGGATGCTACTTTTCTTTATTCACCCATCAACTGGTCTGATTGCTGATGTTCACTTTTCTCACTGTCCAAAATAGGACCACCAGTTTCCTCAACTGAAAGTTGTTCATACGGAGTTTCAGTTTCCATCAAACTTGCAGTTGTCTCATCTTCTGAACTCTCTCTTCATAGATCAAAGGCAATAAGCTATATTAGATTTGAGTAGTTTGAATGCCATATTCATGAATTCTTTGAGAAATAATTGAATCCAGCTTACTTCATGGAGTAGATGATTAACCCAATGGCTACCACTGCAAATGCTGGATAGTAGAGCCAATTTACCTGGGGGTTTCACATAAGAATGTCGGTGATACTAGATCGAATTTACCCTGTACATATTCAGAACTGGAAAATCCTCACCTGCTGATGATAGAGGAAAACTCGAATTGCTATCGCCCAAACATCAGTTGTTAAAAGTGAGAGGTTTAGCATAGTTGCTCCACTCATCTGCAAGTGGTGAGCTATCAGAATGGCTAAGTGAAACTGCTAATACTGGAATGGTTTTATGAACCATTACTTTTGATGGGGTTAGTCAAATTATTTTGTCTACATAACTGTTTGATAGTATCAATTTTTAGTTGGTTCCTTTCATTTCAACATGTAATTTCATCACTAAAAAGTAGGCCTCAAGTGCTTGTAGAGACTTAACCTTAAGAACAAAAGAGGTAATTGTGCTGAACACTAAAGATGCTACTGCAAATCCTGTGAAGAGACCTATCTGGAACAAAGAGAAGGTTGAGTTTTCTTGCCGATCAAATAAATCAAATGCACGGTTCATAAAACAGTTGTTTGCTATGCAATTGAATTTAGTTTCTTACCATTGTTGGCGACCAGTTAATTGCCTCTATATTCTTCCTCTCAAAAAGAGATCTAAGGTTTATTTATGTAGGGAAGCATAAACTTTGCTTAATAGATTCTTGCTCCAGCAAGATTGAGGTGACAATTAAACTGATGAAAGAGCAAAAAACAATTCTACACCTGCAACCTGATTCATGCTAGTTTTCAGCAATGATATCATGAAAAGGATACAGCTGAATTCCAGTGACAAGCATCCCAAATATTCCAAGCATCGCAACGAATTCGATTCTGTCTTTATTCTTGACACAGTATTCCTAAGGTATTTTGTAATCATGAGAAATTGGCATGCGTATTATATATGACAGAATTCATATAATGACACCACTAACCTCCCCGACGTTGCTAAATGCAAAACAAAATGTCGCCGCAATGATAAGTGCATCCCCCAAAAGTGGCATTTTACCTGCATCTGCAGAAACTTGGGTTACTCTTACATTAAGCCTCCACTGTAAACTTCACACTGGAAATTGATCCACATTTGTTGATCCACTCTAGAAGAAATTGATCCGCACACCGGGATGAAATGTTATCTGTATTCCAAAAACTAGTCTAAGAAGTGAGGGATTCTCCCACTATTGACATAAGGCTCTGGTTTCCCCCCATTACATCCTAATATCCTATACTGTTCTGTTGCCATTTCTCTTAAGAACAGGTTACAGAAAACCACATGTAACATTTTGAGCAGTTAGAAGTACCTACTTACCCTGCACATCTGAATAGTTTGAATCCGAGAGAAGTACCAGGGCAAGTCCAGCCATACAAGTCCCTGCTCCTACAAATTGCCACAAAGAATATCTGGTGCCTAGGGCAAACCTGGTGAGGATCATGACCCATGGAATGGTCCAACAGTCCAACAAGTTTACACTGGTGATGTATGAGTAGTGGTATGCCTTGATAGCTGAAAACAAGTTTCGCGGTGATGATTGTTCAGATAATTAAGGGACATGTACAGAAACTAAACACTTGGTTTTTTGTATATCTCTACCATTTACTGACAAAAGTTGAAAACTTTATTACGCATAATGTACTGAACTACTGACCAAGACAGTTTCCCTGGACATCAATAAAGACCAGGGCGAGGTACCAATACCATGGTATCTGCAGGGCAGGAAACAAATCAGCGAGCTATGTATGAATCGTGGTAACAATCCAAGATCCATTCTTGTGCGACCATGCTTACAAGTAGCTTTTGCTGTCGATGCAGGAGAATTGCTCCATAAACTAGGGCCAACAGCAGGTACGAGAAGAAAGACTGTGTTAGTGGTGCATCAGCTCCTGAAAGCCAGGACCAAGCTTCAGCTTTATGAAATGGCTGTGATGGATCAAACCGATGAGAAAGATGGATCCTTCTGCACCTAGGTTTGATATCTGAGATGTTGCAAAGCTGCACACTGCCATGGAGAAGGAAACTAGCTGCCCAAGGAAGATCAGGAACAGCATCCTCCATTTCCATGGGCCCCTGTTGCTCTGCATGAGCCTGAGTACAGTTCAAGGAAATCTCAGGTTAGAAATAGTTCAGATAAAAAAGCAAGATATTCCTCTGACCATGGTTCTTTTCAAAACACCTTTCTCTTTTCGGGAATACGCAAAACGACTGCACATTCTTGTAATAAGAAGGGGGGAACAGACAGTAAAACAACAGTTAAACCAGAAGGAGGCGACCTAAAGAACAAGAACAAGAACAAGAGAGCGGAAAAGGAAATCTCGAACCCAGATAACGTAGCCTTTCTCGTGCTTTTCGGGATCCTAGTGGAAGCCTTGTGTTTTTTGAGGAGAAGGGAAGAACACAATGAACAATGCGTAACGCCTGCTTTTAATGGCAGGTGATGCTGCATGTATTGTTGTGTAACGACTGATTGCTGGAGCGCTGGACTGGCTGGTGTGACGCGTGTGCAATGAACAAGGTGGAAAGCTGGAGGTTCCAGCGGTTGTTGCCGAATGCTTTCATGTGCTCTACGTGACTACGTGAGCTCAGCAGCCGTCCAACCGTTGGCATGATACAGAACAGGAATCCTAACGCGATTTTTTTTTCGATCTGGGACAAGCAGCAGGATAATGATTATCGAGGTAAATCTCTCTTTGAAAAAAAGAGGTCACCAAGGTAAATAATCTCAAATTATCCAAGCTACACAGAGCAGCAGAAAGCTCAAATATAGAACAACGTAACCCCCCCTGTGAAAAGTGAAAACACATTTGCATATCGCTAAATGCATGATGTATCGTGTACGTACGTAGTAATGGATTTGGGTTTCTTCAACGATATATATAGCGGAATCAGGCTCACATTTTATCTTCCACACCTAGTGCTCGGATTTTGCTCAACACGGTATGATGCGGATTTGTCTTGGTTATCTGCTCTTGCGTGTGCCTCTTACTTTCGTTAGGGATGAACAACCGAATGGTCTGTTTCGCCATGCAAGTACTCTTACTCTCAATGTCTATCAAGGCAATAGCACGCTTGAAAACGAAATTCCGAAGATTAAGTTGTGGATACGTCTATTTCTTAAGGGTTTTTGCCTATAAATGGAGGAAGTTCTTTCTTCGTTTGTACCTTATTGAATCTAAGCAATAAAAAATGCCTCTTCTTCATTATCGTATAGCTAGCTCTGCACTACGTAGCTAGCAAAGTATTTTCTCAACAGCTCTTACGAGTGTGGTGCTAACGTCAGTGTTTATCTAGGCATCAAAGCTGCTTGCGTGAGCAGTCAAGGCTGCTGAGGCCAGTCTCGTTGTTTGGTGATTTGGTCACAATACCAAACAAAAGGTCATTGTGCGTCTGTTTAATTGCCTATATTTTGATCAGTAAGTGTGCAAAACGTTTGCCGTTTGGTTGTTTGAATGAGTAGCTAAGCCCAACTCATTAGGTATAGGACCAAATTTTTCCATGCCATTACAATTTTACAGTTTTGAAATATGTCATCGGCGTGTCACTGACATATGGGACCTACCACAGTCACTGATAGTAGCATTTTTCAAATTACAGAAAATTGTAATGGTATTTTTACAAAAATTCCTTAGGTATAAAAGGAGCTCTTTAACCTGACTATACATAAACGAGAATGATTTTCCATTTCTCCCCAAAGAGGCTCACTGGATGTAGATAATTAACTAGCTAATGATCTTGTTAGTACATGATTAGCAAATAATAAATAATAATGTATTTCAAATAATATTAAATACTATAAGATAAATTAGAAACTATAACAAATAAGTTACATATGATATTCATTGTTTATCTATTTTTATCTCATACAATGTATTTATATATGAGCAACCAAACACCATCTTATTTTGATTATGTTAAATAGATATAGACAATATACACTTAGCATGTCTAAGTGTAGTCTGACTCAATGGACCTTCCTGTTGGTAGCTGTCTAGCTGACAAAAGATGATTATCAATCCTTATAGAGAAAAAAATGGTGTCTTCCCCTGTCAAATGTGCTTTTTAGAAGGTCACACCGACCTAACTTTCTTTGAAAGCTATATAACGGAGATACGATACAAGAACTTTTCATGAGAGTTATAGTGGGATTCGGTGCCATGGTACTCACATCCTTTCATAAATGTTTTTTGCTATGTGTTCACCAAACAACAATTTATATTCTACAAATGTTTTTCTCATTGATACCGTATCTGATTATGCCTAAATTCAACACAAAGGTCAAATGATCCCCTGTTGTTTCCTTTCTTGGTTGTCCAAGTTAGAACCACTTCCTATTGATTGTTGAAGTATCCATCGCTTGGAAGTTGTTGATATTGTCACTTCATAGATTCCAAGCAATTAAACTTGTTAGGTTTCTACGACATGAGTGGATCATCTCGAAAGACTTGCGCAAACTTACTTTAATGAACATGCTACAACTGCGAAGGCAACCAGTTTATATGTGGGTTAGGTTGTACCTAAAACATGTGAGCATATCGTCTAAGTTTATGTCAGGATTTTCAGCGATTGCTTATAGAACAAAAATCGAATGGCGACTGCCCACATGTAGGGATGGCAATGGTTTGTGCCAGGATTTTTAGCGGTTTCTTATAGAACAAAAATTGAATGGTGACTGCCCACATGTAGTGATGGCAATGGGTCTGCTCCCATTGGGTTTTGCTACCCCATCCCCGTCCCCACAAAAAGGAAAATCTCCCCCCATCCCCATCCCCGCATACAGGGAATATTTTTCCCCATCCTCATCCCCGTGTTGGTATGGGATAACCAAGTGAATCTAGAAGCAAGGAGTTCGCTTGTGAATGGAGTGGTCGATGCTAGGGCCGTCGATGTGAGATGACGGGACACTGGCCTTAGGCCACCATCGCCTATTCACCATTGTCTGGCCACCACTGCCTAGCCGACACTACCTAGCTGCTGCCGCTCACCTAGTCACCACCGCCTAGCGCCACTGTCTTGGGCCACCACCATCGCTCTCCTAGTTGCCGCCTCCTAGTGTTGTCGTCTTTGGGCCACCATCATCGCTTGCCTAGCCTAGCCACTGTTGGCTCACCATTGCCACCCTAGCGTCGCCGCTTGGTGCCACCGCCACCACTCGCTTGACAGCACCACCATGAGTACAAGGGTGGGAGTGTGATCGTACAGGACTACTAGTGTGAGCTAGGCAGATGGGCTACGAGAGGGAGTGTGGCAGATGGCCTAGGGTTAGCAGGGTGCTACCATGTTAGGTTGGGCCTATGTGCTAGGTGCAGACCAGGTTGTTGTGATGGCCTGGTGAAGAAATATCCCCACAAGAAAATAGGAACGGAGTCATGGGAAACGTCTACATCCCTGCAGATCCGATGGAGACTATTTTTAGTCCTATTTTATCCCCGTGTGTACTAAATTTATCCCATTTTTAGTTTTTAATAGAGTTTTTTCCCATTGGATATCGGGTTTCGGGTCCGCATTGCCATCCCTATCCACATATCAGATGTTAGGAGTGAGAGGTTGAACAATGTTGAATGTTGATCCACTCATCTAAAACGTAATGGTCATTAGAAAAGAGCTCAAGTTAATTACAGACTGCTATTAATTTCTGATTCATAGTGAGGTGATATTACCCAACTTGCTTCTTTTTATGATAAGATTGTTCAAGTATAACTCATAACCACTTGATGAGACAAAACTTTTTTCGGAAATTGATATGAGAGGACTCCACATGTCAGTAACATGTGGAAATCAAATCCTCAATTTCTATCTAAACGTGGAAATCAAATCCTTAATTTCTATCTAAACATGGAAATCAAATCCATAATGCTAGATTGTAGAACGTCCAAGGCGTAGTCGCTCTAACTAAGATCGCATTTGTGCATCGTAGAAGAAAGATAAATGCTACAACTTTTGCCAAACACATCGGGTTCTGCCCCACGATATCATAGTGTGTCGTCCCTACTCTGGCTTTGACTACCTCCACATCTCACGGTGGCACACTGTCATCTCCATAGGTTAGATCGTGATTTTTTAAATAATATATTTTTCAAAAAAATTCAAATTTTTTACACAGTTTCAAAAAATTGCAACTATGACCACATGTCGGCTCATCATCAGTCGAACTAGGCCACATCGGCCTAGTTTGTCCAATCAACTAGTTCGGTCGATGTCTAGTGTGGAGTCTAACACATGTCAGTGCTTGGTTGCCCGAACTAGGCCACGTGGCCTAGTTCAGCCAACCATGTGACAAACTTGGCTCTATAAAAGAGGGTCGAAGGCCCTCCTTCCCCACACCCTCTTGGTTGCCTCTCTTCACTGCTCTACAAGATGGCGTAAAGAGGACAGGTAATAGAGGGAATATAATAGGCAACAACAACATAGGTACAGAGAGCAACGAAGATGTGCTAGGGAATATTTGTATTATGTGCATTGGAACATCTATATCTAACTGTATTGAACTATTTGCTCAGAATTACATAGCTTTTTGGATTGATTCGAAGAAAAACATTTGCTCGTAATTTTATCATAAAACTTGTAGCATGACAAACTGACAAATACATAGTAATTAAAGATGTGTTTGGTTGAGTTGTGGTTGTGGGAAAAAGCTATTGTGGGATGTGGGATGTAGAAAAGCTGCCGTGGGATGTCAGCTGTAAGAAAGTTGAAAGTCGTTTTGCTGAAACAGTTGTGAAGAAGGTGCTTTGAGCTGTGTAAAAAGTATGTAATACTCTTGTCTGCTTCCAACACTGATTATATAAAATGGTTGTAAAATAATATGCTATTCAATGATTCACGTATAAATAGCAATTTTAAAAAGGAAATTAATCTTTGTTAGTTTTGCGTATACAATCAACAAGATTTTGATCACTAGAATGACAACATTTTGACAAAGTTCCATTTAAATGTGGTGAATGGATAAAATTATTATAAAACTATATCCGTAAGACTTTGTCGTCCCTTCAAGCCTCAACATTTCTCCATCCAATTCCATATATATTTTCCTAGTGTTCACCCTAGGCATTTTCTTGGTATATTAAGCAATCACTCAAATGGTCTTACACCCGGTATGAATAGAGAAATACATGTATGTGGCAGGTTGGCCATGTACGTACATTTACCCAAACAAATTTCCCTTTTGAGGAAAAAGAACACAGATGGAAAATAATATGTAATATCCCAGGTCCTCGTATACGGCGCTGGGCATTAGCTTGTTGAGCTTCTTGGTGTGGATCCTCTGTGATATCACCTTGAGTTCATCACTGTAAGCAAAAAAATTGTGTTAATTGATGATGGATGTGTGCCGAGAAGGAGGATGAAGACGAAGGAGAAGAGTGGATGGAGTTGGAGACCTTAGGGGTGGCGCGGAGGAAGAGGATAACATCTGGGAGAGAGGGGTCCTAGTGCACCGGCTCAAGGATGTGGAGGTAGTCGGGTCTACTGCCTAATTAAATTAAGTAGATTACATGAGATTTTAGAACAAAATAGTGTTTAAGTGTAAAGTGTCTAAACGTTTGATTAGTCCAAATATCAGATGCTTATTTTTTATATATTTTAATGGTAATGAAAGGAACAACGTTAGCATTAACCTTATTTCTATGTGGTTCATCTCACCTGAATTTTTAAGGTAATTTAATATATATATATATATATATTATTTTTATATATTTTAATTGTGTATAGGTAAGAACCCCTAAAATTAGTTCAGGCCCCTCACATCTCAGGACCGGCCCGACTATAATACGGCCCTCACTACGATATGCATATTATTTTGATGAGAGCACAAGGGACCACACTGCTGCACTTTATTCATTGTTGTTAACACTTCTTGTGCCTCGTATTGTTGTCAGTTTTGTGCATGGTGATATAAAACCAAAGAAATTTTTGTTTGGTCAGCCTGGATCAGTTGATGAGAAGAAGCTTTTCCTGGTTGATCTTGGTTTAGGTATGCTATCAAGATAGTCTCATCTATGAATTCACGATGTGCTATGGCATTTGCTCATAGGCATTTTCTACTTAAGAAATCTCCATGTATTTGATGCCCTGCTGTTATAATACAATTTATAACTTACATTACATATTTCTCTTTTTATATGTTACATGGGAACAATTAGATATGTTCACTTAGGTCGTACAGGTAGTAGGAGTGAGATTATCCTTGTAATTGTAAATTCCATTGTTCCCTTGTAATAATTCCATTGTTTTTAAGTGCCAAATGAATTTACTATGTAATATCAGGAGCTCACAAGGCTACTTATTACGAAAATTGACTGAGTTATATCCCATTAATTTTATTAGGAGTTCTGTAACTAGCCCTTTTGTGATTGATGGTGGCACTGGAGGTAGACAGGTAGTTCTTGCATGTACAGAAAAAGCAAAAAAAAAAGGAAAAACTTAACTTCTGTAAGCCAAAATTCGACGGAAGTTAGGTAGACCAACTTTCGTCGGCTAGCTTTGGCCGACAGAAGTTAATTATCTTCCATCGGTGACCGACAAAAGATAGTCAATTAACGTCTACATGCTTCCGTCGGCTAAAAACCGACGAAAATTAGTATTTTAGCGACGAAAGTTAGCTTCTTCCATCGGATTTAGCTTAACTTCTGTCAGCTTGGCCGATGGAAGTTTGCAGTTTTCTTGTAGTGAAGGGAGTAGCGGCAGGAGCAAGGCTGACGTGGCCGCCGCAGAAGACACCATAGCATGAGCCAGATTTGGCACCGGGGAAGGAAGGAGGAGTGCTCTTGTGGCAGAGAAGAGGTGGTGAGAAAACAGTGTTGTGGCTCTAGAGGACAAACGGAGAAAGAAGGAAGCTGAAGGCGTTGAAGCTGGTCTAGAGGTGCTATGGATTTTGTAGTGCGCTAAAAGCTACTTCGGAAAAAGCACTTGTGGTGGAAAGGCCCTTTGGTTGGATTTTGGCTTCTAAGAAGTAGAAGCTGCTCCCAAAACCTAAACCAAAAGGATCCTAAATTAGTCTAGCTTCAACAATATATAACAAAGTACACGACATAATACAGTACATTACAATTTCCACATGCAAACATAAGTACGTGACTACTGAGTGCAACAAGGGTATTTTTCCTTCCTTATGACCTATCCCGCTTCTTTATCACAACGAGCCCGCTCCTGCTTCCTCTCTCTATCAACCTCACGCTCCTCTCTTGCCTTGCGCTCCACCTCCCCCATCCTCTTTTCTTCTTCCCCACACCCACAATCCCGCTTGTATTTTATCTGAAAAAACTCCTTGTTGAACTCCTTGTGCCCCATAAGAGAGGCTTAGTCCTTCGGATCCACCTCTTTGTCAATCCATTCGACAAAGTCACAGAGCGGAGGTGACGATGATGGAGGAGTTACCTACACACATAAATATTAATAGACATGTTATAAGTGATTTATTTGAGAACAATATATAATTGAACAAAAAATTATACATATTGGTCTGTTAGCACGTGGTTCACGCTTTGGCCTTGACTTTGGCTTTTCTAGAGTGTACGAGTAGTTGGCACATTTCTAATACCTCATCTCATATGTAAGGTCATTCATACTTCTCATGAATTTACATTTATCTCCATAAAAACACATAGGGGCGTTTGGTAGCCTACATGAGGCTCGACTAGGCTCACGTGATGCAAGATTCGTTTGTTTGGTTGCCTGCACGAGTTGCTCAGTCTGGCTCACTGGGTGCAAAAAGTGATTCTTAGCCCGGCTCCACAGAAACAGATTTCAAATATGTTTTTGCCCGATCTGGCTCACTGGATGTGTGCAATTAAGTAATTAATGATATTGTTAGTACATGATTAATACATATTAAATGATAATAATATATTTTAAATAATATTAGGGACTATATATGGATTAACAATTATAACAAAATAGTTGCACATAATAAGTATCATGATGATTCATTATTTATCAATTTTTATCTCATGCAATGTATCCACACGCGAGCAACCAAACATTTCTCACTTTGATCAGGTTAAACAACTGCAGACAACCAAACAAACATATATTGCATACATTTAGCCTATCTGAGTTGAACTTGTCTCACTGATACGAGCCTGGCTAGACAAATGCAGGCAACCAAACGCCCCCATAGGGGTTCAACATCTTTCAACAGATAGTGGCAAAGATCATAACCGTGATCTCATCTATCTTTTTGTACCATCTACCATGATAAGTCCACATACATTAAGTATGTTAAAAATACCTCTATATTTTGTATAAAGTATCCCTAGATTACCGGTGCACTATATTTAAACTACTCGTAAATTAACCCTAAATTACTCCTAAAATACATTTAAATTATCACTAAAGTATGTTCAAAATACCTTTAAACAATCTCTAAATTATGAGTAAACTACACCTAAATTACTCCTAAATAATCCTTAATGTACTCCTAAATTACTACTGATTTATTTCTAATCTACTACTAAACTACCATAAACTAATAACTATAGACGAAAAATGAGAGAGAGTGACTTAGGAGGAGAGCACCTTGGGTAGCTTCGTAGTCTGTTGAAGATGTTCTACAAGTGAGTTGGAAGGGAACTTGTCCCCTTCTTTTATAGAGCCATATTTGACGCATGATTGGTCGAACTAGGCCTCGGGGTCTAATTTGACCGACCATGTGCCGGTGTAGACCGAATAGTCTAATTTGGTGCACGGTCGGCCGAACTAAATCACGTGGTCGGCCGAACTAAGTCACGTGACCTAGTTCGGCCAACCATGCGCCGACATATGTTAGGTGTCGCACTAGGTCTGAGTCAAACTAGTCGTTGGTTGATCGACCGAACTAGAGCGATGTGACTTAGTTTGGTCAATGATGATCCGATAGGTGATATACGTGCAATTTTTTTGATTCGGGGATTTCGCTCTATTCCCCCATCTTCACTTTACGCAGTGTAACAAATTTTAATTTTTTTTCATAAAATATATTATTTTAAAAAATTATCAGATCGCTGTAGCGATCCAAGTTTGTGGGCTCACCCGATGCAATCTGTCCATGGGCCTAGCCCTCTTTGCAGCCCGATAATCTGAAACGGCCCGTTTAGACGTCCAACGGCCTACCTGAATCTCATCGTATCGTATCGTATCGTATCGTATCGTATCGTATCGTCACAGATTGGTTCTGCCCCGTTCACCTGACTTGAAATTTTAAAATTCTCTACTTCTTTAAAGTGAACTGTAAAGACTTCTTTTTCAACGAAGATTTTCTAGGATTTTTCAAAAGTACAGCACGGCTCTGACAATCAGTTATGACTTTAACAAGGAAAAATAGCTTGTCGTGTCCTAAAGATGGAACAGAAGAACCAAGCTTGAATAGTCGGCAAAATCAAAACAAGCTCAAGGCAGAAAAAAAAGCTCGGATCAGGTCATCAATGGCGTCGTGCAACGGCAACTTAGCACTCCGAATCTAGACGGCGATGTAGTTCTGTTAAGTACTTGTTTGTTTCAGTTTGACGTTATAACAATTAAATTTATAAAAAACTTAAATTAAATCATCTTACTGAATTATTATAATCTACACTTTATATTATAATAAGCTATTTACGTTGGAAGGAAGCTACCTAAACCAAAGAAAACACACGCAACGAGGCCTAGAAGGCCCGGAATATAAAGTGTGGAAGAAACTATCTGTTCCACGGCTTTATGGTTATTCTTTTCTAGGAAACGCCGGAGTATGTCGAGACCCGTATGGAATGTTGGAATTTGGTCCCTTTCTATGTGAAATATTCAACTTGCTGCAAATTCCATGTGAAGTTCTTTCAAAGGAGGGCTAATTATTTCTTAGCTTTTCCTTTCAACTTGGAAGTGGTATGGCCCAAAGAAGCATGACCAAACACATACGAACTGCAAATACATCCAATGCAATTTTTTTTTCAGACCCGTCTCTCTCAGCCATGTTGCTCTGCAGTCTGCAACTAGCTTGAACTTGAACTGTTATTGCCGACAAATAGAGTTCCATTTTGGTTTCTTGGCTTCTCCCGTGCTGAGAATTCAGGCTAAAAAACAGAGTGCACTACGTCCGTGGAAATCAGCGCACCCAGTTGCTCGTGCAGCCAATGGCCAATGCAGCATCTTGCCCGCAGCGCACGTTGAACCTCTGTTCACTCTCTGAACGTGTCCGTGTAGCCGGCCAATCTCTGAACATTTTACACTGCCAGTATGAGTATCAGCATGCAAATTGCAAGCTGCCGTAGTTTGTCCCATGCAGAATTACACGCATGTATGCTCCATGGGTCAAACAGTTAGCCGGTCTATCACATTCATATCATATCTGCACATCCAATTCTTCGGTCAAGGCGTAGCCCATTCAGTAGCAGGTACTAAGGCACGCATATCGCAGCAGTAGCCAATGTAGAGATCCCTGTGCCCTCAGCCGGCCGGGTACTAAACTTGGGCGAAGAAAATGTTGAACATCCATAGATCATGCAAGGCCCAGCTGGTTTCACATCCTAACTCAGACCAGATCATGACATGGATCACACGCCTCTCTTGCATAAGCATCCCTGTCAGTGTGTGTATGTTTGCATCTGCGAATAAAAAAAATATATAGTAGATTACTAACACACACGCCTGCAGAGACCTGCCCATATTTTGTTAAGGTTTTGGGCACATCAAGGCTATAGTGTCAAGTAGCAGGAAGAAGACTGGAGCAGATGACGGCGTCCAATATATTCAGACATCCGCGTGATGCTGACAGTTGTGCAGTAAAACAAACAGCTTAGTCAGGTCTAAGTATTATTCCCTGTTCGTTGCAGCCGCTCATCTCTTCTGCCGTTTACACTGCATGCAGACTAGATATGCTCCAGGCTGAGATGGATTTAATCACAATTAACTTCTCTAAGGGACTTAATCAACAAGCATGCCGCGTGTCTGACGCGACGAGGCGGGCTTACACTGGCCAATCCAGTGCAGCAGTGCGGTCAAAGAACAACACGCACGGACGTACGCCTCAATTTCGCAAGAAATTCCCGGTTGCAGCAGCTAGCGATGTTTATACGGTGTTTGTATGTGTGTGTGTGACGCTGCAAGACCTGCAGCGAGCATTTACATTTTTCCCTTTCTCCATCTGAATTTGCTAGGTTTTTCGTCTTGGCCATGCGCTTTTCACGTTCTCACAGTCACAGCTGTACGAATGACAGGTTTCATTTGTTTATCTCCACTTATCTGACCAGGAATCAACCAGCTTCGAGTACGCTTGATGTGACATGCATGGGCACTGATCAAGCATATGTGCACAGGTGGATGCTGATTGCTGTGACAGCTACAGAAGCTGACCATCGATGTTCCCGTCCGTGGAATCGGCAGACAAGACACACACAACAACAAGGTATATATTTCTTCAATTCCTCCGCTTTAAATATTTATTTTTAAAAAATTTTACGCACATATATTAATAAGTAAAAAAGACTATGTTATTTTTCAGAAGAAAAAAATAGGTGTAGCCAGCAATTGTTAACGAGGGCTAAATGAACTGTTTTTTAATCTTTTCAAAAATCTGCGTAAAATTTTAATATAATTTTAATGGATTTCTAGAGGTAGACCTAGGGCTCGAGCCATAGCTTCCTCCACTCCTGATCATATATCTTCTATTTAGATATAAATTTATGATTTATCTGTCTAGCTCATATGTTATTAATATGAGATAACCTTACATGTTAGTGAGATGTAGATGACAAATTCTCAATTTGCATGTAAATGAAGGATATATTATCAAACGTCTCTTTTCGGAACTGATAAGTATGGATTGAGGAATAGTTGAATGAAATAATGTGTAATCAAGTTCAGAGTAGCATGTATACTTTGAAAATAAAAATATTTTTTTACAATTAGTAGGTTATTATATTTCAAGCAAATTTTAAACTCTAAATGCAATTTAATTAGGATTGTGAGATAGAGGTAGGAGAGAGGGGTGCTTTTCTTTGCATTGGGGGAGAAACAACTCCGAAAGGGAATATGCTTATCTCCACTATGAGAGGAAAACATCAAGAGTTCAGAAGGCTCAGCTCGTCGTTCCGACGACCTCTCAAAGCTGGGCCGTTTATTTAACTCTGTGCATCAGCATCATATCGATCATATATAGATTTATATTCATTACGTGCTAATTAGTCAAATCATACAAAACGCGCACCCAAAAAAAAGAAGAAAAAAAAACTGCGTGTACGTAAAGATAGTAGCTGCTCCTGACTCGATGACTTGCCTTCTCTCACTATCTTTCTTCCATTGATCTATAGTTTTTCAATGCAAAGGCCATACTTATCTGGTTATATATCTCCATCTCGATCCCACTATCCCAGCTTGCACTATATTACTACATAATTAAGCCGAATTGGCGAAATATGATTGCTCAGATATGTCTTCTCCCAAACTAAGTGAGCTTCCAATTGCTACTGGTCAGTGGCCTGGCAAGGCAAGCCGCAAGTGGCAACCACACTTGGCTGCTGCATGGCAGCATGCATGCATGTTGGGCGGACCAGATGGGATACAAGCTAGGGAAGTGGACGTCGGCGGCGCGCGGCCGACAGCACAAAGGCCGGTGGCGCGATGGCAACGAGTAGACATATTCCCCACGATCGACGAGCGAACTAGCAGCTGGAAACCGCAGGCACGCACTGCACGTAAAACTATCGTAAAAATAGTGCGTCTCGCGCGGTCGACATGCGTCTCGCGCTCTCGCTCTCATCGGTGAGTTGGCGGATGCATGGATGCATGGATGCATGGTGGTGCAGCGCATCTACCTGCTTGTCTGTCTCGATCCCCGGCCAGACGCGCCCGTCTTTTTGACATTCAATTCCTCGGCATCGGCCCCCACGGCCGCGCTCGCGCCTCGCGCGTCTTCGGAAGCGTTCAGACTTCAACTCTTTAATTTTGCTCCGAATGTCTTTTTACACGCCTCCGGAGAACGTCTTAAAGTAGTTATAAAAATCTTACCATGTTAATAGTTATAAAAATTATTAAAACATTTAATAACTTACGCTACCACACAAATGATAATTAGTGACGTAGCTTTAGTGACGGATAAAATACACACATCACTAATATACCTTTAGTGATGGGTGTGTTTATAACTATTACTAAAATCCAATATTTAGTGACGAGTCTCAATAATATCCGTCACTAATGAGTTGACAAATTCTAAACCGATCTATAGTGACGGGCAATGTTGAGACCAGTTACTAAAGACCTACCTTTAGTAACGTATGTGAAACTCATCACTAAAGACCCACATTTAGTAACGTGTGAATATCTAGACCCTTCACTAAAAACCTACCTTTAGTGACGCGTAAATATCTAGACCCGTCACTAAAGATCACTACCATAGAAACAGTCTTTAGTGACGGATAAAATATGTGTGTCAGTAATACACTTTTAGTGATGGGTTATTTCACACGCATTAGTAATGTTGTCTTATTAGTGACGGGTCATAGTAAAACTTATCACTAAAGAAGGGGTACCCTCATTAGTGACGGGTCATACAGTGACCCATCAGTAAATGTTGCCCCTATAGTGACGGTCTATGTTGAGACCTCATCACTAAAAATGGGGCACCACATTAGTAACGGTTTATAGTATCACCCGTCACTAAAGAGTATTGTTATATTGTGTCGTCCGAAACCCTAAGGTCATGCATTTAGTGACATCCTTATATGAATAATTGTCACTGATGATAAGTATATAAGGACATCAGGCACAGATCGAGCTCTGCACTTATTACTCCTGAGACCCAACCATCGTCGTCTTCGCCTTAACTACCGATCGGCAATGCGGTTGCTAGACACGCTAATGACGACCCACACTGTTACGTGCTCCGGTGGACCGGCCCACACCGCAAGTAGCACCAATGTCGTCCAATCCAAGGTATATATTTTTAATTCTCTAATATATTTTAATCCAAAACCATATTTTTGTACGACACAATACGTGAAATAATTAGAGTCGTATCTTAATTGTTTTATTATTTATAGATTGCAACAACATGGAGCTGGATGTATCTTGATTGTCGTACTTGCAATGAGTACTTCAGTTGGGTGAAGTTTTTCATGAGTAGTGCTAGAGATGACATGGAAGCTAGTGGAAAGACTGCAATGTGGTGACCATGATATAATTGTAGGAATGAGAAGAAGTTTACAAATTCAGAATATGTGTATGACCATTTGTTGATACATAGATTCAAAAAGGGATATCATATATAGAACAAGCATGGTAGAGATGGAGAAAATGATGATGAAGTAGATTAGATTGGTAGTAAAAATGAAGGTAGGGCCGATGATACAAATTACATGAGCGACAATGACATTTTAGAAATTCCAAAAGATAAGTATATTGATATAGTGGATAATGTTGATCAGATGATGCGTGATACGGAGGAACAAGTTGCATATTCTAAAGGAAAGTTTGCCCAGTTCTAAAAACTTGTACGAGACTCAAAAATACTGATATATCCTGGCTACAAAGAAAAGTACACAATCTTACACACTGTCTTGATAATGTTACAAATAAAGGTGACATACAGATGGTCTGATGTGAGTTTCAAAGTATTACTGAATTTGTTGAGGGACGTGGTGCCAGAAGAGAATAAAATTCCTATCATCGTGTATGGTGCTAAGAAGATCATGTCATCTAGGGTTGGATATAGAGAAAATATATACATATATGAATGATTATGTTCTATTTCATGGAGAGTATGCATACCTTGATAAATGTCCAACATGTGGGACACATTGATTCAAGAATGGAAAAAACAATAATGAATTAGACGATGGGTGTAATAGAAGGAAAGTTTCGAGGAAGGTGATATAGTATTCCTTGTAATCCCTCGTCTAAAGCGGATGCTTCAAATGCCAATGAGTCAAAACAATTGAGGTGGCACAAAAAGGGTCGTAAGAATGACTCGATGATACGACGCCCAACAGATTCTGCTCAATGGAGAACAATTAACGCCGCATTCCCAAGGTTTGCTAATGATTGCAGAAATATTAGATTTGCCATGAGTACCGATGGCATGAACCCTTTTGGTAACTGAGTAGTATGCATAGCACGTGACCAATGTTATTGTCTATATACAACCTTTCCCTTGGCTTTGTAAGAAGCGTAAATATATTATGTTGTCGATCTTGATCTCTGGTCCTAAACAACCCGATAACGACATTGATGTGTACCTCAGACCCTTGGTGGATGATCTAAAAATTCTATGGCACATAGGTGTTGAGGTTTGGGACAAATACATCTGGGAGTACTTCTAGCTACATGTCATGTTGTTTGTAACAAATAAATGATATGCCTGCTCATCGTAACTTGTCTGGTCAAAGCAAAATGAAAGGTAAATCGTGCCCACAGTGCTTGGAGGAAACATCAAGCATATAATTAAACCATTCTAAGAAAATGGTATACATGTGACATCGACGTTTTCTTCTAATGAAACACCCATACAAAAGAATGAAGCTATAGTTTGATGGCTCTGTAGAGAAAGGTGAACCTCCTAGACATTTCAGAGGCACGGAGGTATATGACCATGTAAAGGACATAAATGTTATACTCACAAGCGAAAATGGTGTTCCACAAGTTGCGATGGAATATGGAACAAAAAATCAATTTTGTAGGATCTTGAATATTGGAAATATCTCGATGTTCGCCGTTTAATTAGTTTCTAGGTATAAATTTGAATTGAAAAAATAGTAAATTATAATTTTGCATTGGATAATTTCACCTTTTTCTTTTATATTAGGTCTAGCCCTTTACACTAGGATATATTGAAATAGGTTTCACTTTGCATCATAGTATATCATAAATTCGAAAGAAAATATTGTAAGATATATAGAAGTTAGTTTATAACTCTTTTTGAATTCAAACCACGACTTTTCATGAAATATCATTTAGATTTGACGAAATTTCATTTTGTATTGATATGATGATGTTTTCTAGTACGAAGCGAAATAATTATTTTAATACACTACTGTAAAAAGAAACAGTAGTGTATTTATGTCCTCGTGCAAAGTACAATTTGCTAAAAAAATACGAGGGGTGAAGAAAGTGACTCTATTTTTTTTTTGAGAATAGAGAGGACAGAGTCCTCCCCCATTTCCATTATAGAAATAAAATTACGAGAACAGATTCACACAAAGCACCACACACAACAACACCTAAACAACAAGTCCGACACAAACCACCGAGGTAACAACAAAGATTATTACAAAACAGAGAGCCAAAGACAGCCAATCCAAGATCACTACCAGCACACACAGTTTTTAAAGCGTCTTACAAAGCAACAGTCCAGCCTCATGAACCACAAACAGGTCGACTGTTAACAATCCATATCATAACAACGCCTTCACAAAAGTCCATCCGTGATTCTTCGAGAACACCTCACTTGCTAGATGCTCGAGTAGATGGGCCCCCAGTTCCAGCTTTCTTCCCTTTACCTCCGATCTCTGAAGAATCGACCAAGAAGACAACCAATAGCAAATCAGATTAATGAATATCAGAGGATCACCCGGGAGAATCCCTCTAAACACAACATCATTTCTAATTTTCCAAAAGCTCCACAACACAGCTACCAGACCCAGCCCAACCAAGGATCTCCAACTTTTATCCCTAGAACAAGACCATGTGTGCCGCATAGATTCCATTGAGATAAAAGGGCCAACCTTAAAACAGATATTCAACATTCTCCACATAAATCTAGCAACTATACAATCCAGAAAAATATGATTCACAGATTCATTCTCACAACAGAAAAGACACTTAATATTTCCACCTTTCCAGCCCCTTTTAGACAGATTATCTTTTGTCAGAATTTTGTTTCTCCTAGCTAACCACAGAAAAATCTTTACTTTCAAAGGAATTTTCAGTTTCCAAATAGGGCTATAAACTTTCATCATGTTTTGAGCTTTCAAAGCCAAATAAAATGAATTAACAGTGAAAACTCCAAATTTGGAAAGCATCCACACAACAGCATCAGCTGCATTTGTCAAGGAGGCTGCACTACAAGTATCCTTTAACTATATCCATGACTTAAATCTATCTCCAATCAGGTCTCTTCTAAATTTGAGACAAGTAAAGTTACTGATTTTATTAATTTTAGCTTGCTAAGCTATATATATATACATATATATATACATATCACCATTTTGACCTGGCCAGCGCACTAACATATGTAATTACAAATTAGTCTTGATCTAGCTTTGTCTCCCTTTTTGGGCCTTTTTTACGATTCCACTCAGATCGATATGATCCACTACACGTCAAGGTTGGAATGCATCAAGGTGTGATCTGGTTCAGAGTCCAAGACGCCCCAAAGTTGGACTTTGTCCAAAAGTCTATACCACCTCTCCTATAAAAGACGTTCGTCGTGTCGAAAAAAGGCATGCCATTCTGCTCAAGCAACTAATTTCCCACGTACAACAAATGCATATATACTTAATCTAGATTGCTGATTAATTAGTTAATTAGTGCATGCAGTTGTATGCCCTTGCGTAGATTATCTTTGAATAACACCTACCTTTTATGTATGTCTAATCCGCGAGCGTGCAATGCGTTCGTCGTTTTCTTGACTTCCAGGTTCCAACATCATATCGATCTGTGCCTTTGCGAACGTTGAAAGTTGAGACTAATAATTTATCCATGAAACGTGTGCACACACCCACAGAAAGGGAAGAAAGTTTTGTGTGTGTATATATATATATATATATATACTCATGTGGAAACTGGTGTTTGTTTCACAAATATATGTCGTCAACACGGTTTTTAATACGTCCATTTGATCATCAATTTATTTTATCATTTTGTTGAAAATATATTATGTGATATATTTTTGAGAAAAACATATCATACAAGTAATCTAAATATTTTTAATCGTATATGTGTGTATCGTATAATTTGAAACAATGGGGCTATGTATATTTGATCTCTCGTATCTAGCTACTACATACCTAGTCTTCACATGTCACATTCTATTTTTAATCTATTAATAATTTAATATTTTCAGGTTTTATTTTACGTATCTAGGAAATCATATACGGAGTATTTGACATTAGAAAATAGCCTTAGATCAACCCTGCTACCATTAACCTTAACAAACCAAACCTACATAACTAGCCGTTAAAGATTTGATAATTAGTCACCGTCAAGAAGTAATTTTATATTTTTATTATCCTGGCTCACATATCATTAATTTAAATGGTTCTACATGTTATTGTCTCGGAGTGATATTATAATCAGCTCTGTGATCTTGAGAAGTGGCAAATTATCCATTTTTCCTTGCAGTTAGCCCTAGATCAACCATCTTGCTTATTAATTAATTAACATGAACAAAGCAAACCTACCCTGATCTGCCGTCTCTATTAAGATTTTGCGAGTATTAATTTGGATGGTACAGTATGACCGTATGAGAGAGTATTCTAATACATGATCGAGGTGGCGCTAGTGCCTCTCTCCTAGGATTTGACCAACATATATGGTACATCTCTTTTTAGTTTCCTTGCGAACGATGTCACCACTTGCACACTGGTCCAAATAGATAGATGACCAGTGCAATTTAACTTTTGGAACAGATAAGTCAGCACACTAAACTTAACTAGATAGAAAAACACAAATACGGACGAACGGTATATACATCATAAAGGGAAAGTGTTGGATCCATGTCATTACAATTTTATGACTTTGAAGAAATGTCATTATAATTTATATATTTATATTTATGTCATTATAATTTCAGAGACTCCGAACTATATCATTACAAATTTAGAGAATTCCAAAATATATCATTATAACTTTAGATAATTCCAAAACATGTCATTACAATTTCAGAGAGCTGTAGTTCTGAAATGACATATAGAGAAACTTGCAAATAACAGCAATAAATGATCAATCATTAGACGCGCTGACAGCAACCACAATTAATTGAAAGACCTTCTTAATTTAAGTAGTAATGCATATGTGATACATCTACATAGCTGCCAAAACAGCATCTCAGGCTATGAAGCTGACAAATTTTCTTCCTTGCAAATTATTAAGCTGCAGATAACGTAACTAACCCTATGCCAGTACTCTCTGCAACTCGGTTTCAGAAGAAAATTCAGCTACTTCACAGCTTAGGTAGCTTCTCCGATCCATGATCTTATTGCGTTTGATATATGTCCTGTTCGTATTTGGGGATGTAATTAAGGTGAAGTTCACGTGCAACTAGCTAGATAGCTAGCTAACAATAAAGAATAATTAACCCTGTCAATAATTAGTTAATCTGCCATCATGCATGGGCGGCGTCATGGCGGCGGCGGCGGCGTGGTGGTCGAAGCGTATGATGCGGTGATGCTTGGTCGGCGGCAGTGACGACGATGCGGCGACGTCGGGAGCGGCGGCGGCGGTGACGGGGCGGTGGCCGCCGCCGAAGGAGCGGACGTGGTCGTTGAGGGAGCGCTTGTGCTTGAAGTCGGAGCCACAGGCGCAGAAC
This sequence comes from Zizania palustris, assembly GCA_019279435.1. Classification (NCBI taxonomy): domain Eukaryota; kingdom Viridiplantae; phylum Streptophyta; class Magnoliopsida; order Poales; family Poaceae; genus Zizania; species Zizania palustris. Next base: position 11,806,009 of record JAAALK010000284.1, read on the forward strand.
CAGCGCTTGCCGCAGTTCTTCTCGTGCGTGCGCCAGTCGCCCTTGACGGCGAAGGGCTTACAGCAGCGGCGGCAGGCGAAGGGCTTGGCGCCGTGCTTCCGCTTGTAGTGCGTCTGCAGCGTGCGGAAGTCCTTGAGCGGCCGCGCCCGCGGGTGGCCGACGTTGTTCCGGCAGCCCGCCGCGCAGCAGTAGCACGGCAGCTTCAGCAGCGCCAGCGTCGCCGTCGCCTGCGTCCCCTTGAGCGACTCCGGGCCCTTCCTGTACTCTCGTCCATGCCCCCACATGTGCATCTGCATGCAGCAGCAAATTTCGTTCGTTGGATACATGAAACTCATGCAAATGATGAGATTAAGTAATTAAGCGATTAATTAACCATGCATGAGGTTAGCTAGGCGTGCAACAAATTAAGTAGGAATTTCTAAGCAGGTTCTTGGTTTGCCTTTATTTGCCTTATCCCTCTCCTCATGTTGGAGAGGAAAGGCGTGTGAATTGTGGATTTGTTTCTGATTGCTTTTCTGCATTAATTAGATTCGTTTCGCGCGGCTCAATAGATCATGCATGGGTTAAGTTCGTGCATGAAATACTTGCTTGGCAAACAGGGAGATATCAACAAAATGGATAATCAATCGAGCTTTCTCATGTACGTACACACACGCCGGCCAAGTGATGCACTAATTTGATGCATAATCGAGAGCATCGGTAAGAAATTCACTCGATCGAAGAAATTAAGCAGGAATCCAGGATCGGATATGATATCGATCAAAATATTACCTGCATGTTGTTGTACCGATTGAAGGTTTTGTTGCAGACATGGCAGATGAACTGCACCGGACCGATGAGTATCTGCGCCGGCGTCGGGATCCAATACTGCCGACCGCGGCAGCCGCCACCGGCGTCATCGCCCTTGCTGCTCTTTTCCCCTTCCACGGACACGTGGTTTGACTCATTATGTACTTGCTCTTCTTCTTCCACCTTGCACCCCTCACACCTCCCCTTCTCCTCGTCCTCCATCTCCATCTCCTCCTGTTCGTCGTCATCGTCGTCCTCATCCATGGGCGTATCTTCAGAGCTACAGCCGCTCGCCGGCAAGCCGATGTTGAGATCAACCCCGGCCTCGTCCGCAGTAGTATTGCTCACATCTTCTTTGAGAGGGTTCAGCTGCCGGCCGCCATCAGGAGCGGCCTCCTCTCCGACCCTACCAAGAAGTGGCAAACACAGCATGGTATCGACATCGACACCACGCTGTTGTTGGCCCCCTTCCCTCGACGGTGCCGAGAGCGACGAGGACGTCATAGAAGACGAAGACGACGGCGATGGAGGAGGCGACGACCGCGGCTTCAGCCACTCGAAGAACGGCACGCCGAAACCTGCTCCCTCCATCGTGCACGCCCTCAGCACCATAGCTAGCTGCCTAACTCAGGCTTCTCAGCTCGTCCCCGGCCTTCTCTCTCTAAATGTGTGTGTGAAAGGCTGAAAGCTAGTCCAGAGCAGATTGCTTTATATCGAGGAGGAGGACGACGACGATTCGATCGAGGAGGGTCGTCGTCTATGTCAAGGCGTTCATGCCACGCCCGGAGAAGAGGGAGAGAAAAAGAGAGATCGATGGAGAGATCGATCGAGACGGAGAGAGTTTGTTGCGTCGTTGGTGTTGCTCTCCTTATATGATGCGCTAGCTGTGCTGCGCTGCGCGCGGCGTGGCCCTTTGGTGATCGGAAGGCTACCTATCGCGTGCAGTGTGGTCAGCGTGGGTGAGCTGAGCAGAGCCTGAGACCGATCGCGCTCGCGTACGTGCAGTGTGAACGTGGCGAGACCGCGCGAGCTGCATAAACCTGGGCATGCAGGCATCAGCTGCCGGGGTAGCACTAGCCGTGAGATGCCCGGAGCATGATACTTAGGTCGGCCGGGAATAATGTGGTGCGCGCGCCGCGCGGCGTCATGTGGATCGCGGCGCCGCCTCACAAGGGGGCGGCCGGTCGGGTACACGTATTGGCCGGCTGGCCGCGCGCGCAGCGAAAGAAGGCGGTAGGCCCTGGCCCCTGGCCCAGACTGAGATCCTCTCCGGTCAGTCGAGTTCAGTTACCTTTTTCACGCCGTCAGATTTTAATTTGACGGATATAGAAATTAGCTAAGAAAACTCTGTAAGTCTTACCTTCACAATGTTAAAGTCAAAACTCTGTAACTCTTACCTTCACAATGTTAAAATCTCTGTACCGTTAGATCCACACCGAATGATGACGTAAATTGACAGTCGGAACCGACGTCAAAGGAGCTGTTGCCGGGGGCTTGCCGGAAGGGGGAGAGGGACGCAACGCAAGGTTCTCTCTGTTTCTGCCGCCCGGTAAAGAAATACTCCGGCCGTGTGTGTTTTGTCCAAGTTAAATTATCGATCAAATTTATATAAAAAACAATAACACTTTTGATCTTAAATATGCATCATCAAATAAAATATATTTTAATGTTTTAGCTGTTTGATACGGATTCTATAATAGTAAATTTGATTTAGGAGAAATTACTATACTTAGTGGGAGTCAGTTGGTCAATTCGAGTATACCGATCGACGTTGGAGAAACTTGAAAACGTGGACCAATCAGGGTTGACCTAGCCGTATGCACTTCCGGTTAACGGCCGGCCACAAGCGGTTTCCGGCAAAAATTGGATTTCAAAATTTTCAATCCGAGCAGTTTGTCTTGTTCGTTGTCGGTAACTAGCCGATTAATTAAGAAATAGAAAAAATCATATAATATATGAAAAAAAATTCGAAAACATGAGGAAAATTTATAAAAATATAGAAATATAAATAATTTATTTATACAATGGTAACAACATTTAGTAATACCATCTTGTAAAAAAACAAAAAAAGCTAGCAATGACAGGATATTGGGCAAGGGCAATTTTTTCTTTTATATTTTAATCGATCATGTTGCTCCAAAATTATTCTAAATATAAATATTAAAAAAATCACAAAATCATCAAAAATCACCTAGTATTTATAGATTTTTTTTATTTTTTTAAAAAATTTCAATCTGAATTGGATAATTTAGTGAAACCGATCAAACCCAAACAATCCGTTACCGCTGGTTACTAAGAGCATCTCAAAGAGAAACTCTAAACAACTATCTTCTCTAAATTTTTGAGATTACAACTAAAAAATCAACTCTAATACATATCTAAATAACTCCAAAAAATAAAGAATCTCTAAAGTTAATGTTTTCGCTCCCTACTTATAAGGAGAGTATATAGGGAGTCTATTGAAGAGAAATATATTTATACTGATTTGTATCCTCAAATAAAATTCTAAAATACTATTTTGGAATTTCTACATCGACTTTATTGAAGAGAAGTATATTTAAATCGATTTGTATATCTTAATTCTTATACAAGTTGTGCTGACCAATAAATAAAAAAGCAGACGACTGACGAACAGCAAAACTGAAGATTAATTTGCCCACCACGGAAATGTGGGATCAGGGACAAATTATGAGATCACAGTTTTTACGATATTATTCTACTGTTTTCCCATGCTTCTGTTGGGTTTTATGGGGTGTATGGGCTGAAATTGGGGCTACTCGTGAGTAAGGCTCGTTTGGATGCATGAAACGTTTTGTTTTTTTTATTAGAATCCTGTTTAAACGGTGTTTTGTGAATTGTTTCACTTCAAAAATGTTTCTATTTTTTATATTGCAAAGGATAAGCGCACAACCGATTATAGTTTATTTCAGGAGAATATAGAACTGAAAATATACCAAACGCGTCCAAAACTAGCTATACATACACCCTACGACCAAGCTCTTGATCACTGTACTTATATATCCCTGCAGGTTAGGTTATTACTGATGAGTCGTACACATGCATACCAGATAACCAGAACCAATAAATTTGGCATGTTCACAAAATCAACGGACGTGGAGAGTAGAGACCGACAGATCGAAAACCATGGTATTATTAATTTGAGCCCTAGCTAGTCAACTTTTTCTCACGACGATACGATGAGAAGAAGGTTCATGCAAAGCGAATAATATTCAAGTCATCAGCGCGCACTCGATCGATCAGTCACGCCTCATGTGCAGCTTTAACCGCTTTAATTCGAAGACGCCATGAGCGAGTGGAGATTACACCGTTAATAGACTTCGTCGTCGATCATCAGAAGGAACATGCATGATGCATGTACGTACGCGTCTCCAGTCCGGCCACACAAACGATCTGCTCACGGTTGACATGTATATATATGTAACTAGCCAGCACTGAATATGTCTGAATCCATGTAGAAAGTGATCCGTTGATCTAACTTGGTGAGCTACACGTGGAATATATATACAATTAACCACCGGCCTCTCCTTTTGTAGTGGAGGTCGCAGTACCGTGTGCGTGTGGATCCAGCAGCAGCGGTAGCATCATTTACATGCCTCTCATCTCGACGTCCAGCGCCGGAGTTGAAAAGCAGGCAGCCGGCGATGAATCAACCGACGGAATGAACCTGCAGCCTCACTGTCGCACTCAAGAGTCCACAACGTAACGCATGCGTGCGTGTGGCCTGTGAGTTCTGGTCACCGCTTGCGCTTGGACCAGCTAGCTAGCGTCTAGCGAGTAGCGAGCGAGTGCGTGTGGCTAATTCGGCCGGACCGGACTTTGGCGTGCAGGCAGCCAGCGCGGCGGCAGGCTAGCAACCTACCTCGAACGGATCAAACACGACGAAACAAGAAGACGACGACGACGACGTCAGAGACGGACGGACGGACGGACGGACCCGGAGGAGAGAGTGGGCTTGGGGGCCAAATCTCTCTATCTCCGGCGATCTGGGCCGAATCGCGGTAAAGTTGTGTTGGGCCGGAGCTACGCACTTGCCTTCATTCAATTCAAGAGCTATTCTACTCTCATTTCTCCCGTTGGAGGCGCTAGTACCAATGCAACTTTCGGTCATCTTTTCATCGTGATAGAACACATTACATTCCACTCTCATATCTCTCGCTCTCACCTCTCGTTTGGCAGAAATTGTACCATCCTGGTTGTGGAGGAAGCCTCAGAGCCCGGAGAATCGATTTTGCTGATATTGCTGAATAACCTGAAATTCGGTTCCTGTAGGGCTGACATTCTCTCCCACGATGAAGTTTCTGCGAAATGCATGCATGCAACGAATCAGATAAGATGCGATGCATGACTACTCACGAGTGTTTCTGTAGATGAACAACAAGATATATAGAGAAGTGTGACATACTCGAGAGGACGTGAAGCCCAGAGGGAGCTGAGAGCACGAAGACGGCGATGATACTCTCCAATGGAGAGGAAACACCGAGCAGTCTGTCTGGTTGTGAGAATCCGACGCATGTGATGCAAGGTTTCCTGTCTCAGATTATCAGCCTTCACTTGCAAGTTGCAATGCCATGTGGGGGGAGATCGAAAAGGGTATATTCATGTCAGTTTACAGAGATGGATATATGCCAAGGAAATTCTGTTTGCATATCACATTGCAGAGTGCAGTAATGTTGACAGCAGGATGGACGGAGCAGGAAGAAGAGGAAATACTGACCTGCCGATAAAAGCTCTCGAGGTTCTCAAGCCTGCCAAGTGCTAGGGTCATGAGGCCGGTGTAGTTGGCCACATCTGTACCGTCGTTGAGAGGACCGCCGCCCACGGCATCGGCCAGTGACTGGTGCTGCTGCTGAAGCCCCTGCGCAAGCGCCTCCTCCGTCTGCTCCGACGACTGCTGTAGGCTGCACATCCCCAGCAGCTGCTGCTCCGTCAGTGGATCGAGCTGAGGTATCAGCATCTGGCAAAACGGCAAACCACATACAACAAGGCCCAGTATTTAATTAGTATCGCCTTAATAATAATCGTGAAGAAATGGTGCATGCCTTTGTGTGGTACTATACCTTGAGAATTTCTGAAGGGCGGAAGCCGGCCATCCAGAGGAAGCACCGTTCGGCCGGCGCCGCCCACATGCCGGTCACAAGGTGGAACACGTCGGAGCTGGCGAGCACTGCCCTGAGGTGGAACAGCTCGTCGTAGTGGCGCATGCATTCTTCAACGATGGCGCCAAGGTTTCCGTCGGGGAGCTGGGCCTGCAGCGCGCCCTGGAGCTCTGCCATGTACTTGCTGTCGTCGTCTACCCAACGGGTGTACTCCATGTCGAACATTACCGCGCCTGTAAAAGTAAAAAAAAAACACCAAGAGGTCGTCGTGAACCTGACAACGTGAACGCCGTCAAGCTGGTAACTACCGGTGTAATGGATCTGGATGAGATGGTTACCCGAGCTCATATCTCCAGGTGCAATGCATCCTCCAGGAAATAAGCCCTGCAATAGTTGGAGTCTCATGACAAATGCCAACATTTTGTAAACAACATTAGATGTTGACATCTCGTGATCAGGCTTGAGTTGGCTTTTGGAACCTAACCTGGGAGCGTGCTCTCTGGAGCTCTTGCTCAATTTGCTGAAGCCTACTCCGGCTAGTCTCTAGCTGATGCACATAAGCCTACAAAACATGTTTAAATTACTTATCAGCCATGGTTGAGAACAAAAACTTCACTTCGTTATGCTTTTGTTTTGCACCTTCTTCCTCAGCCTGCTCTTTCTTGCGGCCTCTCTGTTCTGAGCCAATCGCCTTTCAGTCTGAGAATATAAAAACTGCACAAGTTAGATTAGATTGTGGCAAAAATTTAGGGCCAAGGCATAACTCTGATACCAAATGCAATCACACCTTGGCATCTAACAGTTTCCCATCTTTTCTTGTGGATCCATGCTTCCTCTGCACCACAGCACACCAAAGTAGTCAGAACAGTATGAACTGCTAGGTATACAGTAAGAAACCTTTTCAGCATCTACATTGGAGCTAAAACTCCTGTTCACTGTTACTATACTGTCTTTTCACTAGTAACTGTTTACCTGTTACTTCCTTCCAACAAGAGTTGCTGTTTCTAATCAAGCTCGATGTCATGAGTTGTGCTAGTTTTGTTTCTTTTTCTCTCCATAGCTACAGTTCATGGATAAAACCATATTGCCAACTCTCTAATCGTTCTAGAAAATTCCATTTTCCATCTAACAACAATATGATTTCTCTATTCAAAGGCATGTCGCATGCCTGGAACTGAAAGCTTCTGCAAACATACTATACTAGCATAGTCCTAAAAAGAAACAAACACAAGTTCCAGTTTGCATTTGTTTAATAATACATGAAGACGACAAGGCATTGTATCAGCATGTTACTGTTACCATGTCTAGGCCTCCTCCTGCATGTTGATGAAAGCTTGGTGCAGTAGCTATTGCTGCTCCAAGTCCTTGTTTGTAGTTGTAATCATCAATGGTCACCATCAATACCTCCTGTTGTTGTTGCTGTTCCTGCCCAGAGTCGGACCTCATGCTCACTGGGGACACCAACTCGGCCTGTGACATTGTATTCTGAGTCTGAGCTGAGCTCGATTCAGTAGTGCTCCCTACTGACTGCGAGTTCTGTTGGGATACAATTAATCAAAGAAACACAGAGGAGAAGACAGTGAGCAGCTAATTAAACTAGAACACTTTTTTTTTTCTGTTGTGTTCAGCAAGAAACTCTAGGAGACACTGTAACTGATCAAGACAAGCAGTGCTTACACTGTACGGCTGCTGTAGATGACTCTTTGGCCATGAAGGGAAAATCTCCAGTGTGGGGGGACTAGCTGAAAGATATCCTGCTGCTGCATACATACAAAGAGAATTAAAGGCCTTGTCAATCGCTCTCTCTTTCCCCCAAGAGGTTGCAAAAATGTAGACAGAAAGACAACAGAAGATGTGGGGAGTTGTGGCCTTGTGGAATCACACCATTTATGCTGCCTCCTAGCTAGTTACATGTGGCCAGGGGTCATGGCTGCGATTGTGAATAGCAAGGAAAAAAGGCAAGGCATGCTGTGATCGATATCTATGTTGTGCTGTTGGGAGGGAAGCAAATAAGATCCTTTCTCTAGGTGCGGTTAAGGTTTGGAAAAGTGAAAGATAGAGGTGTAGAGAAAAATGGCAGTCTTACACTTTGTGTGCGCGTCACTACGGATCATGCCAGGATCAACACCAGTAGCAGCACTGGTGCCATGGATAAGGGCTTCCTCCAACTCACCAAAGTAAGCACCAGCTGCATGTTGCAACTCCCTGGAACAAGCAGTAGAGCACATAGTTCAGCACCAGTGGTAGCTAGCAATATGCAATATATGGACGAGGAGATAAAAACTGAACTTTTCGAGAATGTAAAGGCAAACACTGAAAGTGATCGAGCCTGTGAGGGTTAGAGGTGGACAGATAAGGATGATAGCTAAAAGATACATAGCAGCAGGGTAAGCAAATCACTTACAGGATCCAGACCTTAGGCATTAAGAAACTATTTGGATTGCGAGAAGAGGTGTAATCCAATGAGAGGAAGCTTGGATATATATTTATGTATAATAGCAGGGGAGTTGGTTATAAAGATAGTTAAAAAGAGGCGAGGGGAAACGATGCTTTAAAGCAAACTGATACAGGACTTGAAAAATAGTTGCAAAAGAACTTTAGCTGTGCTGTCATTGCATGCATGTACCAGTAGTTGAAAGAGAACAGTGTAGATAGTGAGATATGGACTAGAGAGCGAAGCGGCGGTACAGGAAGTTGGCAGGCGGCGCAGCAAGAACAGCATGGCCTTGGATTCCAGATGCAACTGCTTGGCTGAATGGTACTGCTCTCTCATGATCACTTGCCACCTCCCAAGAACTCTTCTCACCTTGCACCATGACAATGGGAGGAGAGAGCATATACAAGTACCACATGATAGGATGTTGCTTGGTTTCCTGTTTGTCTTCTCCCACACTGGCAAATCGAATCACCCTTGGAGTTTCATCCACTACTGTACCGCAAAGAAGATCTTGTGTCCTTTTGAACATGCCCTACGAGCCTGTTTCTCTATCTTTTCAGTGTTCACAGGCTAGAGAGAGAGAGAGAGAGAGAGAGAGAGAGAGAGAGAGAGAGATTGTATGTGAGATGTGTGGTAGCCTTGTAGTTGTAGGCCTTTCTATGTGAGGATTTCTGTCTGCTACTTTTCATTTCTCATTGGCAGCTCTCTGGCCTTCGTCTGAGACAGGGAGTACTCTCACAGCAAACTGATCATCGAAGAAAAGGGGGAGAAATGAGCGGATGGGCCTCCTTTTTCTAAGAACAAATTGCTTAATTGCCCATGATCCATCGTCGCTACCTTGTCATGCACCAAGTTTTTTCCTGTCAAAAGGAAATGTCCTTGTTTCTCTCTGTTTGGAAATACTATTACTATACATCACTATCGGCTATGAGAATTTGTGTAGTGACCAAGTTGCCTCTTTAGTTAAATTATTACTGTAGTGCTTGACCCATTGGATAATGTGGTGCGTTGAAATGAAGATGCATTTATACTCACTGGAAAGCTCCTGACTCGTGAGGTCTGCGGTCTGCGCAGATTTGCTGAATCCTTTGCTACAGAGGTCGGTACAAGATCATTTACTACGATTTCGATTTCTTTGCTTTCCCCTCTCTGACTCTGACTACATATTGGAGTCCAATGCGGCACTGGGAAAAAGATAATCTTTGCAAACAAAAAACTGTGGATAACACGGAATACCCTGATACACCAAAAATATAATGTGGTAGTAACAAGTCACATGTGTTTGAATTAAGCGACTAAATTTTAGCTCGTGTCTTAAAGAACTAAACATGAACTAATTATAAAAAAATCTCGAATTTATTAAGCCTAATTAATCCATGATTAGCAAATGTTTACTGTAGCATCACATTGTCAAATCATGGCATAATTAAGCTCATTAGATTCGTCTCACGGATAATCTACCGATTATAAATGAGTTTTATAAATAGTCTACATTTAATACACAACGTATTTTGTGTTATTTATTTAAAGTATTCTCTCTATCCCAAATTATAGTCATTTCTAGATTTTTGACACATTTATTAATATGTAAGAAAAAATATAAACTATCTCTTAACTAGTACTCCAAATAATTGGTATTACATACGACTAGAACTCTAGATAGAGATAAAATAAGAAGATTTATGGGGAATTGTACAAGTTGTAATATTTAAGATAAAAATTTAAATGATAAAAATGGTTGTATTTTATGACGGAGGTAGGACATCAGAGAAATGGTAAAGTCAATTATTCAAAAATGTGTAGAGCTAATTATAGGTTCCCAAAAACTGTCAAATAAAATTTCAAGCGGACATACCTAACAATGTGCATGGGTATATCTATCCACAAGACAAGATAATTTTGTAGGAAAAATGTAGGCACGGGCTTGCATCTATACCATTTCACTTCACACCAAGATATGCGGCGATCTTTGTACTCTGGTAAATCAACATGACTGAAACTGAACTTGTGGGCGTTAAGGAATGTATATGATGTTGGAAAGCCATCAGTTCTCATCTAACCACATGATTAAGATTTTAGAGCTCAAGGATGCATATCGTCATTATATTAATAGGTAAATCAGGAGCCTTAAAAATGTAAAACAGGAAAGCTAGCTTTTGAAAAATATAAGATACTACTGAAGAATAGCCAGATAGAAAACGTCTGGCCCTTGAAGAATCATTTTATATACCCGACCGTTCGCCGATCCGCTAGGGTCCAAACCAGCTAGGAAAGTTCACCGGCTTTGGCTTCACGTTTAACAGAAAGTTTCCACCTCTTTGTAACAATACCTCTTTTGGAATATGCTTATGTCTCTTACTTTTGCTTTGCAGGCGAGGCCGATTGCTCCTTTGGCCGCATCGGCCCCTGACGTTGCTACTTCTCTACCGACGGCTGAAACTCCTTCAGCTGCCTAGGTTCGTGTTCTTGTGCTACCAATATTTCTCCCCTCATATCCCTGATACCAAATATTCCCTTTGTTCCTAGCAGCCTTCTTTCCTTGTCGATATCAACTCTCTTTATGCGATGTTTGATAACATGGCCAATGACCCTACTACCCATAGTCGGTTTGGGCCACCACGACAACTATTACAGGATCTTTTGCTCAGGCCAGTATGTTGGAAGCCGACGGTGTCGATCCTGGTGTATCGATCGACGTCGGCGTCGTCATTACCCCGGTTGGGATTGCTTTTGGGGATGTGCCTACCGAGGACGATGTGAACGGGGTTGGGCCTCTAAGAGCCAACACCATTATTGCTGAGGCATCGGTCGTTATTGTTGATGTAACTCTCCAGGTACCTTTCTTATTTGCTTTTCTTTGTCTTCCATTTTTCATGTAACCAACATCGGCCTTAGCTACAGCCGATGCCCAGAGCTACAGGTCCATCTGCCCCCCATGGCAGCCTCAGAAGGGAAGGTTCGTCTATTTCTCCAGTGGTCGAAACAAAAGATGATGGTGCTCCGCAATCGGTCGTTCCTGTTGGGCCCGCTGACGTGAGTATTCATGTATTTATCACAACGTCATGACCCCTTTCTTGCCTGACTTCTTTTCCTTTTAGTATTTTGTGCAGAAGTTCCCCTTCGACATTGGTCCCTATCTTGAGGTCGATGAGGAGGTTACAGGCGTTCCCGCATCGACCGTGATCCAGCTCTCTTCGAAGGCAAAGGAAGTTCTATCGGACATACTGCATCACCTTGAGGATCCGGTGGATGTCCTAGTCAATGACTCGGGACTGATAAGGGGGCGTCTCAATGATATCATGAACCTGCTTCCTCCGGAGTTGGTTGACGTCCTCACACCGGCCACATACTTAGAATTCCATCGACCAGATTTACAATGGGCATTGAGGAAGATGGCTGATCGCGCCAGCTACGCGACGCAGCGGGAGGCCATCGAAGCTCATGTTGCAACGGTGGTGGCTAAAAGCACCCTTTTGGATCGGCTCCAAGACGAGTCATCGGCCACATTGCAGGAATTATATCAGCTTCAGGCGGAAGAAACCGATCTGGCTTTGAAGCTGAATGTTGTGCGGACGAAGATCACCACGAAGGAAGCTTCCCTGGCTTCCCTTCCAGGCTAGATTGAAACCCAAAGACGCCGACTCTCAGATGTCGTCCACCTTGCGCAGCGTCAACGCCGCGCCCTCCGAGACATTCCCAGCTCAGACGGTGAGGACCGCGCTATCCGCTAGGACATCGATGAGATCCGGTTATGGGCGATTGAAGGCATACATCGTTTTCTTCCTTGACATTTGTATGGGGCCTTGACTTGTAACGGAATGTTATGTTCTTGTAATATATTTGTTCCTGCTCTTTGGAACCAATCTTGAGTTTTTTTGCATCTGGGCATGATGTTTCATCATCAGCCATCTAAAGGCGATACTACTGGTATCGGATATTTTGTGTGTAGCCTTTCAGGCATTTATCCAAATGCTCAGAAAATATTTCTTCAACTATTTTCGATTCAATGTTTTCCCGAACACTTCTCCGTCTAAACCGTCGAGCAAATATGCGTTGCCTCGCACCACTCGATGTATCTGAAATGGTCCTTCCCAATTAGGGGACCACTTACCGAACCGATTGTCCTTGGACCCGATCGGTAGGATAAGTTTCCATACGAGTTCTCCTTGTTCAAATGATTTTAGCACCACCTTCTTATTGTAGAACCTAGCGACCCTTGCCTTGTTTTCCTCAACCTTCTCAAGGGCTCTCAATCGGACCTGCGCTACATCGTCTAAACCATCCATCATTAGATTATAATAATCATCGGCTGTGAGTTGATCTTGCAACATGATCCTTCTCGATCTGATGTTATTTTCCCATGGTAATACTACTTCATGGCCATAGACTAATTTATATGGTGGTACTTGTGTAGATCCGTGACGCACCATCCGATAAGCCCAGAGCACTTATGATAAGGACCGATGCCAATGTCTTGGTTGTTCATTGATTTTACGCTTTATTAACTTGATTAAACTCTTATTGGAAGCCTTCGCTTGACCGTTGGCCTGCACATAATATGGCGATGAATTTAAGAGCTTGATCCCCATACCGGCTGTGAATTGCTGGAACTCCTCTAACACAAAAATTGTTCCATGGTCCATGGTGATGGTTTGTGGGATCCCAAACTGATATATTATATGTTCTTTAATGAATTCAATAGTATCAGTAGATGTAACTTTATTGAGCGGAACGACCTCTACCCATTTCATGAAATAATCAGTGGCTGCTATTATGAACTTGTGGCCCTTGCTTGTTACTGGATAAATTTGGCCAATCATATCAATGCCCCACCCTCTGAAGTACAAGGTTTAATTATCGGGTTCATTGCCAATGCAGGTGCCCTCGGAATGGCTCCAAACTTCTAACACTCCTGACATCCCTTGTAATACCTTACACAGTCTTCTACCATAGTCGGCCAAAAGTATCATGCTCTCCGAAGCAACCATTTCATTTTTGAGCCGATTGGTGTGTTCCACATATGTCATCGTGTACTTCACACATCACTACTTTAACTTCTTCGATGCTTATACACTTTAGGAGAACCCCATCGGTTGTCCGATGGTACAAGTCTTCGCCGAGTAGGACATATTTGGTTGCTTGATATCTGAGTTTTCTAGGTACCGATGTCGAAGGATTCTTCAAATAGTTAATAATATCGTACCTCCAATCATTGGCTTCTATATCTACAATCTCTACCTCGATTGGTCTGGCCATAGGCTTATATCCTGATGCCATTTGGGCCAAATCATTCGCTTCTGAGTTCTGCTCTCTCGGAATATGACTGAGAATTACACCTCGGAAAGTTGTCATTATAGCCTGGCACTGATCGTGGTACTCTTTCAATACATCATCCTTGCATTCATACTCATCTGATAGTTTCTTCATAACTAACAAGGAGTCCCCGAGGATTTCAACCGTGTTGGCACCCACTTCTTCCAATAGTTGTAATCCTTTCAGCACTGCTTCATACTCGGCTTGATTGTTGGTGGAGAACATCCTGATGGTGTAAGCAAACTCAAATGATGCCCCCCAGGGGAGACGATTACCAGGCCGATGCCACATCCGTGCCGGCATACCGATCCATCAAAGAACAACATCCATGGTGTCGACTCAACATCGGTCACTGCCTCATCCCTGTCTTGAACTATGAAACTGGCTATCACTTGTTCTTTTACTGCTTTAGCCGATTCATATCTGAGATCAAACTCGATTAGAGTGAGGACCCATTTCCCAATACGTCCTTTTAATACCGGGGCTGATAGCATGTACTTAATGACATCGACCTTACACACTATGGTGCATTCTATCGAGAGCAGGTAATGTCTTAATTTGGTGCACGCAAAGTACAAACATAAACAAAGCTTCTCCATTGCAGGGTATCAGGTATCAACATCTAGTAGCCTCCTGCTGAGATAGAATATTACCCTCTCATTCTTATCGACCTCCTGAATCAGAATTGCCCCGATTGATTCATTGTCGGCCGATAGGTATAACCTGAACATAGTTCATTTTTGTGGCAGCATTAATATTAGTGGTGAACTCAAGTACTCTTTGATTTCATCGAACGCTTTTTGCTGCTTGTCTGCCCATGAAAACTCCTGATCAGGCTTTAACTTCAATAGTGGAGTGAACGACTCTATCTTCCTTGAGAGATCAGCTATGAATCTCTTGAGAAAATTTATCTTCCTAATTAATGACAGTGATTTGGTTTTATCAGTAGGTGGTTGAGTATTCTTGGTCGCCTTGATACTACGCTGGCTTATCTCAATCCCTCTTTCGTGCACAATAAAGCTTAGAAACTTCCCTGCCGATACACCAAAGGCACACTTTTCGGGATTCATTTTTAGCCTGTATTTCCTAGCTCTTTCTAGAACTTGACGTAGATCGACCACATGGTTTTGGACGCTGCTTGACTTCCTCGTGACGCCATCAATGTATATTTCCACTAACAGGTTGATCATGTCGTAAAAAATATAGTTCATGGCTCTCTAGTAAGTTGCCCCAACATTTTTCATGGCTCTCATACAGTCCGATAGCACTCAGGCATTGGAAGTCCGTCTTATGGATATCCTCATCAGCCATGAAGATCTGATTATATCCTATGTTTCTGTCCATGAAGCCGATAATCTTGTGACCCGATGCGGTGTCCACCCCAAGTCCACGATCGGCATTGGGTATTCATCCTTTTGGGTTACTTTGTTCAGATCTCTAAAGTCAACGCATGTCCTGAGCTTTCTGCTTTTCTTCCATACCGGTACAATGTTTGACACCCATTCAGCATATCGACACAACCTTATAACCCTGCACCATATAACATCATTACCTTGGCCTTGATATTTGGGTATATTTTTTCTTTGAATTGCCGATGTGACTGCTTGAATGGATGATATCCCTATTTTATTGGTAGCCTATGTTTTACAATCGATCGACTTAAACTTGGCATTTCATGATACTCCCATGTAAAGAAATCCCGATATTCTCTAAGTAACATGATTAGTCCATTTTTTACGCCATCGGGGAGTTAGGAACTTATGAAGGTCAGTCTCAGTCTGTCACCATGTCCAATATCTACTTCCTATAGCTCATTGGTTGCGACGAACCCTTGACCGAGTTTACCTTCTGCTTCATCGATGCCATCTTCACATGGTGAACTTGGGATGCTTATTGTAGGTTAGTCTGATAGAGTCTGTGTCCTACTAGGCGTGCCAAAAAACGTGTTGGTGTCTTTTTAGTCATACTTTGACACATGTGGCCTGGGAGATCTGCTAACTCCTGTGCAGTTTCTACAATCTTAGAAAAAAGGTTCAATGTGTTCCAATTAGTTTGAACGTGCAACTGATAAGAAAACATAGAAGATATCATTAGTAGCAAAGCCGATCGGCTGCCAAGCCGATGACTACGGTGAGGATAGAACAATCGTGAGCGGATATCACCGATCAACCATAGGGACGATGACCAGGGTAGAGCAATCAGGATGAATGTGCCATCGGCCGATGAGATAGGCAATTCATGCATATGGGCCGATGAGCATTCCCCGATAGCGGATAAGATATGTCATTGAATTGAAGATAACCTATCGACTTGTACTCCGATAGAAATAAATAAAACATGCCAGATAACATGTCAGTATCATCGAAATCATCACAATAACAAGGTTGGACTTAACCAAGACAATAGCTAGTCACGATGAACTTAACAATACTTCAAAGCATCGGGCACACTTTATTTAGATGAACGGTATACAACATGAAGAAGATACAGTAGAAAGAGATGCCAGGCCTAACCAATGAAGCCTTAGACTACCACACCCAAATCACATCAATCTAAGAGATCAAACTGATGCAGCCTTAGACCTAGACAATACACCGAGATAAACCAGCGATCGTACTGTTTCAGTTGATGCCTCAAGAGATCAACTTGATGCAGCCGTGAGGACACTGACCTAGTCGATACAATCGTCGGGGGTGGCGGGACTCACCTCTTCGCCGTAGATCAGAACGATGCAGCCCAGCTCCGAGTATCGAATCCCGCCAGGATTAACCTTGGGAAGCCAAGGGTCGAGATACGCCAAAGAGTTGTTTGACAGAGCTGTGTGTTTAATCTAACTAAGGGATACATATTTATAGTTTGGAGACTTATCGTCCAAGCAATCTATCTTAACTGATTCTGGAACACCTTTATCTTCTCACTTTTATCTCCATCGGCTCCTTTGCATCCAGTCACGTTGTAACAGCATGGATGGACTTATTTGACAATCTTTGACTGGACCTCTTTTACTTCTGTTGATCGTGCAACATCTTCTGTCGGCCTACACTACAACAATCCAGGGAACTTCCGTCGGCCAAATCCGACGGAAGTTAGCCCTTTCCTGACGAAAGAAGCTAACTTTCGTCGGTAAAAGGCTAACTTCCGTCGGCATTTGGCCGAGGGAAGCGAGGAGACGAAAGTTAGCTAGCTAACTTCCATCGGCTTCACGTGGCCGACGGAAGTTAGCGCCGAACTCTGCCACGTCAGCAGAGGGGCACTAACTTCCGTCGGCTTTGGCCCTAGCCGACGGAAGTTACCGTTTCTGCCCACATGGCCGAAAGCAGCTAACTTCCGTCGGCTATGGTCAAAGCCGACGAAAGTTAGCTGGTATTTTTTTTGTTTTTCCTGGTTCCCCTATTCACACTCACATCCAAACACAATTTATATCACATTCACATATAACATACAAAATCACATTCAAACTTCACATATAACATCCAAAATCACATCTCACATCCAAACTTCACACATCACATCCAAAATCACATAACACAACTGAATTCACATCCAAAGTCACATTACACATGCGCATTCACAAATACCATCCAAATTCACATACAAAGTCACATAACACATCGAGATTCACATAACACATTCAAATTCATATCAAAGCGCATATCACATCCAGATTCAATCCAAACTTCACAATACACATCCATACTCACTGATCGCCCACATTTGGGTCGAGGGCGCCGCCGCTGCCTCCCGCTTCATCCACATTTACCCTAGAGGCTCCATCCTGACCAGGCGTACGGAAACTCTGATGAAGTAGACAAAATTAGAGAACGAACTCAACTACCCTTCTAAACGCTAACTTAAGTATCTTAAGTAATGATATGTCAGGAGGTACCTCAGGTGATGTAGGAGATAGTGGTGGTGGCGGGGGAGGTAGTGGTTGGAACAAGGACATGTCAAATCCACCATGCTGCTGGGCTAGTTGCTACACATGTTGTAATGTAATCAGTTAGTTCTAAACCTATTTCTGAATACTTTTTAACTACAACACTGTAAACTAAACTTACTTGGATCATCGCCTGCTGTTGTGCTAAGCAGGCGGTATAGTACTCTTGTTGTTGCCTGCTGTGCTCATCGTGCCGCCTCATTTCCTCCCTCAACCGAACCACCTCCGACAACGGCTGGAGCCAACTCCGACGAAGCTCTGCGATGACTGAGCTGACTTCTGAGCTCTCACCGCCCTCGAGTCAATAACTCCATTGAACATGGAGTACCTGCAACATTGAATGAGTTAGTTACCATCACAATACCATACACAAAATATTAATAAAAACAATGTCTCACCGTCCATGGCTTTTTCCACTTCCGCTGGAGTACACGGCCATTTGGTCGACAGGTTCTCTCCGCCAATCATAGTCCTATCCATGGAGTCGAACCATGTGTTCGCCATACCACGCCTGCAAAAAATGTCCGATTAGATGGAGAAAAATGAAATTACGCAAACTCTTAACATTGCTAACATCTCACCAAATGGTCCGTGGCTGTCTGGCTACACAAGACATCTGGCTGTGTAGGATCGCTTCCTTCGTGACCAGAGGTATACACCTCTATGTCACTTGGCACATTGCCAGATTTAGCTTCCTGTACAATAGAAATGAGTTAGTCGCATTACAATGTATCTATAGATAGAGAGTGACAGAAGGAGGTATTACCATGCGTTTAGCGTGGCGAATATGTCCATCGGCACCATATCTGTGCTTCGGATCCGTCCCGCGACATTGTCTTTTCTGCTCGGAAGTCTTCTTGAATGCAACTGAAGACCAAATCTTGCAGAATTCGAAATATGCATCCTCGCGGTTTGCAAACCACGAAATCCTCACCTGAACAGAGATGATATTTGTATTATATGACAACAAATCTCAACAATCGAAGATTTAAAAAGTTAGAATTGTTTACCGAACGGTATTGTTCTTTAGTAAAATATATTGTGGATGCGCCCGTCGCCTTGCTCATTCGTTGCCCTAGCTTCTTCTTGTAGTAAGCATTGTTCGCTTGTATGCAGGCATATGAAATAGCGTCCTTCACCACCTTGTGTGCATTGTTGTTGAAGACTTGAAGGGCATGATTATGGTGATTGCTGACTTCTGGCAAGCAAAAGCGTAACTGCAAAAGTCATGATTAGTAAAGTGTTGTAACTCGAAAAGCTTTGTGTTAAAACTAAAACAAGATTGAAAAAACACATACCCAGAAGTCATGAGACACCGCCCCCTGAGCAGTTCCGTGGCGCCCGTCAGGAGCAAACCGGTACTGGTCCCATGTCTGGCATAGAACCCGCTCACCGGTCGGCATTGTTAGCACCCCTGGGTAGTGCAGACGACACAGGTTACCCAATATTTGGTTAACCTACCGGACCATCGAAGTGCCGTCAAACCGAGAGTCAATCCAATATCTAGAAATACATAATAAATAAAGTCAGTTTACTGAAATAATTTTTTTGAAAAAAAGCAAAACAACAGAAGAGTATTAGACTTACCCGTCACCTACAGGTGTAATCTCGATCTTGGCTCCACCGGAAGAGACTACTGGTGGGGCGACCAGGTGACTCGTCCTGAAAGATACTAAGGACCCAGAAGCCTCAGCCCCCTCCTCTTGACCCGCACCCTCTGGGACATCCCCCTGCCCCACACCCTATGGGTCATCCCCCTGCGCCGCACCCTCCGGAACATCCCCCTCCTGCCCCCACCCACCAGATCATCCTTGTGACCCGCACTCTCCAAGTGTTCTTCCTCCTACAAAATAGTATTGAAACAATTAGTAATAGTTTATAACTGGCATAAAAAGCAATCCGAAAGTTACCTCATCATCCAGTTGAAATGCAATAGGCCGACCAATTAATGTCGGATCTATGCATGTCAGGAGCTGCTCTTGATGACGTCTGTTTGAAGAAGAGGAACTACCCTGGAATAGGGTGTCCTCCTGACTCGTCGGTGTACTCGCCGGAGTACTCGTCGATGCACTCCCCAAGCGGAAGAGCTTCCTCGTGACACTCTTCACCTTTTTCGACATCCTGTTCAAAACGAGCACAAACAAGCATTTATTAGTAAAGAAGGTTTGAACATATGAAAAAACATGTAATATGAAGTATATTGCATATGCATGTATGAAAACAATTACTTGTCAATTATCATCAAAATTAGGATCAATTTGTCCTTTTCTCCCCAAAGCACGCCATGTTACTTTTTTCTTCTTATGTTGGTGTTTCCTTTTCTCGGGAACTGCCACATCATTAGAATCGCCGAGAAAAGAATCTGTCGACGATTCTGATTCTACATTTAACGAAGTCGGCAATTCATCATCTTGGTAAACCTCATCGACCTCTTCAACCTCCAATTGATAAGCGCCATCACTAGGGGTGTGTAGACGTTCCCGAGGATTCACTTTGTAGACTACCCACCAAGCACTTAGTTTTTCACATGGTTCGGCATATAATACACCTGCTCGACTTGGTGAGCAAGGACAAAATTATCGCAACCAGATAATAGTTCCGCGTGTTTGACTTCAACCATCCCAAATTGGTTTTCACGAGTACCATGTTTAGGGTCAAACCAATCACAATCGAAGAAGACTACTTTAATCTCCTTATTCCCAGCAAAATTGTACTCGATTATATTTTGATGATTCCATAATACATAGTTTCATATCCTTGTCCATCAACGACCCTTGTAACAACTCCAGTATTAGTTGTTGCCGCTAGAGGTCGATATGCTTCAAAAATAGTTGAACGGAAGCGGAAACCATTAACATCATAGCGACCGTAACTTTTGGCACTAATACTTCCGTAAGAGAGCTGTCGCAAGTCTATATGTACATTGTCAGCGAGCACACACTGCAAATCATAGGAGATTATAAGATAATTAACCTAGTAGAGTAAAATAATACGTGTCACAAAAGGTAAGGATTTACATGTTCTCTGAACCAAGTGAGGAAACTAGGCCCTCCATTTACTCCTTCTCGACGCAATTTATCTAATTGCTTCTCCATTGGTTGACGACCAGACGTCAAGTATTTTGAATCAAACATACTGTCATTGTAATGAATAGGTAAACAAACGGGTATAAAATTTGGAGGTAAAATATAAAACTAAAAAGAATTTACTTACGCGAAATATTGTTCCATCTCTTCCATATTTGAGTACATGTAGAGCAAGACATATGTTCGTTCTTCCTGAGTTACATAATATGTCGTGGAGACACCAACAATTATGTCCTTCCACCCAAAAATTTGGAGATCACTATAAGGATGGTCTTCATCCATATGGTACCATGTAGCAGGTGTGTTGACATTGTGATGCTCAGCAAAGTATATACTAGTGAAGTATGCTATCTCTTTCAATTTAAATTCTTTTGCGATGCAACCTTCAACTCTGGCCTTATTACCAACCATCGCTCTAAGCTTCTTTAGGGACCTTTCAATATGATACATCCACCTATATTGCACAGGGCCACCTACCTTAGCTTCATATGGCAGATGAACCAGTAAATGTTGCATTGGATTGAAAACCCTGGAGGGAATATTTTTTCCAATTTACATAAAAGCACCGTGATCTCTTAATCTAGCATCTCCATCATATCTTTCTTAATTTCTTTCGCACAAAGTTGTCTATAAAAATGGCTCAGCTCAGCTAACGCTTTCCACACATCATCATTCAGGTACCCGCGAAACATTACAGGAAGGAGTCTTTCCATTATTATGTGGTAATCGTGACTTTTCAATCCATTTAATTTCCCTGTCTTCAAATTCACAGCTCTTCTAAATCCCGCGGCGTAACCATCTGGGAATTTCAAATTTTTCAACCATCTCATTACTTGTTTTTTCTTTAGGTTTTAAACAAAATGGGGCATGTGGCTTGCCACCACTATTCGTCAACTCAAGGGTTGGTCGATTACAAATCTCAGCTAAATCTCTTCTCACCTTTACATTATCTTTTGTCCTGTCAGTAAAATACATACATGTACTTATAATGCTTTCACCAACATTATGTTCCTGATGCATAACGTCAATGTTGTGCATCAGAATTAGTGATTTGACATACGGCAGTTCCCATAAGCCACATATGTGGGTCCAATTATGTTCGGTTCCGAATCCTACAAATCCATCCTCATTTTCATTAAGGACCAACTCATTCAACATATCAGCGATTTCTCTACCATTTAAACACCTTGGTGGTCCCTTTACAACAATATTGTCCTTCTTAAAATTGTTCCTCTCTAACCTAAATAGGTGATTCAAGGGCAAAAAGCATCTATGGCAATCAAAGTAACAAATCTTTCCCCCAAAGTTCAGACGGAAACAATCTGTGTCCTTCGCACATATCGGGCATGTCAACCTTCCATGACAACTCTAACCAGAAAAAATACCGTATGCCAGAAAATCGTGGACCGACCACAGATACGCAACTCGAAGATTGAATTTTTGCTTCTGGTCATAGTCATATGCTTCAACTCCTTTCCAAAATTGTTTCAACTCTTCAATTAAGGGCTTCGACATCTCGTTTAGTAGTGTTCCAGGATGCTCTGGACCGGGTATAATGAGACACAGGAACATAAATTCATATTTCATACAAAATGAAGGTGGAAGGTTGTATGGAATAGCAAACACAGGCCAACAAGAGTACGACGATGCGGTTAAATTGAAATGCGTGAATTCATCTGTTGCCAACCCGATGCGAACATTCCTTGCATCACTAGCAAAGTTTGCATCAAAATCATCTAGAGCCTTCCATGCCTCACCATCAGATGGGTGCACCATTACTTGATTATTCTCACGTACACCTTCTTTATGCCATCGCATATGTCTAGTGGTTTTCTTTGAGAGAAACAATCGTTTCACCCGAGGTGTAAGAGGCATGTAACGAAGTTGCTTATGAGCAACCTCTATCGTCACCTTCTCTCCATCTTCATTTACGACCTCTACGAATCTCGGTTTACCACATTTTAAGCATTTCACCTCATTACTGTGTTCTTTCCAGAACAGCATACAATTATCTCGGCACACATCAATCTTCTCATACTCCATACCGAGAGCAGAAAGCATTTTCTTTGACTGGTACATGTCTTTCAGCACCTTATGGTTCTTAGGAAGGATACCGCTGTGGCACCCCGATTTATCGAAATCGGAAAATTATTGAATTTCATAAGAAAAACAATAATATAAGAGGTTCATCATGCGACAACCGTACATACGACAAGTATTCATGGTACGCGGACCATATTATTACATCAGAGTTAAATAAAAACGATAATAAAAGTAGAACGCATGACGAACGCCTTCTTCAAGATCTTTTCGCTTGACTGGGTCGCTACTCCAGACCATATTCATAGTAGGCATCCTCTGAAGTGTTTCCAACGGGTATGATTACAAAGAGTACTCAACAAGACACCAAAGATGCAAATAATAATGCAAGATAATAACAAAGGAAGGATAATGGCTAAAAGTGTGGAAAAGTACATTTTCAATATTGCATTTAGTGTAGTCAAATTTTATCATGCGGAATAATAAACATGAACATCAATAATAACATCTAACTCGAGGAGTACGTTTTACCTCCTCGCACAACAGTCCTTACATGTCAAACCATCATGCACATACATATCAAAAGAAAACTAACTGTGGGATGTCACGCAACCCGCCCTTGACCGTGGGCTCGGCTTTTCGAAAAGATTTATGACTCTGATCAGAAATGTACTACTGTACCCACAAGGCACGCACTCATCCCAAACACCAAAGTGTAACGAGATGACCCATACCACGGGAACTCATGCCAAAACCTCATCATGAAATGATCCAAGCGATAACCACCCGCTCTAGGTTTCGCCGGCGCGCCGGGCCGCATCCCGGCTAACGTCGCACCCCCTTTTACGTTACGTCGGTACAAGCCACCCGCAGGTGCTGCTTAACCCATCTCCAAATGGTGGCCTCGGTTTGGAACACTCCATATCTTAGTTAGTACTTACCCATTAGACTTGTGGTTAGTACAGAAGTGTATTGCAACGGATCCCATAGACCGGTCCTTATAGTGCCCCGGGTGCTACCGACCAATGCCCTAGCTTGCACCGAGAACCCACCATGCATTCACTCACAACCACAACTCCATCACCGACAGAATTCCAAGAGATAAGAATAACATGGATCATATAGTAGATTCCAATCGCTACGACTCGTTTTTAATCCTATAGCAACCATGTCAATACATTGGACACTAGCCAATAATACTAATCATATGGTGACAAGGAGTTTAGGCTAGATAGCATGACTTGGGTTGCACATCAAGGTCGGGGGATCCTAATAAATATATTGTAAGGGTTTCATTTGACTAATGCATGTATATCCTATGTGTTTTAGCGATAGTTTTATGAAACATGGGTTCAATATGCTCAAAAGATTGGTTTGGTGACTTGCCTTGTTCAGCGAATGGGGAGGGAGGAACTTCCGGGAAGTATTTCGGCTCCTCGGCGGCGTCGTAGTCTTTTTAACATGAATAATAAACACAACACTCAATAAACAATGTAAAAATCACTCAACAAGTTTAAAGGTTTTGTTTAGGTTTACTTAAGGAAAATAGAGGTTTTAAGTTTCTGAAATTCATGTTATGGATAATTTAAAATGAAATATAATGAGATATTGCCCTTTATAAAAGGGATTTTAATTGTGAAATAATCTCATTTTAAGTTTTCTAATTAATTTAATATAGGAGGTTCAGAGAAAACTTAGTGGTTTCATCATATTAATAGGAAATGAACAAATATAAACTTTACTGAAATTTAAATAATAAAGTTTGTATTTTAACCTAAGGGCATTTGAATACTTTAATAAATAAGAATGAAATATTCAAAGTAAACATACTGTTTTTATTGTACTAACACGTAGAGAATAAAATTACAAAATTCCTGGAATTGAAATGATAATTTTTGGAGTTCAAATGCGCCAGATATGAATTTTAGAAGTTTAAAACCATTTCTGAGATTTAAATTAAATCCAAAACAGCCGCCGGTCCACGGTGAACCAGGCTCATGGTGAACCCGCGCACTGTGCGTGTGCGCCGGATCGAGATCCACCGTTGGATCGCGATCGGGTGGTCATGGGCGAGGCGGGGGAGTTAAGTTATCGCGGACGGTCAGGATTAAAACGCTGAACCGGTACGCGATGGATGATCCAGATTAAATGCGGGTTTTTAAAACTAGCGGACGCACGAGATTAAAACGTACCCCTTTGCTCGGATCCGACGGCGCATATTAAACCACACAGGGGATTTAATCGGTACCGTTAGATCCAGATCGCATGGCCAGGATCAAATCCGACACGACACAGGTACTCAACCCGTGTCGGTCGTCTTCTTCAGCGACGGCGAGCGGGCCAGAGGCCACGACGAGCGACGACGGCCCTAGCTAAGCGTAGAAATGGAAAGAGGACGCCTAGGGGAACACGGGGATACCTTAGGCGAGGCGAGAGGTCGACAGAGCGCGGTCAGCGGTGAGGGTAGACGACGGAGTGGTTCGGGTTCCTCGTCGGCGATGGTGTTCCGGTGGGGTTCATCGTCGGTGGAGGGGTGGACGAGTTTGGCGAGGTCCTAGTGGTCACGAAGGTGCGGTCGGTGAGGACGGAGGAGGTCACCGGCGACGGTGAGCGGTGACCGGAGTATGGGCGGTGGAGTGGCGTTTAAGGGAGTGTCTCGAGCGTTCTGTTTGGTGTGAGCGCAAATGGACATGTGGACCAAACGAGGCGGAGGTGAGGGGTTTAAATAGAGGCACCAGCGGGATAGCGGGGGCGCAATCGGGGGAGGGCCGAGAGTAACGCCGGCGAGGTCTTACCATGCATGCGAGTGAGAGGGCGAGAGCGCGTGGGTTAATGAGGGGAAACGGTCTGCGCGTCACGGGGGTGTTAATGGCGTCGGCGAATTAACGCTAGCGGGGGCTGACGGGGCGGATCCGAGGCGGGATTGGGGGCCAGCGAGGTTAGGGGGGTTGGCGCGAGGTGGACGATGGGTCTGACAGGTGGGCCAAGGCGGTCAGCGGGCGCGAACGCACGGGAGAGGAGACTGACAGGTGGGGTCGGGCTCGGCCGAGGGAGTG
Source organism: Zizania palustris (assembly GCA_019279435.1). Classification (NCBI taxonomy): domain Eukaryota; kingdom Viridiplantae; phylum Streptophyta; class Magnoliopsida; order Poales; family Poaceae; genus Zizania; species Zizania palustris. Next base: position 11,831,784 of record JAAALK010000284.1, read on the forward strand.
AGTCGGTTGGCGCCGACAGGTGGGGTCGGGCTGTCGGGCGCGCGCGTGAAGGGAGAGGGAGTCACTGACTGGTGGGGTCCAGTGGTCAGACGGGGCACGCGAGGAGGAGTGGGCTGGGCCGGCCAAGAGAGAGAGAGAAAGGGAGGGGGGAGGGCCCGTTACTGTTTCAATACCTTTCTGAATAAAAATAATTATAGAAAATAGATTAAAATATTTGGGCTACTTCCAAGGTTGATAAAAATTTGTAAAAATTCTCAAAATATATCTTGGCCTTGGGATCATATACAAATTTTTCTAGCCTCTGGCTTGGTCTTTTCATGTGGGTTCTAGTTCAAAAAGGTTAAGGAGGGCATTAAAGGTATCTCTAAAATGAATAATTCCAGGAAAAGATATTAAATGATATTTTTATTTCTTGGAAAATTTGGGGTGTTACAAACCTATCCCCCTTACAAAGAATCTCGTCCTCGAAATTGGAACACTACTCGAATAGCTCATGGTATTGGGCTTTCAGCTCATCTTCCTTTTCCCATGTGGCTTCTTCGACGGGGTGGTTGTCCCACCGAACCTTGCAGAAGCGAACCACTCGGCTCCTGGTTACCATCTCCTTGGTTTCCAAGATCTTGATGGGCTTCTCGATGTAGGTCAAATCCTCTTGGATGTTGAGTTGTTGGAGATCGGCTTGTTCGGCGGGTACATGAAGACACTTCTTCAGCTGAGAGACGTGGAACACATCGTGAACTCCTGCCAAGGATGGAGGCAGTTCTAATTGATATGTCACTTTTCCTTGCCGTCGGAGGATCTGAAAAGGTCCAACATAGCGGGGTGCTAGCTTACCTTTCATGTTGAACCTTTGAGTGCCATGGAGGGGAGTGACTCGGAGATAGACATAATCTCCCTCCTCAAAGGTTAGGTCTCTTCGTCGGTTATCAGCGTAGCTCTTTTGTCAGGACTAGGCTATTTTCAATCTGTCCCTAATGATCTTGACCTTCTCTTCAGCTTCTCTTAGTATATCTGTCCCAAACAGCTGCGATTCTCCGGTCTAATCCCAGAGCAGCGGCGTTCTACATTTACACCCGTAGAGCGCTTCGAACGAGGACATTTGCAGGCTAGCTTGATAACCGTTGTTGTAGGAGAACTCCGCATAGGGCAAGTTCTTGTCCCACATTCTGCCAAAGTCTAGAGCGCACGCTCTAAGCATATCCTCTAATATCTGGTTAACCCTTTCGGTTTGACCATCGGTTTGAGGATGATAGGCGGTCCTAAAGTTCAGCTGGGTGCCGAGTTCCTCTTGAAGGTTCTTCCAAAACTTAGAGGTGAACTGGCTCCCGCGGTCGGATACGATCTTCTTAGGAACTCCGTGTAGGCACACGATCCGGGTCATATACAACTCGGCCAGCTTGGCGATGGTGTAAGTTGTCTTGACGGGGATGAATTGAGCTACCTTGGTGAGTCGGTCAACGATCACCCATATATAATCATGACCAGCTTGGGTCCTAGGCAGTCCCGTGATGAAGTCCATTCCTATCTCTTCCCATTTCCATTCGGGGACCTTGAGGGGTTGCAATAGTCCAGCAGGTCTTTGGTGCTCTACCTTGACTCACCGGCATGTGTCGCACTTGGCCACATACTCAGCTATTTCCCTCTTCATGCTGACCCACCAATATTTTGACTTCAGGTCTTGATACATCTTGGTACTCCCGGGATGTATGGAGTATAGAGTATCGTGGGCTTCTTGAAGGATGAGGGTCTTCAACTCAGACTTGTCGGGTACACATATCCGGTTTCCGAACCAGATGGTACCATGCTCGTCCTTGGAGAATCCGGGGGCTTTACCCTTCCGCATGTTATGCTGGATCTCCAAGATGTCCGGGTCTTCCTTCTGCTTTTCTCGGATCTAGTCTATCAAGACAGGTCTTGACTCCAAGGTAGCGAGGTACGCTCGGGTGGTGATCCCTAAATTCAGCCTTTCCATCTCCTTGTAAAGCAAAGGGGCTTGGTCCTGTATCATGATGGCATTGTAGTACCCTTTTCAACTAAGGGCGTCTGCCACCACGTTTGCCTTGCCGGGATGATAATGGATGCCCAAGTCATAATCCTTGATCAGTTCCAACCATCTCCTCTGCCTGAGGTTCAGGTCTGGTTGGGTGAATATGTACTTGAGGCTCTTGTGGTCGGTGAAGACCTCACACTGGTTTCCCACAAGGTAATGTCTCCATATCTTCAAGGCATGAACCACGGCTGCTAACTCCAGGTCGTGGGTTGGGTAGTTCAGCACATGCGGTCTCAGCTGTCGGGAGGCGTAAGATATAACCTTCCCTACTTGCATTAAGACATATCCCAATCCTTGACGGGAGGCATCACAATAGACGTGGAAGTCTTTCCGGATGTCTGGCAGAGTCAGAATAGGGGCTAACACGAGCTTCTTCTTGAGGGTTTGGAAGCTTTCTTCGCAATCTAGGGTCCATGCAAATTTTACTTCCTTCTGCAGTAGTCTGGTCATAGGCTTGGCGATCTTTGAAAAATTCTCCATGAACCGGCGGTAGTATCTGGCCAATCCGAGAAATCTCCAGATCTCGGTCACGGTAGTGGGTTGCAGCCTGTTGGTCACTTCTTCCACGGTGGTTGGGTCCACTGCTATTCCTCCGGCAGATATAACATGACCGAGGAATTTTACTTCTGACGACCAAAACTCACACTTGCTGTATTTTGCGTACAGTTGCTGCTCCCTTAGCTTTCCAAGGGTCAGACGGAGGTGGGTTTCATGTTCTTCCTTAGTCTTGGAGTAGATGAGGATATCGTCGATGAATACCACGATGAACTTATCCAAGAACCCCATGAATACATTGTTCATCATGTTCATGAAAAAGGCCGGGGCATTCGTGAGTCCGAACGACATCACAGTGTACTCGTAGAGTCCATAGCGAGAGGTGAAGGCAGTCTTAGGGATGTCCTCTTCTCTAATCCTCAATTGGTGATAACCTGACCTGAGGTCAATCTTGGAAAACACTGAGGATCCTTTCAGTTGATCGAACAGTGTGTTGCTCCAGAGTCAAATAATATTATAGCAAGTATGGAATTTGCGATAAACGTACCGAGCACGACTTCGGGAGCCTCCTGAGCTTCCTCAGCGCTGACATGGTTGATGCGGGCACGAACCGCCTGGTTGGGTGCCACGCCTTGGGGCTGCTTGGGGTGAGGACACTAGTGCGAGTAGTGTCCTTCCTTCCGGCAGTTGAAGCAGACGACCGGCCTCCCTTGGCGATCCTTCAAGACTAGGGCCTTGGCGGTGGACGTTGGCTGAGCGGCTGGAGCTGGTGGAGCAGGGCGGGGATGCTCGGCGTTGGATCCACTGGCGGCGTGGGGTGGCCTGTAAGCGGGCCGAGGATGGTAGGCGGGCGCTGGTGGCGGAGGAACAAAGCGGGGCCTCTGGGAATTCGCATGCTGATGCTTGAAGGCGATCATCTTCCTCTTCTTGAGGTCCAACTTGTTTTGCTCAGTCTCTTGGATGAGCGCTTTATTCACCAACCGTTGAAAGTCGGCGTAGTCGGTGGCGACGAGCTGGATGGACAGCTCATCCTTAAGTCCCCGGAGGAACTTGGCCTGGTGGAGGGCGTCGGTCCACACTTCCTCTAGCGCGTAGAGTACCAATCAGTTGAATTCATGGAGATACTCCATGACGGTCTGGTTGCCCTGCTGCAGGTCACGGAACTCCTGCTGTTTCACTGCGATAACTCCGGTGGGGACGTGGGCGGCGTGAAAGGCGATAGTGAACTCCGCCCATGTCACCACGTGGTCCTCTGGCTGGGGGACTCACAGTAGTTGTCCCACCACTCCACGGCGGGACCCTGGAGCTAGTGAGTGGCGAAGGCCACTCGCTCTCGGTCGGTGCAGGGAAGGAGATCCAGCTTCTTCCCAATGGTGCGGAGCCAATCTCTGGCCTCCATGGGGTTGGTGGTGCTAGAGAAAATTGGGGGACGCACCCGAAGGAACTCCGTGAGTTGGGGAGCGGGCGCGGGTGCGGGCGCACGAGGGACGGGCTCCACATTCTGCAGGCGGTCCAACTGCGCCTGTTGGTGCTGCATTTGGGTGAGGAGGGCGGTGATCAGCTGGTTTTGATTCGCCATCATCTCCACCAAGGTGGGGTGGTTGGCGGATGGCGACCCAGTCTGTCGAGGGCACGTTGCACCCTAGTTGGGCACAACGCCTTCGGGCAAGCCGTGGCTTCCTCCTTCTCCATTGTTGGAGCCGGTGTTCTGGTTGTCGGCCATCATCTGAACATATAAAAGCTTAAGGCATAAGGTAAAAGATGATGAAACAACGTTACAATCAAAAATGTCCCGTAGGGCTTATATATTTATAAACCAAGTGGTATAAAATGTTCATTACAATTCAACTCTTATTTTGATACACCCACAACTCAACTCATTGTAGATGGTACCACATACATAAAATTATTAGTCAAGCAACGGTAACTAGTGCCTACTCGCCACCAGAGGCGGTCTCCGTGCTCTCGGAACCACGAGTACGCGGATCCCGAGGGACGGTGGGCTCGAGAAAATTCTCGATGATCGGGTCGGAGACGAGGCTGGGGCGTGGTGCAGGGGCGCTGGCGGTGGATGGTCCGGCGGTGGCGGGGTGTGGCGGGATCCTCTTGGGGTGAGGGGCAGGCTCACGGATGGGATTCCTCTTCCTCAGGAGGAGGGGAACCATCTCTGCGATGTCCTTTTGCAGCTGCATGATCCTCCCCTGCAGTTCACCGTTTTGTTGGATCAAGTTCTTCGTCTCCTCACGAAGAAACTCAACCGCCTCATGGTGCTCGTCGGCGTCGAGCACGGCCTCAGTATGGAGGTCGTCCATGGCCTGAAGAAGACGCGACTGCCGGGCAATGACCGGATCACGAACGGGAGTGCGCGACGGTGGGCGACGGGAGTGCGCTTCGGCACAAGCCGGAAAGACGAGTTCTGAAGACGATCATCATAGATCATCCTCAACTGCACGAGGGCTTGGAGCGCGATGCGTTGGCATGCGACGTCGAAAGTCGGGCCCCCAAGTGCGGTGGTGTAGGGCGGCAAGTGCTCTCCGGAGCCATGGACGGTGAGGGAGACGTCGCAAGGTCCGGCAAATTCTTCCAGGTACACCCCCTAGAATTCGGGCTCGACGAGGAACCCTGTAACACCCCAAATTTTCAAAGAAATAAAAATATCATTTAATATATTTTTTTGGAATTATTTATTTGGAAATACCTTTAATGCCCTCCTTAACCTTTTTGAACTAGAACCTAGACGAAAAGACTAAACCAAAGGCTAGAAAATTTTGTATATGATCCCAAGGCCAAGATATATTTTTGAGAATTTTTACAAATTTTTATCAACCTTGGAAGTAGCCCAAATATTTTAATCTATTTTATGTAATTATTTTTATTCAGAAAGGTATTGAAAAAGTAATGGGCCCTCCCCATCCCTTTCTCTCTCTCCCAGCTGGCCCAGCCTACTCCTCCCCGCGCGCCCGACAGCCCGACCCACTTGTCGGCGCCAACCGACTCACTCCCTCAGCCGAGCCTGACCCCACCCGTCAGTCTCCTCGCTCGTGCGCTCGCGCCCGCTGACCGCCATGGCCCACCTGTCGGACCCATCGTCCACCTCGCGCCAACCCCCCCTAACCTCGCCGGCCCCCGATCCCGCCTCGGATCCGCCCCGTCCGCCCCCCTAGCATTAATTCGCTGACACCATTAACACCCCCGCGACGCGCTGACCGTTTCCCCTCATTAACCCACGCGCTATCGCCCTCTCACTCGCATGCGTGGTAAGAGCTCGCCAACGTTACTCTCGGCCCTCCCCCGATTGCGCCCCCGCTGTCCCACCGGTGCCTCTATTTAAACCCCTCACCTCCACCACGTTCGGTCCACACGTCCATTTGCGCTCAGACCAAACAGAACGCTTGAGATGCTCCCTTAACCGCCACTCCACCGCCCACACTCCGGTCACCGCTCGCCGTCGCCGGTGACCTCCTCTGTCCTCGCCGACCGCACCTTCGTGACCACAAGGACCTCGCCAACCTCGGCCACCCCTCCGCCAATGATAAACCCCGCCAGAACACCATCGCCGACGAGGAACCCAAACCACTCTGTCATCTACCCTCACCGCCGACCGCGCTCCGTCGACCTCTCGCCTCGCCTAAGGTATCCCCGTGTTCCCCTAGGCGTCCTCTTTCCATTTGTAGGCTTAGCTAGGGCCTCCGTTGCTCGCCGTGGCCTCTGGCCAACTCGCCGTTGCCGGAGAAGACGACCGGCACGGGCTGAGTACCCGTGCCGTATCGGATTCGATCCTGGCCGTGAGTTAAAGTGCGCGGGTTCACCGTGGGTCTGGCTCACCGTGGACCCGAGACTGATTTGGGATTTAATTTAATTTCCAGAAATGACTTTAAACTTCTAAAATTCATATCTTGCGCATTTTAACTTCAAAAATTACCATTTCAATTCCAGAAAATTTGTAATATTATTCTCTACATGTTCATATAATAAAAACAGTATGTTTACTTTGGACATTTCATGTTTATTTAATAAAGTATTCAAATGCCCTTAGGGTGAAATACAAATTTAATTATTTAAATTTCAGCAAAATTTATATTTATTCATTCCCTGTTAAAAATGATGAAACCACTAAGTTTTCTCTGAACCCTTCATTTTAAATTAATTAGAAAACTTAAAATGAGATTATTCACAATTAAAACCCCTTTTTATGAAGGACAATATTTCATTACAGTTCATTTTAAATTATTTATAAAATAAATTTCAGAAACATAGCCACTTGCTTTCTTTAAACCAAATCAATCAAAACCTATATGCTTGTTGTGTGGTTTTAGATTGTTTAAATTTAATGTTGTATTTGTTTCTTTTTATTTATATTGGGAAGATTACGACACCGCCGAGGAGCCGGAATACTTCCCGGAAGTTCCTCCCTCCCCATTCGCTGAACAAGGCAAGTCACTAAACCAATCTTTTGAGCATATTGAACCAATGTTTTACTAAACTATCGCTAAAACCCATAGGATATACATGCATTAGTCAAATGAAACCCTTACAATATATTTATTAGGATCCCATGACCTTGATGTGCAACCCAAGCCATGCTATCTAGCCTAAACTCCTTGTCACCATATGATTAGTATTATTAGCTAGTGTCCAATGTATTGACACAAATGCTATAAAATGAGTCGTAGCGATTGGAATCTACTATATGATCCCCATTATTCTTATCTCTTGGAATTCTGTCATGTGGTTGTGAGTGAATGCATGGTGGGTTCCGGACGCAAGCTAGGGCATTGGTCGGTAGCACCCGGGGCACTATAAGGACCGGTCTGCGGGATCCGTTGCAATACACTTCTGTACTAACCACAAGTCTAATGGGTAAGTCCTAACTAAGGTATGGAGTGTTCCAAACCGAAGCCACCGTTTGGAGATGGGTCAAGCAGCACCTACGGGTGGCTTGTACCGACGTGGCGAAAAAGGGGGTGCGACATTAGCCGGGATGTGGCCCGGCGCGCCGGCGAAACCTAGAGCGGGTGGTTATCGCTTGGAGCATTTCATGATGAGGTTTTGGCATGAGTTCCCGTTGTATGGGTCATCTCGTTACACTTTGGTGTTTGGGATGAGTGCGTGCCTTGTGGGTACAGTAGTACATCTCTGATCAGAGTCATAAATCTTTTCGAAAAGCTGATCCCACGGTCAAGGGCGGGTTGCGTGACATCCCACAGTTAGTTTACTTTTGATATGTATGTGCATGATGGTTTGACATGTAAGGACTGTTGTGCGAGGAGGTAAAATGTACTCCTTGAGTTAGATGGTATTATTGATGTTCATGTTTATTATTCCGCATGATAAAATTTGACTACACTAAATGCAATAACTGAAAATGTACTTTCCACACTTTTAGCCATTGTCCTTCCTTTGTTATTATCTTGCATTATTACTTGCATTTGCGGTGGCTTGTTGAGTACTTTTTGTACTCATACCAGTTGGACACACCATTTAGTGGATGCCTACTACGAGGATGGTCTGGAGTAGTGACCCAATCAAGCGGAAAGATCTTGAAGAAGGCGTTCGTCATGCATTCTACTTTTATTATTGTTTTTATTAAACTCTGATGTAATAAATATGGTCCGCGTACCATGAATACTTGTCGTATGTTCAATTGTCGCATGATGAATCTCTTGTATTATTGTTTTTCTTATGAAATTCAATAATGTTCCGATTTCATTAAATCGGGGCCCCACAAGATGGTATCAGAGCCGACTTGACTGTAGGAAGCCAAACGGACCAGCCTAGCCAATAGTTGCAGAAAATTATTTCTCGAAAATCTACTTTATAAACTTTGCTCCTCTCCTCACTTTTTTTCAACTTGTTGTTTTTGTAGATGCCTGTTTATCAAGTGCACAACTGCTGCCGTCACTTCGAAGGCTTCGTCAGGGAGCTCCGTATGATGCTCTCTTTACTCGGGTTCCTCTTCGAGCCCGAATTCCAGGGGGTGTACCTGGAAGAATTCGCCGGACCTTGCGACGTCTCCCTCACCGTCCACGGCTCTAGAGAGCACCTGCCGCCCTACACCACCGCACTTGGGGGCCCGACTTTCGACGTCGCGTGCCAACGCGTCGCCCTCCAGGCCCTTATGGAGTTTAGGATGATCTATGATGATCGTCTTCAAAACTCGTCTTTTCGGCTTGTGCCAAAACACACTCCCGGCGCCCACCGTAGCATATACATTGGAGTTCACTCCGTTCGTGATCTGGTCATGGCCCGGCAGTCGCGTCTTCTTCAGGCCATGGACGACCTCCATACTGAGGCCGTGCTCAACGCCGACGAGCACCATGAGGCGGTTGAGTTTCTTCGTGAGGAGATGAAGAACTTGATCCAACAAAACGGCTAACTGCAGCGGAAGATCATGCAGCTGCAGAAGGACATCGCGGAGATGGTTCCCCTCCTCCTGAGGAAGATGAAGCCCATCCGCGAGCCTGCCCCTCGCCCCAAGAGGATCCCGCCACACCCCTCCACCGCCGGACCATCCACCGCCAGCACCCCTGCACCACGCCCCGGCCTCGTCTTCGACCCAATCATCGAGAACTTTCTCGAGCCCACCGTCCCTCGGGATCCGCGTACTCGTGGTTCTGAGAGCACGGAGACCGCCTCTAGTGGCGAGTAGGCGCTAGTTTCCGTTACTTGACTAATAATTTTATGTATGTGGTACCATCTACAACGAGTTGAGTTGTGGGTTTACCAAAATAAGAGTTGAATTGTAATGAACATTTTATACCACTTGGTTTATAAATATATAAGCCCTACGGGCCATTTTTGATTGTAATGTTGTTTCGTCATCTTTTTTCCTTATAACCCCTTATGTTCAGACGATGGCCGACAACCAGAACACCGGCTCCAACAATGGAGAAGGAGGAAGCCACGGCTTGCCCGAAGGCGTTGTGCCCAACTGGGGTGCAACGGGCCCTCTACAGACTGGGTCGCCATCCGCCAACCACCCCACCTTGGCGGAGATGATGGCGAATCAAAACCAGCTGATCACCGCCCTTCTCACCCAAATGCAGCACCAACAGGCGCAGTTGGACCGCCTACAGAATGTGGAGCCCACCCCTTGTGCGCCCGCACCCGCGCCCGCTCCCCAACTCTCAGAGTTCCTTCGGGTGCATCCCCCAATTTTCTCCAGCACCACCAACCCCATGGAGGCCGGAGATTGGCTCCACACCATTGGGAAGAAGCTGGATCTCCTCCACTGCACCGACCGGGAGCGAGTGGCCTTCGCCACTCACCATCTCTAGGGTCCCGCCGCGGAGTGGTGGGACAACTACCGTGAGTCCCAGCCAGAGGACCACCTGGTGACTTAGGCGGAGTTCACCATCACCTTTCGCGCCGCCCACGTCCCCGCCGAAGTTATCGCTGTGAAACAACAGGAGTTCCGTGACCTGCAGTAGGGCAACCAGACCGTCATGGAGTATCTCCATGAATTCAACCGACTGGCACGCTACGCGCCAGAGGAAGTGCGGACCGACGCCCTCCGCCCGGCCAAGTTCCTCCGGGGACTTAAGGATGAGCTGTCCATCCAGCTCGTCGCCACCGACTACGCCGACTTTCAACGGTTGGTGAATAAAGCGCTCATCCAAGAGACTGAGCAAAACAAGTTGGACCTCAAGAAGAGGAAGATGATCGCCTTCAAGCATCAGCAGGCGAATTCCCAGAGGCCCCGCTTCATTCCTCCACCACCAGCGCCCGCCTACCATCCTCGGCCCGCCTACAGGCCACCCCACGGCGCTAGTGGATCCAACGCCGGGCATCCCCGCCCCGCTCCACCAGCTCTGGCTGCTCAGATGACGTCCGCCGCCAAGGCCCCAGTCTTGAAGGATCACCAAGGGAGGGAGGTCGTCTACTTCAACTGCCGGAAGGAAGGGCACTATTCGCACCAGTGTCGTCACCCCAAGCAGCCCCAAGGCGCGGCACCCAACCAGGCGGTTCGTGCCCGCGTCAACCACGTCAGCGCTGAGGAAGCTCAGGAGGCTCCCGAAGTCGTGCTCGGTACGTTTATCGCAAATTCCATACCGGCTATAATATTATTTGACTCTGGAGCAACACACTCCTTCATTTCAGAAGATTTTGTGAAAGCACACAACTTGGAAGTACTCCCTCTATCAGTCCCCATGATGATTGCCACTCCAGGCAATAAAACCTTAGCCCACTTATATAGTCCTAATGTTAAGATAGAGATCCAAGGAGTATTGTTCCGGGCCGAGCCAGTCCTCATTAAGTGTACAAGACTCGACCTCATCCTAGGGATGGATTGGTTGATGAAGCACAAGGGAGTGATTGACTGCGCCAACAAGTCCGTAATAGTGACCAACCCCGAAGGCGAAGCTGTCACTTTTCAGATGACCAGTCGCAAACCACTTGAGGCATCTCTTCACTCGCTTGCCCTTGAAGAAGTACCCATAGTAAAGGAGTTTATGGACGTCTTCCCAGAGGACCTACCAGGAATGCCTCCCAAGCGGGAATTCGAATTCAGAATCCAACTTGTCCCCAGGACCACTCCAATCTCCAAGCGCCCATACCGGATGGCCGCCAACGAATTAGCCGAAGTCAAGAGCAACATCGAAGACCTGGAGCAGAAAGGATACATCCGACCGAGTACCTCACCCTGGGGTGCACCGGTCATCTTCGCTATGAAGAAGGACAAGACCAAGAGGATGTGTGTGGACTATAGAGCCTTGAACGACGTAACCATAAAGAACAAGTACCCATTACCTCGGATCGACTACCTGTTTTATCAACTGAAAGGATCCTAAGTGTTTTCCAAGATTGACCTCAGGTCAGGTTATCACCAATTGAGGATTAGAGAAGAGGACATCCCCAAGACTGCCTTCACCTCCCGTTATGGACTCTACGAGTACACTGTGATGTCGTTCGGACTCACGAATGCCCCGGCCTTTTTCATGAACATGATGAACAATGTATTCATGGAGTTCTTCGATAAGTTCATCGTGGTATTCATCGACGATATCCTCGTCTACTCCAAGACCAAGGAAGAACATGAAACCCACCCCCGTCTGACCCTCGGAAAGCTAAGGGAGCAGCAACTATACGCCAAATACAGCAAGTGCGAGTTTTGGTCGTCAGAGGTGAAATTCCTCGGTCATGTTATATCTGCCGGAGGAATAGCAGTGGACCCAACCACCGTGGAAGAAGTGACCAACTGGCTGCAACCCACAACCGTGACCGAGATCCAAAGTTTTCTCGGATTGGCCAGATACTACCGCCGGTTCATCGAGAATTTTTCGAAGATAGCCAAACCTATGACCAGACTGCTGCAGAAGGAAGTGAAGTTTGAATGGACCCCAGATTGTGAAGAATCCTTCCAAAACCTCAAGAAGAAGCTCGTGTCAGCCCCTATTCTGACTCTGCCAGACATCCGGAAAGACTTCCACGCCTACTGTGATGCCTCTCGTCAGGGATTGGGATGTGTCTTAATGCAAGAGGGGAATGTGATATCCTATGCCTCCCAACAGCTGAGACCCCATGAGCTGAACTACCTAACCCACGACCTGGAGTTAGCAGCCGTGGTTCATGCCTTGAAGATATGGAGACATTACCTTGTGGGAAACCAGTGTGAGGTCTTCACCGACCAAAAAGAGCCTCAAGTACATATTCACCCAACCAGACCTGAACCTCAGGCAGAGGAGATGGTTGGAACTAATCAAGGATTACGACTTGGGCATCTATTATCATCCCGGCAAGGCAAACGTGGTGGCAGACACCCTTAGTTGAAAAGGGTACTGCAATGCCATCAGGATACAAGACCAAGCCCCTTTGCTTTACAAGGAGATGGAAAGGCTGAATTTAGGGATCACCACCCGAGCGTACATCACTGCCTTGGAGTCAAGACCTGTCTTGATAGACCAGATCCGAGAAAAGCAGAAGGAAGACCCGGACATCTTGGAGATCCAACAGAACATGCGGAAGGGTAAAGCCCCCGGATTCTCCAAGGACGAGCATGGTACCATCTGGTTCGGAAACCGGATATGCGTACCCGACAAACCTAAGTTGAAGACCCTCATCCGTCAAGAAGCCCACGATACTCTACACTCCATACATCCCGGGAGTACCAAGATGTATCAAGACCTGAAGGAAAAATATTGGTGGGTCAGCATGAAAAGGGAAATAGCCGAGTATGTGGCCAAGTGCGACACATGTCGGCGAGTCAAGGCAGAGCATCAAAGACCTGCTGGACTGTTGCAACCCCTCAAGGTCCCCAAATGGAAATAGGAAGAGATAGGAATGGACTTCATCACGGGACTGCCCATGACCCAAGCTGGTCATGATTCTATCTGGGTGATCATCGACCGACTCACCAAGGTAGCCCACTTCATCCCCGTCAAGACAACTTACACCGTCACCAAGCTGGCCGAGTTGTATATGACCCGGATCGTGTGCCTACACGGAGTTCCTAAGAAGATCGTATCTGACCGTGGGAGTCAGTTCACCTCTAAGTTTTGGAAGAACCTTCAAGAGGAACTCGGCACCCGGTTGAACTTTAGCACCGTCTATCATCCTCAAACTGATGGTCAAATCGAAAGGGTTAACCAGGTATTGAAGGATATGCTTAGAGCGTGCGCTCTAGACTTTGGCGGAATGTGGGACAAGAACTTGCCCTATGCAGAGTTCTCCTACAACAACAGCAATCAAGCCAGCCTGCAAATGTCCCCGTTTGAAGCACTTTACGGGCGTAAATGCAGAACACCGTTGCTCTGGGATCAGACCGGAGAGTCGCAACTATTTGGGACGGATATTTTAAGAGAAGCCGAAGAGAAGGTCAAGATCATCAGGGACAGATTGAAAATAGCCCAGTCCCGACAGAAGAGCTACGCCGATAACCGACGTAGAGACCTAACCTTTGAGGAGGGAGATTATGTCTATCTCTGAGTCACTCCCCTCCGTGGCACTCAAAGGTTCAACATGAAAGGCAAGCTAGCACCCCGCTATGTCGGACCTTTTCAGATCCTCCGACGGAAAGGAGAAGTGGCATATCAGCTTGAACTGCTTCCATCCTTGGCAGGAGTTCATGATGTGTTCCACGTCTCTCAGCTGAAGAAGTGTCTTCGTGTACCCTCCGAACAAGCCGACCTCCAACAGCTCAACATCCAAGAGGATTTGACCTACATCGAGAAACCCATCAAGATCTTGGAAACCAAGGAAAAGGTAACCAGGAGCCGAGTGGTTCGCTTCTGCAAGGTTCAGTGGGACAACCACCCCGCCAAAGAAGCCACATGGGAAAAGGAAGACGAGCTGAAAGCCCAATGCCCTGAGCTATTCGAGTAGCGTTCCAATCTCGAGGATGAGATTCTTTGTAAGGGGGATAGGTTTGTAACACCCCAAATTTTCAAAGAAATAAAAATATCATTTAATATATTTTTCTGGAATTATTTATTTGGAAATACCTTTAATGCCCTCCTTAACCTTATTGAACTAGAACCCAGAAGAAAAGACCAAACCAAAGGCTAGAAAATTTTGTATATGATCCTAGGGCAAGGATATATTTTTGAGAATTTTTACAAATTTTTATCAACCTTGGAAGTAGCCCAAATATTTTAATTTATTTTCTGTAATTATTTTTATTCAGAAAGGTATTGAAACAATAACGGGCCCTCCCCCTCCCTTTCTCTCACTCCCGACCGGCCCAGCCCACTCCTCCCCGCGCGCCCTAGAGCCCGACCACACCTGTCGGCGCCAACCGACTCACTCCCTCGGCCGAGCCCGACCCCACCCGTCAGTCTCCTCGCTCACGCGCTCGCGCCCGCTGACCGCCTTGGCCCACCTGTCGGACCCGTCATCCACCTCGCGCCAACCCCCCTAACCTCGCCGGCCCCCGATCCCGCCTCGAATCCGCCCCGTCAGCCCCCCTAGCGTTAATTCGCCGACGCCATTAACACCCCCGCGACACACCGACCATTTCCCCTCATTAACCCACGCGCTATCGCCCTGTCACTCGCATGCATGGTAAGAGCTCGCCGGCGTTACTCTCGGCCCTCCCCCGATTGCACCCCCACTGTCCCGCCGGTGCCTCTATTTAAACCCCTCACCTCTGCCGCGTTCGGTCCACACGTCCATTTGCGCTCAGACCAAACAGAACGCTCGAGATGCTCCCTTAAACGCCACTCCGCCGCCCACACTCCGGTCACCGCTCGTCGTCGCCGGTGACCTCCTCCATCCTCGCCAACCGCACCTTCGTGACCACAAGGACCTCGCCAACCTCGACCACCCCTCCGCCGACGACGAACCCAACCAGAACACCATCGCCGACGAAGAACCCAAACCACTCCATCATCTACCCTCACCGACGACCGCGCTCCATCGACCTCTCGCCTCGCCTAAGGTATCCCCGTGTTCACCTAGGCATCCTCTTTCCATTTATAGGCTTAGCTAGGGCCGCCGTCGCTCACCGTCACCGGAGAAGACGACCGGCACAGGCTGAGTACCCGTGCCGTGTCGGATTCGATCCTGGCCGTGCGATCTGGATCTAACGGTACCGATTAAATCCCATGTGCGGTTTAATCTGCGCCGTCGGATCCGAGCGAAGGGGTACGTTTTAATCTCGTGCGTCTGATAGTTTTAAAAACCCGCATTTAATCTGGATCGTCCATCGCGTATCGGTTCAATGTTTTAATCCTAGCCGTCCGCGATAACTTAACTCCCTCGCCTCGCCCGTGACCGCCCGATCACGATCCAACGGTGGATCTCGATCCGACGCACACGCACAGTGCGCGGGTTCAACGTGGGCCTGGCTCACCGTGGACCCGAGACTGATTTGGGATTTAATTTAAGTTCCGGAAATTACTTTAAACTTCTAAAATTCATATCTTGCGCATTTTAACTTCAAAAATTACCATTTCAATTCCAGAAAATTCGTAATATTATTATCTACATGTTCATACAATAAAAACAGTATGTTTACTTTGGACATTTCATGTTTATTTAATAAAGTATTCAAATGCCCTTAGGGTGAAATACAAATTTAATTATTTAAATTTCAGAAAAATTTATATTTATTCATTCCCTGTTAAAAAATGATGAAACCACTAAGTTTTCTCTGAACCCTTCATTTTAAATTAATTAGAAAACTTAAAATGAGATTATTCACAATTAAAACCCCTTTTTATGAAGGACAATATTTCATTATAGTTCATTTTAAATTATTTATAAAATAAATTTCAGAAACTTAGCCACTTGCTTTCTTTAAACCAAATCAATCAAAACCTATATGCTTGTTGTGTGGTTTTAGATTGTTTAAATTGAATGTTGTATTTGTTTCTTTTTATTTATATTGGGAAGATTACGACACCGCCGAGGAGCCGGAATACTTCTCGGAAATTCCTCCCTCCCCATTCTCTGAACAAGGCAAGTCACCAAACCAATCTTTTGAGAATATTGAACCCATGTTTTACTAAACTATCGCTAAAATCCATAGGATATACATGCATTAGTCAAATGAAACCCTTACAATATATTTATTAGGATCCCCCGACCTTGATGTGCAACCCAAGCCATGCTATCTAGCCTAAACTCCTTGTCACCATATGATTAGTATTATTAGCTAGTGTCCAATGTATTGACACGATTGCTATAAAATGAGTCGTAGCGATTGGAATCTACTATATGATCCTCGTTATTCTTATCTCTTGGAATTCTGTCAGTGATGGAGTTGTGGTTGTGAGTGAATGCATGGTGGGTTCCGGGTGCAAGCTAGGGCATTGGTCGGTAGCACCCGGGGCACTATAAGGACCGGTCTGCGGGATCCGTTGCAATACACTTCCGTACTAACCACAAGTCTAATGGGTAAGTCCTAACTAAGGTGATGGATTTATCGAAATCGAAACATTATTGAATTTCATAAGAAAAACAATAATACAAGAGGTTCATCATGCGACAACCGTACATACGACAAGTATTCATGGTACGCGGACTATATTATTACATCAGAGTTAAATAAAAACGATTATAAAAGTAGAACCCATGACGAACACCTTCTTCAAGATCTTTTCGCTTGACTGGGTCGCTACTCCAGGCCATCTTCATAGTAGGCATCCTCTGAAGTGTGTCCAATGGGTATGAGTACAAAGAGTACTCAACAAGCCACCGCAGATGCAAATAATAATGCAAGATAATAACAAAGGAAGGATAATGGCTAAAAGTGCGGAAAAGTACATTTTCAATATTGCATTTAGTGTAGTCAAATTTTATCATGCGGAATAATAAACATGAACATCAATAATAACATCTAACTCGAGGAGTATGTTTTACCTCCTCGCACAATAGTCCTTACATGTCAAACCATCATGCACATACATATCAAAAGTAAACTAACTGTGGGATGTCACGCAACCCGCCCTTGACCGTGGGCTCGGCTTTTCGAAAAGATTTATGACTCTGATCAGATATGTACTACTGTACCCACAAGGCACGCACTCATCCCAAACACCAAAGTGTAACGAGATGACCCATACCACGGGAACTCATGCCAAAACCTCAGCATGAAATGCTCCAAGCGATAACCACCCGCTATAGGTTTCACCGGCGCGCCGGGCCGCATCCCGGCTAACGTCGCACCCCCTTTTGCGCCACGTCGGTACAAGCCACCCGCAGGTGCTGCTTGACCCATCTCCAAATGGTGGCCTCGGTTTGGAACACTCCATACCTTAGTTAGGACTTACCCATTAGACTTGTGGTTAGTACGGAAGTGTATTGCAACGGATCCCATAGACCGGTCCTTATAGTGCCCCAGGTGCTACCGACCAATGCCCTAGCTTGCACCCGGAACCCACCATGCATTCACTCACAACCACAACTCCATCACCGACAGAATTCCAAGAGATAAGAATAACGGGGATCATATAGTAGATTCCAATCGCTATGACTCATTTTAATCCTATAGCAACCGTGTCAATACATTGGACACTAGCTAATAATACTAATCATATGGTGACAAGGAGTTTAGGCTAGATAGCATGGCTTGGGTTGCACATCAAGGTCGGGGGATCCTAATAAATATATTGTAAGGGTTTCATTTGACTAATGCATGTATATCCTATGTGTTTTAGCGATAGTTTTATGAAACATGGGTTCAATATGCTCAAAATATTGGTTTGGTGACTTGCCTTGTTCAGCGAATGGGGAGGGAGGAACTTCCGGGAAGTATTTCGGCTCCTCGATGATGTCGTAGTCTTTTTAACATGAATAATAAACACAACACTCAATAAACAATGTAAAAATCACTCAACAAGTTTAAAGGTTTTGTTTAGGTTTACTTAAGGAAAATAGAGGTGTTAAGTTTCTGAAATTCATGTTATGGATAATTTAAAATGAAATATAATGAGATATTGCCCTTTATAAAAGGGATTTTAATTGTGAAATAATCTCATTTTAAGTTTTCTAATTAATTTAATATAGGAGGTTCAGAGAAAACTTAGTGGTTTCATCATATTAATAGGAAATGAACAAATATAAACTTTACTGAAATTTAACTAATAAACTTTGTAGTTTAAACTAAGGGCATTTGAATACTTTAATAAATAAGAATGAAATATTCAAAGTAAACATACTGTTTTTATTGTACTAACGCGTAGAGAATAAAATTACAAAATTTATGGAATTGAAATGATAATTTTTGGAGTTCAAATGCGCTAGATATGAATTTTAGAAGTTTAAAACCATTTCTGAGATTTAAATTAAATCCAAAACAACCGCCGGTCCACGGTGAACTAGGCTCACGGTGAACCCGCGCGCTGTGCGCGTGCGCCAGATCGAGATCCACCGTTGGATCACGATCGGGCGGTCACGGGCAAGGCGGGGGAGTTAAGTTATCGCGGACAGCCAGGATTAAAACACTGAACCGGTACGCGATGGACGATGCAGATTAAATGCGGGTTTTTAAAACTAGCGGACGCGCGAGATTAAAACGTACCTCTTCGCTCGGATCCGATGGCGCAGATTAAACCGCACAGGGGATTTAATCAGTACCGTTAGATCCAGATCGCACGGCCAGGATCGAATCTGACACGGCTCGGGTACTCAGCCCGTGCCGGTCGTCTTCTCCGGCGACGGCGAGTAGGGCAGAGGCAACGGCGAGCGACGGCGGCCCTAGCTAAGCCTAGAAATGGAAAGAGGATGCCTAGGGGAACACGGGGATACCTTAGGCGAGGCGAGAGGTCGATGGAGCGCGGTCGGCGGTGAGGGTAGACGACAGAGTGGTTCGGGTTCCTCGTCGGCGATGGTGTTCCGGTGGGGTTCGTCGTCGGTGGAGGGGTGGCCGAGGTTGGCGAGATCCCGGTGGTAACGAAGGTGTGGTTAGCGAGGATGAAGGAGGTCACCGGCGACGGCGAGCGGTGACCGGAGTATGGGCGGCGGAGTGGCGTTTAAGGGAGCGTCTCGAGTGTTCTGTTTGGTCTGAGCGCAAATGGACGTGTGGACCGAACGCGGCGGTGGTGAGGGGTTTAAATAGAGGCACTAGCGGGATAGCGGGGGCGCAATCGGGGGAGGGCCGAGAGTAACGCCGACAAGCTCTTACCATGCATGCGAGTGACAGGGCGATAGCGCGTGGGTTAATGAGGGGAAGCGGTCGGCGCGTCGCGGGGGTGTTAATGGCGTCGGCGAATTAACGCTAGGGGGGCTTACGGGGCGGATCCGAGGCGGGATCGAGGGCCGACGAGGTTAGGGGGGTTGGCGCGAGGTGGACGACGGGTCTGACAGGTGGGCCAAGGTGGTCAGCGGGCGCGAGCCCACGGGCGATGAGACTGACGGGTGGGGTCGGGTTCGGCCGAGGGAGTGAGTCGGTTGGCGCCGACAGGTGGGGTTGAGCTATCGGGCGCGCGCGCGAAGGGAGAGGGAGTCACTGACTGGTGGGGTCCAGTGGTCAGATGGGGCACGCAGGGAGGAGTGGGCTGGGCCGGCCGGGAGAGAGAGAAAGGGAGGGGGAGGACCCGTTACTGTTTCAATACCTTTGTGAATAAAAATAATTACAGAAAATAGATGAAAATATTTGTGCTACTTCCAAGGTTGATAAAAATTTGTAAAAATTCTCAAAAATATATCTTGGCCTTGGGATCATATACAAAATTTTCTAGCCTCTGGTTTGGTCTTTTCATCTGGGTTCTAGTTCAAAAAGATTAAGGAGGGCATTAAAGGTATCTCTAAAATGAATAATTCCAAGAAAATATATTAAATGATATTTTTATTTCTTTGAAAATTTGGGGTGTTACAACCGCTGATCAAATTCAAGAGCTCCTTATAACAATTGTTTGAAAATGCAAACTTTGACTTAATGGCCATAAGACGGGTCACGAAAGCGAGAACGCTTACGGTGGTGTGCTCATGCAATGGCTCTTCCGAAGCTCGAAGGATGTCGAAAAACTTTTGAACCTCCGGTGTTGGAGGATCCTCAGGGTTTGATTCAAACTTCGGTCGTATAGCATCAAGCATCTCATCCATCCTATCGTCAGCAACACTATCATCTTCTTCTTCCACTACTAATACCGTTTTTTCACGGCCTGTCTCGCCGTGAAAAGTCCAAACTTCATAACCTGGAACGAAACCATATTTGCAAATATGCAATGACAACGTCCTCTTGTCTTGCCAACGAGAATTTCTACACTTCATGCATGGGCACCTCGCGCCAGTGTTTGTTGTCAAAGCGAAGGCACGATAAACAAATTTCTCAGCGTTGATTACCCACTCCCTCGTGTGAGCTCCACTTTTCATCCAACCACTATACATCCACCGTCGGTCGTCCTCAGCCATTCTATAGGCAAAACATTCATTCAATCGAGAATGCATCATAAGTACCACATGCCTATGTCTATAGGAAAAGATAGGTCCTAAACCCACCCAAGAGTGACCGACAAAATGTGATATTTATGACGAGCCATGAGTCCGAACGAAATTTCAGCAGCATAACCCCATTGTTCTCCAATTGCATGCCTGATAGTGGTGCAATGGAGAACAACAAGGTTATGTTCCTGAAATCCCATTTGGACTCATGACTCATCATAAAATCACGCTCTATCGCCCACTCCGAGGCTGTCCAAAAAGGGACAATTCTGGACCTACACATCTCACACGCATGACACGTGTGAGACATGTTGGTCCGAAACGGGTGACGCATAGGTTTCGTTACACTATCTATGTTGTTGTCAAATAAAAAATTGCATACGAAAAGAAATATATATAATAAAGTATATATAAATATATACAAGCATAAATATTCATAAGCATACATACAACATCACAATCAACAAAATCATAATATATATCAAAAGAAAAATGTACGCGTGTAGTTCATGTTACCATCAAAATATGTTATGCATTAAGAATCCTGAAAATTCACACATCTAATCAAGAAAATTCAAAGTTCCTGAAAATTTCTCTAAATGGCGACATTGTTTCTTATTCGACAACAACCTATACAACACATATTTTCATTGCATATATACTTTTAGAATACAACTTCTAAACAAACATCTAGAGTTAATAGCAATTTTTTACTATCCAATTCAATTAACTCACCAACAAATTTGTTCAAACCAATTTCAACTAGATGACTTCTTAATCAATCTATTATCTGAGAAACTAATCCACAAGTTTTATAAATTTTGAAGACAAGAAGTCAGAATTCAAAGCTTGAAATCAAGTTAATAGCATTACTTAATCGTCGGGTGGCGACGACGAGCGGCGACAGGCGACGGGCGACGGTGTCCGGATGGCAACAACCAAATCGGGGCGGTGGCGGCCGGGAGGGGGCGGCGGCCATCGGCCGGCGGCGACGGCGACGTCGGGCGGCAACGGGCGGCTCGGACCGGCGGCGGTGGGCGGCTGCGCGGGGGCGGGCGGTGGGGGCGGCTGGCCACTCGGGGCCGTCGGGCGGCGACGGTAGCGCGGGCGGCGACGGTGGCGTCGGGCGGCGGCGTCTGGCGGCGGGAGTTGGGGCCGGGGGCGCACGCGTGTACAGGGATTAGGTTTCTCTGTACGCGCGCACGGGGTTGGGGATTACATCCCATAACTTCCGTCGGCTTTAATGGTGACCGACGGAAGTTAAGGGATGTGTATCGGCCCAGACCACATACCCGTTAACTTCCGTTGGCCACAGTTAAAAGCCGACGGAAGTTAAATTGGCCGACGAAAATGTTTTGTTGTAGTGCTAGGTTTTACTAAATCTTGGCGTTAACACCGGTTCACCGCGGCCCCTATGGCCTCCTCCTCGGCGACGAGCGGCGGAGATTCACCCTATGAAGTCCAAAAATCTGCGGAGCGTCCAAGTTTGATTGTGAAGGTTCACCCTAGACGTAGAATGGGCTAGCCGATCAGTCTAGGCCATTGTGACCTGATTTTAGATGTATTTGGGTTGTGCCGGGCTAAGGACTCAGCCCACGGGCTAGCACGGTAGGATGATATAATCAGGTTGTACTGGCCTTGGTATGAATCTGATCAGGCCACACTGTGCTCGGACCGGTTGTGCTGACGGTTGATTTTCTTCGATGGGGATGGAGATACCAGCTGTCATCCTTAGTCCGGACGAGAGAACACCACTAGAAAAAAGGAGGGATTTTCCCCGTGCTGTAACGCCCGCATGCGTCATTTGTCTTCTCCCCCTTCGCAGATTTGAATCTACTCTCAGGCCCTGTTTGGGGGAGCTGCAGATTCTCAGAATCAGCTAGTCCGAGTATCTAGCTGGCTGGTTGGAGTAGCTAGCTGTTGGGTGGGTGTGTTTTATTCAGTGACATAGTAGGTAAATAAAAATCTACAGAATCTGAAGAAGCTGGGGTTAACCAGCTTTTCAGCTACTAGGCTTAGAGAGACTAGCTGCTTCTGCAGATTTTGAAAATCTAAATTACCCGAGATGCTGTTTGGGGGAGCTTCTAGATACTAGAAGTATCTAGCCAGCCAGAAGCTCCCCCAAACAGGCCTTCAGAGTTGGAGGCGATTGGTGCCGCCGTGTGCGGTGGCTCGGTCGAATCCTGCTCGATGGCAGAGGGCTTAGGGCGGTGGGAGGCGGATCTGCTCTTCCCCGCTGCCGACTGCATACAGGACTCCGCCGACAAGTCCGCTCTTTTCCGTTCACTACATACTGTTTTAGATATAATCTTATCATAGTTATTTGCATATTTGTTTTGATTAATCTTTTGCATGTTGTCATAGCGTCGTGCACACAAGTGTACGGAATTAGTTTGTTGCAGCGTGTGATGTTGATTGAAACACAACGGTGACGCGTGAGAAGCGCACAAGCATGGTGGCTTGAGCCGGTGCGTGCGGCGTGTGCGAAGCAGCCGACGGAGGGTTCAATATCTTGGACATGCAATTTGTGCTGCATTAGTGTGCACATATTTATCTTCTGCGTGTGAGCTAGCTATGGGATAGATGGTGGCTTGCATGTTGCTGCACGTCACATGAGTTTAGGAGCATGGAGTTAGTGTTAGCCGAGTGATTCAGCTAGTTTGTTATCTGTTTGCATGTGCATGTATTTGAGTTTATATATGAATTAAAATGCCGTGAGCTTTGTGGCTATGTCAACAAAAGAGCTGCTAGCTTGTGCCTTGTGTTCGTTGTGTATACACACACTAGTTATAATGTGAGTGTTTGTGATAAACACCACGGTGAGAGAGGAGTGAATCCTACACATACTTTCTCGATCCTATTGTCTGGTAGGTTTATGCTCGTAGTTTTGTGTTTAAATCTCACGGGATATGTTGTGCACGATGGAGAATTCGATGCATGCTCGACGTAATTATGCGCTAAACAGTTCGATCGGAAGCTTGGGAATTGTTCGACGCGGTTTAATTTGTTCCGTTCATTAACATTCTGCGCGGATTGGCTTTTGTGACCAGGAGAAGCTAGTCTAAGAATCGGCGGTGAAATGACTAAGAGCAAGTTTAATAATATAGCTAGTTGTTGGCTTTATATTTGTGCCATGTCACATGTAGTTAATATAATAGCCAACTTATATAATAGTTAGTTGGCTATATGTATAATGCATTTAATATGTAACATATTACACCATCTCACAATGTTCATTGGAACATGTGTATGAGTTGGCTATTAGAGCATCCACAATAGTTGTCTCAAATAGCTAGCTGATGTTGAGCTGAGAGAAGAATAAAAATAAAAATTTATCTCACTACTAGTACTTAGTCCCACACGTAATACACTCAGTTTTTTAAATACGTGAAATCTTCTATCTATTAGCTCATCGCTAGCTATTCTCATTTTTCCCACATTTTCTATCCAAGGAAAGAGAGTGAATCTAGCTAGTGAAATAACTTACCATTGGAGATGCTCTTAACTAGTAGCCCGCTTTTATTCTCTCTCCTTCCTTCTCTCCTCCACCTCACTACTAATCTAATGTAGCAAGTCTTGTAGCCTGCTTACATAAGCTTATTATACTTGCTCTAAGATTGTTTTGCTGCGGGAGCCGGGAGACCGGAGTTTTCTGTCGTGGTTAATGTGAGGATGACTAGTGATCCTACACGTGCATACATATATGTTTCTTTTTTGGTAGAAAGAAATTATAGTTGGAATGCAGTTTTGGGTTTTGCGTGTAGGATGGAAGGTGTCTACCGCTTGCTCTTGCATGAAAGAAAACTAATACATGATGATACTTCAAATACAAAGCTTCACGTACCAATTCAGTATGAGAGAGATGTGTCAACTGCGCTTGGAACAACCAAGCGGCGGGTTTCAACAATTGAGATTTTCATTTTACCATATTTAGGCATTCTTATTCTTATGTGCATGCTTTTCTTTTTTTATCTGCTCGCTTGCATTTATTCAGAAGTTCTAAGGTTTTCATTAATCTCATAAATATGAACAATGTTATATTAGATTAATAATTAGTAGATTAGATTGAATTAGTTAAGATAAGATTAGTTAGGATTATTTATGTTTTAAAGATATAGAGATAAATAGCAAATTAGATTGTTATTAGAATTATAATTATAAATACTGCTTAAGGGTCATAGAATAAATCAAGTAGAAGGAATTATTTAGTTCCTCTCCTGCTTCTATCAATTTGGTATCAGAGCGGCTAGGTTTTGAAGATCCGACGCAATGACGACGATCGCCCCATCCGCATAACTGATGCAAGCCCTTTCAGATTTGAAGTAGGTCGTCGCCGGTGTCTCGGCACAGCTGGGTTTGGCTTAGGTGGCCTCCATGCTGTGAGTTTTCCCTACGACGTGACATGTTTCTTCACAAGTCATCGTCACTGCAGGCCGCACTGCCTTTAGCTAGATTTGCGCCCTTCCTGAGCACCAGTGTGTCACATCTCTGTTAGGCACCAGTTGCGGTGGCAGAAGTGCAAGGGGGAGGAGGGAATCTAATGTGGTGGCTCGATACAGAGGGTGGTGCGGCTGGAGGGAAGGAAGGAACAGTCGCCCGCTCCTTCTATGACTCCACCAACAGTGTCGCGACCGATTCAGTGCCCTAGCTGCTGCCCCCGCCCACTGACATCGCTAGCACCGACCAAGAGGGGGATGGGGACTACATGGGCGACAGTGAGGAAGATGCGTCGCAGACAGAGATAGAGGGAGCAGAGGAGGCGAAGGATAACCTTGTGGCGCACGTAGAGGCCTACCTAGAGCAGACCGTGCTTCGACACCCAACGAAGCAACCAAGGCGCTCAAGTCCTGTGAGGAGTTGCTGCCTCCGCCCACTGACGATGGCGCCTACCCTGAGGAGGATGAGCACTACGTTGGCGGTGGCGACAAAGATCAGGAGGGGGAGGATGATGATGAGGACGCCGCTAGCTTCATCACTGCCGGCCTTACCCAGTGCCGCTCACCCTCGTGGCCACCCACCACGTGGGATCCATCTCCACGTCGGCGGCCCAATGCCGGCCCTCCTCAAGCGCCATTCTTCCCTGCGCGCCACTGGTTCTCCCCGCATGCAAGCCTGCAGACCACCACGCGCACCTCACGAGAAAATCGACGCAATAGGCCGCCGTCGAACTCCTCCTCGTCGCTGCCGGTTCTCCCCGTAGCCGCCGATCTGTTCCGCCACTGCTGACCCAAGCCTCCCTGCTGCCGATCATCCTTGCCATCAGCACACAAAAGATCCTCAACAACCACAGATTGGGGCACAAGAATTCATGCAATAGGAAATCATGTTCTACCATAGAAGATCCAAATTGTTCATGGAGTTATTTGCTACGCGTACCCGTTTCGTATACACAACATGGGAAGGGCGGGGCAGGTAGGACCCGCCGTGGAAGCTACCGATGGTCGATCCTCAGGTTGAGCAATGGCGGCCATGGTTTCTACGATTCGGCTTCACAAAGATGGCGTCACGATGCTCGCTGTTGTGCTATTTGGATTTTCAGCTCAAGGACGAGTTGATTTCCGAGCAAGGGAGAGATTGTTACGTGCATATTAGAATGATAATTAGTAGATTAGATTAAATTAGTTAAGATAAGATTAGTTAGGATTATTTTTGTTTTAAAGATAGCAGATTAGATTGTTATTAGGATTATAAATACTCTTTAATGGTTATGGAATAAATTAAGCAAAAAGAATTATTTAGTTCCTCTTCTGCTCATACCGGGTTGGAGCAATTTGAGAGGGAAGTGAATGCAGCTGCATTGTCTAACAAGCCAAATTCAAGGGAAAATGCAATCTTGCAATTTAGGCAATTCATTAGGGCTATATCAGAGCAAATTTCTCAGGTGGAAGATAGTTTGGAGAGTCTCAGGACTGATTCCAGTAGATATCCGAAACATTCATACTCAATTGAACATGGTGGAGATGGGCTGGCATCTTTTCTTTCTGGTAATAAAAGCAAGGATAATCACTTGTTTCATTCCATTGACACAGATGAAATTGTTGAGCACAAGCTTGATAGTATCCCTACAGTGAATGGATATTTCTTTAAATAATATTGTTTTCTATCAATTCCACATTTAATAACCATTTATTAATTTTTGCAGGCTATGTATTTCTCAATTTCTGGCCTGAGCTTATCAAGAGGAGATTAAGTAGATTTAAATGTTATAAATATTACAATCATACCCAAGTCCGTTCAGCAACAGTACTACTAATTGCATTTAGGGGGTGTTTGGATCAAATGTCTAAATTTTAGCCTGTGTCACATCACATGTTTGGATATCAATTTGAAGGACTAAACGTAAACTAATTAGAAAAATAATTGTAGAATCGGCGGATAATCAGCGAGACGAATTTACAAATGTTTACTGTAGCATCACATTATCAAATTATGACGTAATTAGGCTCATTAAATTTGTCTCGCGAATAATCCACCGATTATGAATATGTTTTGTAAATAGTCTATATTTAATACTCCAAAATAGTATCTAAACATTTGATATGATGAGAGCTAAAAATTTAGACCCTAATCCAAAATGCCCTTACTGTCCTTGGTAAGCATCAGTTACATCCCTAAAACCTGGAAATGAAAACATCAAGGTTGTAAGCTATAACACCATTGACATTCTATTATCATACATATTCTTTCATAGTCAAGTGTCATAAGTTCATTACCTACCTTCAAATGGGAATACGGGATGGTATTTTTCATAAAGTGTACGGTTCTCCATCTGAAATGAATTCACGTCACATGCTGCAGGTTTGCTGGTTTTGCATGTGAGAATTGAGATGATATTGCAAGTAGTACCCAGTTTTGGTTTGTATTGTGTATCAGCATATGTATCGATCGCCATGTTGCATTCGAAAAAGAGAAGGATATATATGCAATGGAGCACACCATTCGTTGCTTCGTGCTGCCGTTCCAGGGAGATGACAAAGTATGTCTCCAGATTTTTTTTTTGGCAGGCAGCAATCCTGTTAATATATTCTAGCCAGAAGAATCGA
Source organism: Zizania palustris (assembly GCA_019279435.1). Lineage (NCBI taxonomy): Eukaryota > Viridiplantae > Streptophyta > Magnoliopsida > Poales > Poaceae > Zizania > Zizania palustris. Next base: position 11,859,195 of record JAAALK010000284.1, read on the forward strand.
ATCTCAACTGTAGCTGATTGAACGGTTTTAAATTCCGACCAACATGGGAGGTGGGTTATTTGTGTATGTATTCTGGTTTGATTCTTTGATTGAAGCTGCAAGTTTGTGTCTAATCTTTAAAATGACTGCAGATCAATCGTACTCGATCAAAAAGTGCTGCACTTGATTCGAACTGATTTGTTCAACTTCCTATCTGGTGATTGGTAGTGTTTGGTTATCTTGATGGGATCTCATCCAGAATGAATGAATATTCTTTCAAATAAAAAGAGCCAATATCTTGAAATATAGATTGGAGTTCTGGATTACGTGTGAATTGAAGTAAGTCAAATATGTTTGAAGTAGGTCAAATATGTTTGGTTGAGCTGAGTTGTTTAAAAAATTGACTTTAACTTTTAGAAGATGTGAGAGTAGTAGTCCAATAGTGTGGGTAATTTTTTAGTTTTTTTAGAGTGAAGTAACTGAAGTTGTCTTACCCGCTTCATCACACTAGTACATTTTTTAAAATATTTTGGTTTAAATATAGAGCGTAGCAAACACATTATATTCGACTCCAGTTCCATGAGATAAAGAAACTAAAACAGAAGCTATATCAAACACACGGAAGAAGAAATCTCCGTATCTTGCTAGCCCAGCGGCTATTCTTCTTCGTGAAACACCTGGCAAATTGTACATGGGTACCCGCACAGAGGGGCTTACAATTTCCCGTGACAACGCCACTGGTAAGTGGCCTGTGATCTAACGGCTAAACATAAAGCCAAAACTCAAAACTCTATTTAACCGGCTAGCTCATCAGGCCACCGCCACGTGGGTCCGGCGTCAAGTGACATGATGCGGGGGCCACCTGCCCAGCAGTACAGTGGCATTCTGGCATCCGAGCCCGGAAAAGGTAGTCAAGTCGTCTTTTCGACAAGAGAGTTTTTTTTGGATTTTTTAAATAATATTTTTTAAAAAAATTCAACTGTATATAATAGTTTCAAAAATTAACAAAAATAGATAGCTATTGGTATTTGATGGGACGAATCTGGCCACATGGCCCCGAATCGATCGATGATCGATCGAGATTTGCCACGTTAACATGAGTCGACCGACTCAGGCCAACATGGCTTAAAATGGCTCTTTCGACTGAACCATCACGTCAGCGCGAGTCGACCGATTAACGGTCGAGTCAAGCTGACGTGGCTTGGTTTGCCCCATGAACAATCGACCGGTCCCCTATATAAAAGGGGCCAAACGTCCTTTTCAGCACACCCGCTATAATTCCAGCACATCCCAAGCCTCCAAGGAGAGATTTACCTAGAAGGAGTGGACAACTCGGGAGCTTCGGATGTGTTGGAATTGCAACTGGTGTGCTGAGAAGGGGCGTTCGACCACCCTTTATATAGAGGAGCAGTCGGTTGTTCATAAACCAAGTCAGGTCATGTCAACATGATTCGACCGTTAATTGGCTGACTCGCATTAATGTGATCTGGTTCGACTGAAAGAATCGTTGCCACGCCAAAAAAGAGTCGTTATGGGCCACGTAGACCCGAGTCGGTTGATGGTCAGTCGATTCACGTTGACGTGGCAAGTCTCGGCCGACTCCAGGCCACGTGGTCCAGTTCGGTCCATTAAGTGCTGATAGCTATTTATTTTTGTAAATTTTTAAAACTACTATATACATTTGAAATTTTTTCAAAAAAATATTATTTTTAAAAAATCTTTTTTTGTGCTGTGCGGGTGCGGCCTTTTGGCTGCCGCGGTGCGAAAGGACGTGAGCCGCGCCAGGGGCGAGCCGGAGGCGGAGGCGGAGGCGGACTGCCCGGACATGCTCACAAGCGGAGCAAGAGCAACCGCTCCTTTTAATACGGGCGGCGCGCGTACGCCCCTTCCGTCTCGTTCGATTCGACCACCTCGCGATCCAGAGATCAGCCCGCCGCCGCCTCCGAAGAGAGAGGAGGTACGCGCCGATCCACCACCCTCTTCCTCCCTTTTGATCCCGTGCGTGCCGGCCCGCTCGCTCGCTCCCCTAGTCGCGCGGCGTGATCTCTGTCTGTAGGAGTGAGATCAGCCTCCTCCTCCTCCGCAGCTCCGGTGTTGGCGCTGCGGCAACTCCTCGCGCTTACCGGATCTGACCCTGCTCGCCAGATTCTGTCCATGATATTGCCACTCTGTCACTGTCACACACTAGAAAAGGCTAGACTGTCACGGGGGAGAAGAGCTTTGGTAGGAAGGGTGAACTTGTTAGGAACTTCTCTGAGGTTAATGCCCGGTTTTACTGCTGCAATCTTAGCGTTGGATACTGAATTGGCAGGTCATTGTTGGGATACTGGTTCTAAAAGACATTAATATAGGAAAATTGTAGTTGTAGCACAGTTTTTGTTCTAGTTCCTAAAAATACTACTAGAATTCTTCCACTTCTATTTATACCATACATTTGTTAATTGTTAGAGTATTATGCCTTTTACCACGTGTTATCTTTCAGTCAAGAATTTTTAAATGGACCAAATTACCCCATCTCATAAATCAACTCACGGTGTGCCTGCTGCTCTCTTTCCTCCTCATGGATCTACATAATGTTGTTTTATATAAGTAGCATATTTGCGTAGAAACGCATAGGTTATTTAGAGTATTGCATACATATGAGTGATTTTAACACATGAGTTTACTTAAACACATAAAAATAGTTAACATAGTATATTTAGTTCCATAGAATCCAGCCATACAAAATAACTGTAGACGATTTGTTCCATTAATACATATTATATTTTGATAGTAGTAGCTAATATTATGAGGAAAGTAAATTATTTTAGTCTAGAAGTGGAACGAATTCCTGCTCCCTCCAAATGCAACACCTCCAGCCCTCTACAAAATGCAAATGAGAAAGAAAACCTCAAAAACCACATCTCATCTAACAATTATATCTAGGGTTTATGACTGCACAATAGTAATCAAAAATCGGATCAAACTACAAGCACATACCAGATTACTCCTCCTCTTGCTCTTGTTTTCTTAGGGGATCACAAGTTCATTGTAGAGAAGAGGGGAAGGGAGCAGCAACAACCAGCCAACAGAGAGAAGAAATGGGAAAAGTGATATGTGTGCAGTGTGCTGCTCTCGGGAGTTCAATCCTGAGACAAAGGGAGAAGTGGCTGGGTGCACAAGGGTAGTTTGGTCCATTCAAAAATTCTTAATAGAAAAAATGTGAGGAAACAAACAGATGTGGTAAAAAACAGAATAGTTTAACAGATGTGTGGTATAAATAGAAGTGGAAGAATTCTAGTGGTATTTTTAGGAACTGGGACAAAAACTGTGCTACAACTCCAATTTTCCCTTAATATAACTGTTTTTAAGTTGGTGTGCAGGATTTGCTCTGGCATTTGTCACATTCTGGGGCAAGTCCTGAAGACCCCCTCTCATTAGGGCTATATAATTGTTACCCCCACAAGAAAATTGGTTGCGGTTAGTTGTGGATTTTCTATCCTGGAATCAGCCACAATCTAGCCCTCAATCTTAAAAGATTGTCGTCGTCCATACTAATGTGCACTTCTTTGGCTTGGCATATCCCCAATTCCCCTGAAATTCCATCTGCATGTATGTGTAGGTTCCACACGCTGTTTTGATCTAATTTCACGTTTGTTGTAACTTCCTAATTTATCAGCGAAGATGTCGACCGCAACTGCTCCAAGACTGTGCTTTTCTAAGTTTGGGGCTAGTTCCCGCGCAATTGCTCCAGCAATCAAGAGCCATTCCTTCGTTAGTTACATGAAGCAAATATCAAATGTGCCAGGTCTAAGGACCTCAAACAAGTTCAGGGTGTCTATGACGGCTGTGCACAAGGTAAGGCTCATAGGCGCTGACGGTGTAGAACACGAGTTTGATGCCCCTGAAGATACCTACATTCTTGAGTCCGCTGAAACTGCTGGGGTGGAGCTGCCATTCTCATGCCGTGCTGGATCATGCTCAACATGTGCGGGTAAGATGTCATCGGGAGAGGTTGATCAGTCAGAAGGATCGTTCCTTGACGAGAGTCAGATGAGTGAGGGATATCTTCTTACATGCATTTCATACCCGAAGGCGGATTGCGTCATTCACACCCACAAGGAGGAAGAACTCTACTAGATGAGTTTTCAGTATGCGTATGTGGCATATTTGTTGAAGTTTCAAAGTGGATTTGCTATTCAGTTAGTTTTTGCTATCTTAAAAATGGACATATCTTTGTACTTTGTACACTAGTATTTTGATGAAACTATGCCATATGAGCTGTGACAATAATTGTTGTAATCCTGTGTAGCAATTCAAACATTGTTTGGTAATTTAGAGCAGTTCCAGCATTGACACATTAAGGACATGTATGATAAGGTTGTGACTAGTGTCCGAACAACTGATGGTGATACAAATGTTTTCCCGATTAACATAGGACTACATCAAGGTTCAGCTTTGAGCTCTTATCTATTTGTCTTAGTGATAGATGAGGTCACGAGGGATATACAAGGAGATATCCCTTGGTGTATGCTTTTCGCTGACGATGTAGTTCTAGTAGATGAAAGTCGGGAAGGAGTAAATAGAAAGCTAGAGTTATGACGTCAGACCCTAGAGTCAAAAGGATTTAGAATTAGCAGGACCAAAAATATGAGATGTGACTTTGGTACTACAATTAGTGAGGATGGAGATGTAAGCTTGGGAGGCCAAGTAGTACCAAAGAAGGACACCTTCCGTTATTTGGGATCGATGCTTCAGAGAGATGGTGATATTGATGAAGATGTTAGCCATAGGATCAAAGCGGGGTGGATGAAATGGCGTCAAGCATCGGGAGTCCTATGTGACAAGAGAGTGCCACAGAAGTTGAAAGGCAAGTTCTACAGGACGGCGATTAGGCCTGCTATGTTATATGGGGCTGAGTGTTGGCCTACTAAGAGGCGGCATATCCAACAACTATGTGTTACAGAGATGCGTATGTTGCGTTGGATATGTGGGCACACAAGATTGGACCGGGTGAGAAACGATGACATACGTGATCGGCTAGGAGTAGCGCCAATTAAAGAAAAGCTTATGCAACACCGGTTGAGATGGTTTGGGCATGTCCACCGGAGACCCCCAGAGGCACCGGTGCACAGAGGTATCATAAGACGGGTCAATAATGTGAAGAGAGGTAGAGGGCGACAAACTTGACATGGGAGGAGGCAATCAAAAGGGACTTGAAGGAATGGAATATCCCAAAGGAGTTGTGTTTGGATAGAAGTGCTTGGAAAGAAGCTATCCACGTGCCCGAACCGTGATTAGGCCTTTTCCCTTTTAGTGCTCTTAAAAGCTTTTCCCCTTCCCTTTCTCCCTCTCTCTCTCTCTCTTTGGTGACTTCTTGTTGGGTTTCAACTCTAGCCTACCCCAACTTGCTTGGCACTAAAAGGCTTTGTTGATATTAATGTTAATGTCCAGCATTGACACATTATCAGTGGCTGTGTGATGGTCTAACAGTGCATCACTTGCAGTAGTGTGAAATGGCGTGATGAAAAATGGTTTATATTGAAATTAGCTTGCAAAGTGATTAGCATAATGGCATGTATCAGATGCTTTTTGTGAGTAGTGTTGTGTTGACTAATCTTGAGTCAAGTTGTAGACTTGTGCTCGTACACGGTTTCTTGTGGTTGTTCATGCGCAAGTATTAATTGATGCGGGACATGGTTGGTAACAGAATGAAACAGTTCAGGAACTGAAATTTTGGTACTAAGTTCTAGGAGGAATTGAGGTTCTAATGGTCAATGATGTCACACGAGATGTTCGGACTAAATGACAGTGTATAAGATATACCATGTTGGAGCTATGATTTGGAGATGTGTATGCTATACGTGTGTGTATAGTAGAATTGGCAGTTACCTTGTTTGCTTGGAAAATGGATGCATTCGTGCTATTGAGCATATGGATCAGGGATTTTTTTTGTGTTGCTGCAGCTTGCATGCGCGCAGCCCAGGGTGGAAGCAAATTTCAGTGATGGGGTCACCGGTTGGGTTGGTGGCCCATTAGGGACTATAAATAGGAGTTCTGTTTTATTTTTTGAGGCAGTTTTTCAATAGTTTAGATTAGGTACGGATTAAGAGTTTAATCTAGGTTTTTCAGTGTCTTCGTAGAGAATTCATGTGGGAATTTTTTAGAGGTATCCGGTACACTTGATCTTGGAAATAAAGTGAAGTCTTCAGATAATTAAGTGTGGTAATCTCGTTCTTTTGAGTTTAGTCTGTGTTAGTTCTTGTTTTTGGTTTCAGATTAAATCATTGGTTCTAGGTTTATGGTTCATTTGATTTGGTTAAAACATGTCTAAGACATCATAGTTCTGATCTGGAAAGTTTAGTCCATAAATTCTATGCATTTTTCGTTAATTGAGTAATTAGGGTTTAATCAATTTCCGTCGCTGTTTTGTTCAGCAGTTTTGTTTCGTTGATATATTTTGATCCAGAAGTCCGATTGACGTGATTACAGTTGGGTTAGTTCAAAATTTTTATCTACTTTGTTCTGTCAAAATTTCAGATCGATCGGAATTACGGATTTTAATTTATAACACTTTTGATGAAACAGAGTTATGTCTAGAACTAAAAACGAGATTAATTTGAGGTTTTGTATTCAGAGGTTTAGTGTTTAAATATCTTCCGAGGCACTCATTCACCTCCCTCTAATTTTATATCTTCCGATACACTCATTCACCCCCCTCCTATCTTAAGTATGAATCGATCCTATAAGTAGGATTTTTTGACTTGTCCTTTCTCGACGTACTATTTTGCAAGATGAACCAGAAGTTCAGAAAGTGTAGAACTATTTATATAGCTCTCCCTGATTCCTGAAGTCTGCAATCTGCACATCTGAAAGCAGGGATATAATAACAGTTTATGTACTTCACAGTTTCTTGTTTCAGATCGTGGAAGGGAGGTTAGAACTTGTCCTCATGATCCTTAATATTTGTTTGAGTATGTTGAAGTGTTTATCTGACACTACGAGCAAGGCTAGATGGCTAAAGTAGTGGTTCTGTGAAACTATTTATATTCGTTCTTCCAGTTGAGCTACTTACACATCCCACATTTTCCCTGAGCTACTTTCATCCAATATTTTGCCCACAAGCAGACACTTCTGCTCTCTACTGGATCTGAATTGTTGTATTAGCACCAAGCATAGAAAAAGACTAAGCAAAGTCAAATACTACTTTCTGTAGTGGTAATCAGCGTATCAAATGCCTCCTCCAAGCAAGAAAGATTTTCACCAGTGTCAAATTGGGCCCTGCATGCTGTTCGCTGTTCAACGCCAAATGAGCCAGGAGTCATAGATTGGATTCGACAAGATACAACATTTGGACTTCCAACTAGAACCATTGAACTTGCATCAGTTGCTTTCATCTCTACTCCTTAAAAGAATAAGTTCATAACGATGGTGCATCCTACATTTTCTCTTTTTTTACTGACATGTGAGACATGTTCGCTTCTCTTCACTCTAAATTTTGCGATTAGATTTGATTATATATATATACACGTACACACACGGGAGCGCTATTCTACACTGCGTGTGTAGAATAACAATTCTACACCGATCACAGGAATAATACTTTCAATAATAGATTTTCTCAATAGAATAACAATTGAATACTATTTTTTCTCAGGAGTAGATTTCTCAGTAGAATACTATTCTACACTTATGGTGTAGGATATCATTTGTGTGTGTATGTATATATATATATATATATTAGTGTAAAAAATTATGCCTACATGTTCAGATAGTTTCGAAGTGTGGTTAAGGAAAATTACATGGTGGTCCAAAAGAGATAATAATCTTACGTCTAATTCAAATATCTTAACTAATATAATGCGGCTACTTCGTTCGCTGTTTCTGTCTCCGTCTGCAACCATGTGCGTTTTTTTCTAAAATCCCATAAAAAACCAACCAAAACTTGTGCCATGTGAAAACCGCCCGAACCCCACCGGCTCCACGCGCCGCGCGCGCCGAGCAGCCCGCACCCGAGCAGAAATGAAGAAAAAGAAAAAAGAAAAAAAAAATAAAAAAGAAGAAAAAGAAAAAAGGAAAATAAAAAGAAGAAGAAAATCACGCTCCCCACACGTCGCTCATCCGTTGCAACCACCAGGAATGAAGAAAAAAAAGGAAGAAAAAAAGAAAAAAGAAGAAAAAAATAAAAATAAAATAAAAAGAAGAAAAAATGTACTTTTGCATTTCAGTTTTTTAATTTCTTTATTTTACACGGATGTACGAATTTTGTATAAAAAACCTTAGATTTCTGTAAAATCACGCAGAAACATAGATTTTACACAAATACTCTGTTGAAAAATAAAATCCTCTGTTGCAAAGCATAGGCACCTCACTAGTATTTTAAAACTGAATTCTAAATCCCTGTTATAGTAGTTCAAATTGGTGGATGAATATCATACACGAACATGTCATAAGTATGATATCCATCCACCAATTTGAACAATGAGAGAGTTCTCTTACGGGTATGTATAAAATTTGGTTTGATTTACTAGACCGCCCTTTCTTCTTTTTATATTGTAAAAATAAAAAGAGAGAGAACAAGGTAGCCGACCTTTTTATCGTCTGGTCATACCAGAGGCCTTTCGTTTTCTGAGATCACTGTCAGGTGTGACGCGCTGACGTGGAGGTTTTAATATTGGTCAGCAACCGCCACCCGCCGTCTGCTGTTTGCCGCCGGGGAAAGGGGCAGCACCGGCACCGCCGCCGTGCGTGTTCTGCTGACGGCGGCCCTCCGACCTGCACGACGACGACACAGGGTCTTCACCGTTAAACGTGATACAGTCTCCTTCTGTGGATCTTTTTTACGGCGTTCTCCAGCTGGTTTTTTCCGACTCCTGAAGGACGTACGGATCAACCACTCCATCCCTGAGTCGTTTGCTTCCCGGACTTACTAATCTGAATAACATGTTTGTCTTTTTTTAATCCCATTATTTATTTTGCGAGATAAATAATAACACGTTTGATTGGGTTTATTTTAAGTTTTATCAGTGTAAACTAATTACATTAGATTTTGTTTGGTTTGAATGTGCTAGTATTAGATACCACATATTCAGATTATAACCTAGTAATTAATCCATTACGCTCTAACCAATCCGATCAAATTATAACCTAGTAATCAACCCATTACGCTCTAACCAATATAGTATTAGATTGTGCTACCAAAATACATTATATTTATCAACCAAATACTATAATGTAAACAAAATATGTTACATTTGTTAACTAAACAAATCTAGTAATCTGATACATTGTTATCACTTGACAATTGACACTGTAATTAATTTTATTATCATTTACGTTACCTTGAGTAAACCAAACACATCTAACCGTTAGACTTGCTATAGAGTATGTTTTAATGTTTTATAAACCTTTTTTTTATAAAACTAGAATGTTCCATTACTGTCTTAAGACATCTTTATAGAAAATTTGGCAATGTTCAACATGGAGTCACTCAGATGCTTTTCTGTCACCAATGACTTCATGTTCAGTGCTCCTACTGATGCAAGATTATGTTTTGAATAGAGTTGGTATAATAATAATAATAATAATAATAATAATAATAACTATTAATATCTGTTAATGGAATTAGTTCCGCTAGTCCGAGTCATACGTGCTTGCCGCACACTCCACGCACTTGCAAGTCGCATGCACCATGCAACCTCATCACTCCCTCCTACTCCGCGTCTTGCGCTCCTCCACCGCACTTCTGGCATCGCATGTATAAATGGATCAACTAGAATACAAACTCAGTTATTGAGTCTAATACTATTTCATGGTATCAGATTATACATGATGATCTTTTGATCCACCTGTTGACTACATTTCGCTATTCTCATGGACTCCAACCTTCTATTCTCTCTTGAGCCCTCCCTTCACGATGCCTCTTCTTCATATGCCTCTTTCATTGGGCACACCTATTGGAGACACCGACATAAACACTTTCTCCTCCTAGCCACCACCTCTGCCTCTCTCCATATATCTTCTCTTTAGACTGAATATCAAGTTGTATATTCTGGTGGTTCACTGGTTCTCGACCTCACCAATCCAAACTACTTTGAATGACGTTGCTTCTATGACTTCGTCATTGGTAAGTTCGGTCTCCACTCCCACATCACTGCCCCACCGACTATCAACCAGCGCATCGACCCCGAGTGGCTCATGGTGGATTAGTGCTTGACAAATTGGCTTTACAACATTGTGTCCTACAATATTTTGTAGATCGTTCATGTTCTTGGCGCCATCACTCATTCAATTTGGGTGGGCATCCTCGATCTTTTTTGCAACCACAACCTACATGCGTCGTGTGCCTCAAAGCTGAGTACCGCAACTTGAACAAGGAAAAACTTAGCATCACCGTCTACTGTGTCAGTCTATTGTGTCAAGCGTAGTGCTCCGACGCACTCAGCGACATCAACCAACCCATTCTTGAGTCCTCCTAGGTGCTTAGCATGCTTTGGGGCCTCAATGGCAAATTCCACCACGCTATTTCTGCCATCACGTCCAAAAAACCATCGCATACTTTCCTCTTTGCACGTTCACACCTTTTCATGGATGAATTATATGATTTTCAGTATGCCAAGATGACAACACATTAGACAATATGAGGTAGGGAGCTATTAGTGGTCATTAGAGCCTAATGTACAGTCATCATGATGTACTAGGAATCATATAATTCCTTAGGGCTAGTTTGGGAGCCCATAATCCCGGCCCATTCCCTGGGGATGGGCCGGGATTATGGGCTCCCAAACAGACCCTTAATGTGTGAACGTGCAGAGAGGAAAGTATATTGTGGCTGTTTGGACTGATGGCGGAAATGGCATGGCAAAATTTTCCATTAAGGCCCCAAAGCATGTTGGGCACCTGGGAGGACTTGGGAACGGGTTGGCCGATATCGTGGAGTGCATCAGCGAGCTGCTTCAACTTGGCACAATAGTATGGTTATGCTGAGTTCACCCTAGTTCAAGTTAAGAAAAAGGTCGAGGATGATCGCCCAAATTGAATGAGGGGTGGTGCTAGGAGCGCCGAGTATATGTAAAATATCGTAGGATATAGTGTTGTAAGGCCAATTTATCAAGCACTTATCCACCATTAGCCACTTGGGTTCGATACGTTGGTCAATATTCAGCGAGCAGTGGCTTGGGAGTGGAGGCTGAACTTGCCGATGATGGAGTCAAAGAAGTAGCGTCATTCGGGGTAGTTCGGATTGGTGAGGTCGAAAATCACTAGAATATGCGACTTGATATTCAGTGAAGAGCCGGCGTGGTGGGTGGAGGTGGTGGCTGGGAGGAGAAAGTGTTGATGTCGGCATCTCCAATAGGCGCGCTACTGAGAGAGGCATTGGAAGAAAAGGCACCATGAAGTGAGGGCTCAAGAGAGAAGAGAGGGGTGGTGTCCATGATGGCAGCAAAATGGAATGGGTGTGGGCAAATCGAAGGATTGATGCGCAATCTGATACCATGAAATAATATTAGACTCAGCAATTGATTGAGTTTGTATTACGGCTGATCCTTTATTCATACATTACTAGAAGTGCAGTGGAGGAACGCAAGGCGCGGAGGAGTGCTTGAAGAGGCTGCATGGTGCATGCGAGGTGCGAGTGCACAGAATGTGTGGCAAGCATGTGGGACTCAGACTAGCAGAACTAATTTCATTAACGGGTTGAACTAATTAGTGTAATTAGTGTATGTAACTCAATATGGTATCAAAGACAAAAGTCTCGAGTTCAAATCCTAGCTGTTACATAATTAAATAAAAAATTACATTTCATTTCTATTCCACGCTTAAGACTTAGTGGACGTTTGATTTCATAGACTAAAGTTTAGTCTTTGTCATATCAAATGTTTATACATCAATTTGAAGGATTAAACGTAAACTGATTGTAAAAATAATTGCAGAATCAGAGGATTATTCGTGAGATGAATTTATTAAGCATAATTAATCCATGATTAGCAAATGTTTACTGTAGCATCACATTGTCAAATCATGACATAATTAGACTCATTAGATTCATCTCGTGAATAATCCACCGATTATGAATGAGTTTTATAAATAATCTATATTTAATACTCCAAAATAACATCTAAACATCTAATATGAAAACATCTAATGTGATGAGACTAAATTTTGGACCGAAGATAGAATAGACACCTTATTAATTGGATGAAAGACGTTACAGAGTGAATTGACCGTCTTCTCCGATACTGTTTTAATATCTACAATCATTGTTTCATAATATTTAATAGATGGAACAGACGACCTACGACAAAATGCAAAAGATTATCAATTTAGCTATCTGCAAGATTCAAAGCACTAGTCAATAACGTAACTCGTCTGTTCGCACAGTCTGTTTACATTATATAATAATTTCCACCCAAATTTTATTGAAAGTTGCACGTAAACTGAACATTTAGCGTATTGCATGGCTAATCTTTCAAACAGCTGATATCATCCTGAGTTGTCCGTGTCTGGGCCGAGCCAAACTCCGGCCGGTAGCATGCAGGGCCGTGCCGTGGTAACGAGCGTACGTCCATCTCCGAGAGGGATGGTTTTGTTCTGCTTCGAGCGTTTCGACCTTGAAACGCAAGGTAGCCATACACTGCACTCCATCCAATTCTTTATATAAATCATTTTAGTATTTTTAATTATTTTCTAAATATAAGTCTTGTAAAATTTTCAACTATTTTTTTTTAATTTTTTTACATGTTTAACTTATTAAATAAGGAGAATTTTAAAGTGTAACTAAATTATTCTAGGCCATTTATTATAGTAAGTTTAGAATATTAGAATCTAGTAAGTTTAGAAATCATGCACGCAGAGAGTGATTTATCTCCTATATATATATATTAGTATTTCAAGAGAAATAATAAGAAAAGAACGATAGAGTTGTGTTCGTAAAAAATTATTTGTGTGTGTCTTTGTTTTCACCGGAGTTCTCGACTGATGGCTCGGCTAACAGATTTAGACTAGTGAGGCTCACGAGGAGCGGCGCAGTCTAAGGCAGGCATGGTGTAGGCACGACGAGAGCGCATGTGGCGAGGCTGGCGCGCATGTTGTTGTTGGCTATTGGGGCACACGCACAGCGAGCGAACGTGAGCGGGGTAACAGATAGGTATGAATTTGGATCGGATATGGAGGGAAACGAATCCGGATAGTATTATTTACCATATTTTATTTTGAATATGAATATAGATTCAGATGTTCTCGGATACGAATACAAAATATATATTTTGAATATGAATATATATTCGGATGTTTACTCGATTTAACTCGAAATGTTCATCGTTTCACAAAATTTCTAAAAGTTCAAAGTGTACAATATACCAAATTGGAATAATAATTAATAACAAGCAATGATACACACTAAACCATAAACAAACTAAGTTTTTAAATAACGCTAGCTAAAATTCATGTATGACAACTTTTTTAAATATTTTCAAAATTTTATCATAGTATCTACGTATAATATTATAACAACATAAAAAGTCTCGTATTTTCAGACTTTATTTGATTTTTTTAATTAAAAAATCCTTAAGCTCCGCATTACCGATGGAGTGTTGTAACATAGATTTTTTTAAAAAAATTAGTGGATAAGAACTAAAAATAGACACAAAATAGTGAATGTGATTTTTCTATAAATTTTAGTGCATTATTTTAGGTACTTGCAGTTCAAATTTCACATATTTCAATTTAAATTCTAGAAAAACAATTAATGAGTTAAAAATAGCAAATAGATCTAGAAAAATAAAAAATATATAGAATGAGATATGTTGTATTTTGATTATAAAAAAGTTTCAAGTTCAAATAAATATTTAACTATTAATTTATTTTTAACCATAACCTATTCCTTCTCGAAACTCTAATTTCTATGGAGAAAATCTCAAGTTTCTTAAAATCATATATGATAACTTTATTTAAACATTTTTAAAATTTTATCATAGTATCTACGTATAATATTATAACACCACGATAAGTCTTGCATTTTTCAAACTTTATTTGGTTATTTAGAATTAAAAAACTATAAATTTTTTTAATAAAAAAATTCTTTAAATTTAGTGGACAATAACTAAAAATGGACACAAAATAGTGAATATAATTTTTCTATAAATTTTAGTGCATTTCTTTAGGTACTTGCAGTTCACATTTCACATATTTCAATTTAAATCCTAGAAACACAATTAATGAGTTAAAAATAGCAAATGGATCTATAAAAATACAAAAAGTTTACATAATATAAGTTATGTTATATGTTGAGCGTAGAAAAAATTTCAAGCTCAAATAAAATTGCAAATATCTTACTATCTTATATTGCTAGAAAACTCTGACTAACTTAAGTATTTCATAATTATATAAAAAATTAAAAAATACATATTAATATTCACTAACTTAAGTATTCCATAATTATATAAATAATAAATAAATCATTAATATAGTTATGCCATGTCTGTACATATCCACATTTAATAGAAATTCGGATATTTGTTTCCATATCTATATTTGTAAAATGAATTTGGATGTTTCTAAATATCATCTATATTTAATTTAGATATAAACATTCATAATTATTCGAATACGAATATGAATAATTCGGATATTTTGAGTATCCATTCCTAACAGGCTACTACAAGCAAAACGACCGAATTAGGGGAGTATCGAATAGATAAGAGCCGCCAGCCCGCCACTACCATAAAATGCGAAAGGTAGCGCGTCCCGGCCTCCCCGACACAGGAGAGAAGAAAACGGTCGAGTTTAATGCAAGCGTGACTGCGCCACCGTATCCACCGGTGGTCGCCGTGACCGGCCTGAAGAAGAGAGACAGAGAGAGCGCGCGCAGGGGATGATGGAGCTCCGCGCCATCGTCTCGTCTTCTTCGTCTTCCTCCCTCCTGCACCAGCTCTGCCGCCTCCTCCTGCTCCCCCTCCTCCTTTCAGTTTCAGGTAGGCCGTAGGCATTACACAGAGATATCTAGCTCCCTCGGCTCATTCTGAATTCTGAATTCTGAAACGGAAGCATGTTTAGTTTGGTAGCTTCTCGACCGTGTTATCTGTTTCTCTTCTCCTTCGCGTCTCAGTTGGAACGAACTAAAGTATTAACTAAGGGCGTTTATGAAAAAAATCGAAAATTTGAGCATGGAGCAATGTTGCCTTCGTTGTATGATGCGAAACAGCTGTGGAAGTCTTCCCTGTATCTGTATGGTCGTTTTCTTCTCGATTAATTAAACATTTTTTCGGCCGGCTAAGCCGACGTGTTTTCGATAGAGAAAACATTGAATGAAACACGTTGTTGAAATATTCACGCGCGTTCGATTTGACGTTATTTGATTTTTTTTCTCTCTGGTGGCAAGCTCTGCACGGTGTGTGCATCTCTTCGTTGAAAATGACATCCTAACCAAGAGCATTGCTTGCAGTTTAATTCTGTGACGGAGAAACTCATTTAATTTTCCCATCACAAATAAAGTTTAGATCTTTAGATATTTCAAATGAGTTGCTGATTGGTAGTAAATAGTAATTGAGCTCGCAATGACAAATATCACGGTGGGATCGGATATGATAAGCTCCCTTTCGCTGACAGGAACAAGTTATGGTCACTAGCTGCTGCAGTGATGCACTGCTGCTAATTAAGCATGTTTAAATTTTCGTTTGTCATTTTAGCCCTCCTTAATCTTGGTATTAATTTTTGTATTTTCCAACGCTTGGTCACCGCAGCCAATGACGCCGCGTCGGCGGCGACGGCGCCGCTCAAGTTCGGCATCAACTACGGCCAGATCGCGAACAACCTACCGCACCCGACGCAGGTGTCCGGCCTCCTCCAGTCGCTCAGTGTCAACAGGGTCAAGCTCTACGACGCTGACCTGGCCGTGCTCTCCGCCTTCGCCGGCACGGGCGTCGAGTTCATCGTCGGCAACGAGGATCTCCACAACCTGACCGACGCCCGCATGGCCCGCGCCTGGGTGGCGCAGCACGTGCAGCCCTTCCTCCCGGACACCCGCATCACCTGCGTCACCGTCGGCAACGAGGTGCTCTCCGGCAAGGACACGTCGGCCATGCAGAGCCTCCTCCCTGCCATGCAGTCCGTCCACCAGGCGCTGGTCGACCTCGGCCTCGCTAGTAAGGTGAACGTATCGACGGCGCACTCCGTCAACATACTCGCCACCAGCTACCCGCCGTCGGCCGGCGCGTTCCGGGAGGACCTCGCGCAGTACATCCAGCCGCTGCTCAACTTCCACGCGGAGGTCGGCTCGCCGTTCCTCATCAACGCGTACCCGTTCTTCGCCTACAAGGCGAGTCCCGGGAGCGTGTCTCTGCCGTACGTGCTATTCGAGCCCAACCCCGGCGTGCGCGACCCAAACACCAATCTCACCTACGACAACATGCTCTACGCCCAGATCGATGCCGTGTACGCCGCCATGAAGGCCATGGGCCACGCCGATATCACCGTGAGGATTTCCGAGACCGGGTGGCCGTCCAAGGGGGACACCGACGAGGTGGGCGCCACCGTGCAGAACGCCGCCGCGTATAACGGGAACCTGATGAAGCGGATCGCAGCGGGGCAGGGGACGCCGCTCAAGCCGGACGTCCCCGTTGACGTGTTCGTCTTCGCGCTGTTCAACGAGGATATGAAGCCCGGCCCGGTGTCGGAGAGGAACTACGGCCTGTTTTACCCCAACGGCACGCCCGTGTACAATATCGGGTTCGACGGCGCGTCGCTCAGCCCGTCGCCGTCGACGTCGCCATTTTCCTCTTCCTCCAAGACGACGGTAATTAACAAAGCTCTGAATTTTAATTTACTCGGAAGCCAAAGTTTTCGGTGAAAAGTAATCGAAGCTTAAACTTTCGAGTGAGTGACAAAATGATCAATTTTTGCAGGAGAAAGACAACTTCTAATTGCTATCTCTTTTCCACGTTCTTATTGATCCGATTTTATAGTTTTTAAGAACATAAAAGATACCACAATTTTTAGCATTAATTTTAGTAGTGATTTTATAGTATTTAAGAGGTTCCAAGATGTACAATAAATTTTAGTGTTAATTTTGATAATAAAATTAACAGTAAAGTTTGTGGTACGCTCTTGTTACCTCCTCAAAACTGTAAATTTTTCCTAATTATAGTATGATACTACTCTTATTAAAATTACATTAAAATTTGTGATACCTTTCGTAGTTTCGTAGCTTCTTAGGTTACCGTAAAATTTTCATGATTTTAAATATAATATGTTTTGATTTGTTTTAAAGAAACAACGCTGTCTTTCTTTGATCTTTCTCACTTGAAGCTTACATTTATTTGCTTTTGATTGCTCTGCAGGTTACATTTGCGGTGGGGGTTGTTGTCCTACTCTCCGCGTTATTCCTCTAACCATTTCCTCCAGAAGTATATTGCACGAATGATTTGGGATTGCTTTCTGACTGGTACGTAGTTCGATTGTCAGTTACATAGCGCACAAGACACCAGCACATTCTAACAGGCAAGCTTATCTCGACCATGTTCTTGTTCAGTTTCCAGAACCGCTCTCTCGGCAGTACAATTACCGGTTCATAACCAGTTTCTTGGAAAGTGTAGGCCATGAAATCGCGATTAGTTCAACCTGATTTGTCAGAGAAGCTAATTAGGTGATCGGTCATCCTATCTCAGTGGCAAGATTGTATGTTTGGTCATTTTCGCTTCCGGTGAGCCATGTGAAGGATGTCGTTCAGTTAGCGTATTCCCCAGGGAGGTTGGCCGGTGGTTGATCGGTTGCTGGTTATTAGTAGGATTCTAGCTCCGGCCATCTCACCAGAGCTCTCAACTAACCAACCAACTGATGACCGACCTACCAAATTGAGCATTCTGTCTCGCGTCATGCACAAGAATCGAACGAGAATTTGGCACAAAAGAGGTCATCATTTAGGAGAGAGATTAACGTTCAGGAGATCGGTATAAAGTAACGACAATGACATATATGAATATATATAGACATAAAAAATTAAAGCAGTGATATATATATAAATAATAAGTTTTCAGTGGTATATAGGAACCGCTAAACTTTCAGTGACATATATGAAATTTTCTGTTTTTAGAAGTGGTAGTTGTTCATTTCCGCCATGAGCTTTGGTAATTCTATGAGGCTCCGGATTAACTAATTGCTCAAAGACTACCTGACTTCTCGTTGTCTTCATGAAAGAATTCACGATTTTATACGTACACGTGAGTGCCATCTAGACTTTTTCTCTTCCACGTTTTAGACGGAGGAATGTGCACCATTTGGGGTAGAAAATTTTGAGTATCTTCTTTTCATGATAACGATGTTTATGTGTGGCTAATAAGAAATCAAATTGAAGCCATGTGTAAAATTGGAACATTGGTGGTCGTGACTTGTTTTGTGGCTATCGCGGCTCAGGTCGTTGAGCTAATAGAGTTTATGTTTGCTTTGTTTTTCCAATGTTGTTGTTGTTGTTGTTAAGTTTATTGCTCTAGAACAAGTTGGTCTATTCATTTGGTGCCTAGATACAGCTCAGTGTGTAGTGATTGATGATATGGTATAATCGATGGAAGACCAATTTTCTTCAAGTGTAACTTGAAATTAACGCTTCTATTTAACTCTAACAAAAAAGGTTGATTAAGATAACACTCTAACTCGAAGTGCGGAAAGCTTCGTTTGCATACAAACATTATTATCGATCAATTGTGAAAGGGAAGGACGGAACCAAAATGCAAATAGACTTTAATCAAACATAAAATCCTAACAGCAGATAATATCATTAAGTGAGGCTGGCAATGTTATTGTTTTTGTCATCTGTGCTTGATCGAACCTAAAACACCACAACATCTTGCTTGCGGTTGTTCCTTCACATCACAAGTTTGGTCCCTAGTGGAAAGACACTTTCATATTGTGGGCATCCCGCCCATTTCTTATGCAGACTTACCCTAGGTTTGATGGCACAAGACGACCAAGTTAATCTCGGCGACCAAACAAAAAACATTAGTAGTCTAGTCACTTATTTATGGTGGAATATTTGGAAGGAACGCAATAGGCGAGTCTTCCACTCTACCTTTGAATCAATTTCTCATGTAAGTGAGTTGGTGATCAGTGATTTCACTAACTTCATCCAAGTGTGGTCGATGGATCTTTAAACCCTCTTTCTTAGCCTTTCTATTTTTTTTAAATCACTCTACTTTTGACCCTGCCTTCTTTGTATCTTATATTGTAATTCTCTTTTCATGATTTTTACCCCTTTTAGTATATTTTGCGGCGAATCTCTCGCTAGCATTCAAAATAATAATAATGGCTTGGTGCAATCTCGTTTTCAGCGAGCATCAGATTATATCTGACGGAGCCGATTGTTACACTGCAGGACAGAGCAAAGCTGATCATGGTAGGTCCTTAATCCTATTCCCCTAACTATGACCTTATTCTTATTTGTAGCAATTGCACAACATCCATATATAGAGAATTAGACACAACCAAGATGCAGTAACCAATAACATCAATTGAAAAAACCATATCAACAATCCCCGTAGAAATTGTCAGTTCGTGACTACAAAGGACAATCGTCTAATCTAGACCGTTGGATGAAGATCTAACAATGCGAGAGGGAGTTTCACGTATTGTGAAGCCTACTTCACAGTGGTATGCAAAGTCGGTAACAGACTTTGCAGTAATTTCACATCGTCCAATCTACAATGAATGACTCAGATGAGCGATTGGAAATAGCGTGCTTTTTGATCAAACACTGACACACGCGTGGCCTAGGAGATCTGCTTAATTCCAGTACAGGTCCTACGTTCTTAGAGAAGGGGTCAGGGTGTGCCAATCAGTTTGACCCTGCAACTGATAAGAGATCGGAAAAGATAAACGTTAGTAGCATAGCCGATCGGCTGACAAGCCGATGATTGTGGCGGAAATGATAAAATCATGAATCAGCGTGCCGATCGGCCATACGGCCGATAGCCCAAGTTGGCCCAATCGAGCGAGCGCGTCATCGGTCGATGGAAAAAAAAATAGATCATGCATATAGGCCGATGTGCACCCTTCGATGGTGAACATGATATGAAGATGAATTAAAGATAACCTATCATCTTGTACTCTAATAGAAATAAATAAAGCATGCCAGATATTAGATCTATATCATGGAAATCATTACAATAACTAGATCGGACATAACCAAGACAATAGCTGGTCACAATGATCTGAACAATATATCAACGAATCGGGCAAACTTTATTTAGATGAATAGTATACGACATGAAAAGGATACAATAGCAAGCGATGTCGGACTTAACCGATGAAGCCTCAGACTATCAGACCTAGATCACATCAATCTAAGAGATCAAATCTAACTGATACAGCCTTAGACCTAGCCAAATACAGTGAGAACAATCGGCGACCGTGCTATTTCACCATTCTCCTCAAGAGATCGAACTGAACCGATGTAGCCGTGAGGATACTAACTATTGACGCAGAAATGCGCCCCTGCACTTGGGCCAGTTCGACGTCCAAAAGTATCGCAACGATACTGACGCCGCGTTCCGACTACCCTGGATAGTGACAAGGGATTTGGAGTCACCAGGCAATCAGATAAATAATTAATATTTCAATCCATTTGGCCGAAAGTATTAATAGCAATGTAAACAATAACAAAATGACCAAAATACCTGGAATCGGCCAACTCAGGGGCCGATTCGGAGGGATAGTAGATACTGGTCCGAAGGGTCCTTGAGACGCCTTCGGCCTCAAGCCCGGTCAGACCGGAGGTACAACCCCGGTCGGACCAAAGGGCTGCGAAGGGGCTTCGGGCAGTGTCCCGAAGGCGGGTGCGAGGTATGACTCCGGCGATCGGACCGACGAAGCCTCATCGGTCGGCCCGACCGCGCGACTCTGGTCACACCGGGCGAAGGGACCTCCGAACGTTGGCCTTCGACCATGCGGAGCTCCGGCGCGCAATGCTTCGAGGGGCTCGGACTTTGGGTTCGGCGCGCCCGGTGCGAAGGATCCCGGTCGGACCGGTGGAGTACCGTCGGTTAGACCGGCTGTTGCCGACAACGGCGCGATGAGGGACTCCGGTAAGACCGGTGTCCCAACACCGGTCAGACCGGGGTAATAGATCCGATCTGTTAAGCCTTGGCAATCATAGCGGACGATCTCCAATTGCTCCCAAACTTCGCAGGGACGTTCAGGAGGACGGTTAATCTGCAAAAACAATAATAGATCACAAACAATTCGGCCGGAGGGCCGAATTGCTGAGTAGAGCGATAAAAACCGATAAAAGGGATAACAATCTATTACGTGGATTAACGGGAGGTTCACAAGCGAACCAGCAAGGGTTACCGTGATTACGGACGCGACAGACGGAGGGCTTTCAAGCAAACCCACAAAGATGCGAAAAAGTAAAGAAAGTAAATACGATTCAAAACCGGGCTTTGGATTGGTATCTTAGGGGGGCCCTTGAATCAGCCTTGCCCCTAGTATTTATAGGGGACTGGGCTAGTTATCCTTGGCTAGAGATAGAGTTAGATACGTTCAAAACTCTGTTGAGATAAGTTTTGGGCGAAAATACCTCGAATCCTACTCGGATCCGAAATCCAGACCCTAGCCAGTCTGACCGAGACCATGGGTCCGGTCTGATCGGACCTGGCCAATTCGATCGGCCTACCATAACCGGTCAGACCGGCCTTTGCCAGATTGACATATTTTTGATCAAAAATACTATTTTTTTCAGTATTTGCCTGGTTTGACCATTAATGCCATTTTTTGCTATAAACACATGCCCCCTGCCTTTTAGCAAACTTAGTGAGCTAAAAGCACGACGGGCCTTGGGCGATACCTGCAATATTGGCCTTTTAACACTTCAAGCATTTTGCCACACACTTGGGAAGTACTTTTTTAAATATCTATCTGAGAAACCAAGGGTTGGTTTCGGAGTCTGTGATGAGTGATTGACAGTTTTTATCCTCTGATTCGAAGGGGTCCCTCCGAAGGGGTTCGGAGGTTGTTTCACCAAAAGGGTTCGGTGAGCTCTGGTTGCTGCAGCTGTTGCAGCGGAGTGTGCCTATCGGAGGGGTCCGACAGTACACGATGACTGGGTTGTACCGAAGGGTTCGGTACTTTGGGCGGTACACCGGAGTGTGTGCCGAAGGTTGTTTACCCGGAGAGGTCTCCGGGGTATTGGATACACTTGTCTGTTTGTCTGTGGTGCGTAGGTGACTTCGGAGGCGACGGACGGTTCGCAGCAGGTGAACCTGGGTCAAGCGGGAGGCTTGATGCCAAGGGAGCAAGGAGCTCCGTCACGAAGGCTGCGAAGGGGTCGAGGTGCGCCAGGAGAAGGCAGTAAGTGCGGAGTGTGACTCCGAGTGAAGGTACCCCGAGACGAAGTCCTCGGAGGCGAGGCACTTCGAAGGGAACTCTGAATGGAGTGACTTTGAAGTATGGTGGACTAAGTCCTTAGCAATGAGGCAAGGCGTTCGAAGTGTGTTCCGAAGGGAGGCACTCGAAGGTATACCCGACGAAGGTATCATAAGTCGAGGTGCATCGAAGGCATGGTTCGGGTGAGGATCATCGAGGAGTGTGCTCGGGGAGAGACACTGCGACGAAGTACTCATGGAATGCTTCATGCGGAGGCCTTGGACGAAGGAGGGACTTCGAAGGGTGGTACTCCAAAGGTGGGGCTTCAGAGTGAGGATGGCTCCGGAGTGAGGCTTGCTCCGGAGTGTGGCTGACTTGAGGTACTTCGGCCATGCATGCTTCGGTACATGGACGGACGGAGTTCGAGCTGAGAGAAACTGCGAAGCCGTGGTGGTCCACTCCGAAGGTGTTGGTGCGAAGGCCCAAGGGCTTTGACGGCTTCGGCTCAAAACTGTCTCTGTATCGAAGGCTGACTTCGGTGAAGCGAAGGCCGTCAGGCTCAAGGATTCTCATCGAAGCTACCGCACCCCTCGCGTGCGAAGGGGGGCTTCAGAAGAGTCCAAAACTGCAAAGGCTGACAGCGTCTGCTCTGCAAAAGCCGGTGTTGCCCCTCTGCGAAGCTGACAAAAGAAACCTCCAAATAAAGTAGACTACTAGTTGTACCCCCTGTTCTGATGAGACAAAATCGGTGTAAACCCTAGGGGTAAAGTAGTCTATTCACAGGGCTGAATAGTGCCTATAAATAGTGGAGGCTAGCTAGGTCACATCAACACTTTGAGCAGCCATTGTAGAACTCCTATGCTAGCCGCCACACTCTCTGTATTTATCTTGTGAGTTCATTTTGTGTTCCCTGTTCAAGCAATGAAGCTTTGATTCTGTTTTCATTTACTGCTTGAACTTGTATGCGTACTTCTCTACATGCTTTGATTTCTCTGTGCACCATCTTCTTGTGAGTTTTTCTGGAGAGGTGTGTGAGAAGTCTGTCTGGGTGAAGTGTGTGTTTTTCAGTGTCTGTTCGCTCTTTGTAAACTGGAGGCTAGACCTCTCTGATTACTAGCGAAGCACTGTCTCTGTGCTGAATCGAAGCCCGTTTTCTTCCCTTGTCGAAGTCCTCGACGAAGTGTGTTCAGTGTGCGTTTAGACCTTCGAAGTACGAAGCCCAGCACCAGTTGCTGTTGCTGAGTATTCGGTTGAAGTCTGCTGAGGGAAGTCTGCTCTTGCGAAGGGTGAAGTGCGAAGCCTGCTCAAAGGCACCCAGTGTGCGGAGCCTACACTGACTTAGCAGAGTTGATCGAAGTCCTCAGAGGGAAGTCCGCTCTTGCGAAGGGTGAAGTGCGAAGCCTGCTCGAAGGCACCTTGTGTGCGGAGCCTTCACTGAATTAGCAGAGCTGATTTTTCGGGGTTGTGGGTGGAGCGAAGTCTTCTTGGCTTCGAACTTTTGCTCCTTGCGAAGCCTGTTTCCGGAGCTGTGAAATACCTCCAAACCAGAACTTCGAAGGGTGTGTTCGAAGCCTGTTCCGCAGAAGACAGAAGTAAAACAGAAGGCTATTTTTAGTCTAAAATTTTAAAAGCTCCCATTCACCCCCCTCCGGTCGCCGTTTTTGGTCCAACAATTGGTATCAGAGCGGGTTAAGATCACCAGTTGACCTTAACCGGTTTTGTGATCTTTAGGTGACATGGACAAAGTTAGTAAAATACTTCTGTTCGATGGGACAGATTTTGCATACTGGAAGGTGCGCATGGAGGCTTACTTGCTAAGCCAAGGAAATGCAATTTGGGAGATTGTAGACTCACAATACTCCATCCCTGAAACCCGCACCTCCCAAACAGAGAAGGATCAGTATAATGCCAACTCCAAGGCTAGGAATATACTGTTCATTGGTTTGAGTCGGAGTGAGTTTGATAGGGTGCAACACCTTAGGACAGCTAGGGAAATTTGTACTACACTCACTATTTTTCATGAGGGCTTTACACAGATTAAGGCCAGGCGCCAAAGCACATACAATCAACAGTATCAGCTGTTTGTGCAGGCACCTGGTGAATCTATAGATGCCATGTTTTCTCGCTTTGATGCGATAGTGAGTAACTTGCGGTCCAACGGGACGCTTGCTTACAATGATCATAATAGGGCTATCAAGCTTCTCTATGCTCTTGATCGTAGCATATGGGAAGTGAAGATATCCAGCATTGAGGAATCCGCAGGTTATGACACATTGACCTGTGATGAGCTCTTCAGCAAGCTGAAGTCCACAGAGATTGCCAAGGCATCTCTTGCAGTGCATAGGAACTCTTTGCCACAGCCATTGGCACTAGTTTCTAGCACTAGCCGTGGCACCACTGCAGAACCAAGCACATCTGGCACTTGTGTTTTTGCAGATGGTTTTGCTTTGTCCTCCCTGGTCTCCGTCACTAAGGAGTAGGTGGATACTCTGGATGATGATGAGCTTGCTCTCATTGCCAGAAGGTTCACCCATTTTCACCATGAGAGACGGGATCAGAGGAGAAGTGGTTTTAGTGGTTGTTTTGAGTGTGGCGACACTTCTCACATCAAGGCCAATAGTCCTAAACTCAAGAAGAGAGATGAGAGTGAGCGCCCCAAATACCACAAGAAGGAGAGGAAACCCTTTGTGAAGGGCAAGCGCGGCAAGGTGGCTAAGAGGGTATCCAAAGCCGCTTCTAGAGCATTTGTTGTTGCTCTCAGCGACATCGACACTTCTTCAACTGAGGAGTCGAGCTTTGAGGAGGAGGATTCTCCAAGGAAGGAGGAGAAGAAGGACAAGAAGGGATGAGATTTCACCGGCGTTTGCTTCATGGCCGACAGTGATCACAGCGGCGATGAGCTTGACTCATCTGTGGTACCACTATCCTATGAGCAGCTTTCAATTAAATTAGATGAATTGAATGAAGTAGTTCTGGGTCAGGATAGATTACTTGTGCAAGCCGCTAGAGAAAGAAAAGACCTTAGACTTAGGCTAGAATCTGTTTCTACTGATTATGACATGCTTAAGTCTAGAGTTAATGATGCTGAATGTGAATCTTGCACTGTTGTCATGGGTGAGCTTGCTCAGTTGCGTTCTGTGCATGCTCAAACTCTTTCTGAGCTTGAGACTGCACAGAAGCAGCTTTTGATGGTGGATTCTAGTCCTCATGATTTAATTGAATGCATGAACTGCCCCTTATTACGTGAGAGCATTAATTTACGTGATAAGCATGTTCATGACTTAGAGCATAGATTGGAGAGGGCCGGTAGTTCTAAAGATGTGCAACCTGTGTGTGACACTTGCATAACCCTTAAGGACCAGCTAGGCACTGTTAGAGAGCGAGCTGAGAACCTAATTACTGAAAATGAATACCTTCTTTCTGTGGTTAACAAATGCACTGAGGGAAATGGTAGGATGGACTTGCTCTTGGTCAAGACCAAGATGTGTGCTGACATAGCAGGGTTAGCTCTAGGTTTGGGTTTTGAGAGGATTCCTTCAGATAGTGAAAACAAAACTGTTTTTACCTCACCCACTACCTTAGAGAAAGAGAGAGCTCTGTTAGACACACCATCAGCCAAAAAGCCTACCCAAACCCCAAAGAAAACCACTCCTCATGCCAAGAAAATTCCTCCCAAGAAAACCACTCAGCAGAAGCCCAAGGAGCCTGTGAGAGTTGCTCCTATGACCCATGAGAGTGCCCCTAGGAGAGTTTTTCATTGTTCCTATTGTCAGCGGGCAGGTCATCTGGTTGGGTTCTGTTTTCGTCGCATCAAGGATGAGCGACGCTCTCAGGCGATGAGGTTCCAGAACATGCACTACCCATCTCTAGGTATGCATGAATCTGAGTTTTACTCACGTCCTGCTTTCGAGGCTCCTCGTACTTCTCGGAGAGGATTTGCTCCTCGAGGTGTTCACCATGTTCCATATGGTGGTAGACCCCAGGCGAGTAGCTTTGTACCTCGTCAGAGTAGGAGACATCGTCATGCTTTTGGATCACAGCATATAGGTAGACCTTGCACTTTGCATCATTCTGATTATCCTGTGCGTAGACAGTCTACTTTTACTGTGCCTACTACTCATATCACTCAGTGCTGGATGTCTCGTCATATTTTCACTCACCCCAGCACTGAGCGATCGAGATTTTCTTATCATGTGTAGGCGCCGGACCGAGGCTTGGAGGGCACGTGGATCATGGACTCCGGTTGTTCGCGCCACATGACCAGAGATGCAGCATGGTTCTCCAGCCTCACCACAACCAAGCAAAGGGAACATATCACCTTCGGCAACAATCGAAGGAGTATAGTGAAAGGTAAAGGTGTGGTAAGAATCAACTCGAATTTCACCCTCAAAGATGTTGCTTTGGTTGAAAACATGGGATACAATTTGCTTTTTGTATCTCAATTGCTTTATGAGGGCTTCGAAGTGCGATTCCATCGCGATACTTCGCAAGTACTCAATTCTGATGGCGTTGTGGTTTGCAAGATCTTTAGAGCTAGGAGAGTTTTTGGGGCTGATTTTTCTGAGTCATCTGGTTCTTCTCATTGTCTTGTTGCACATTTTACTTCTGAGCTTTGGAAGTGGCATAGGAGACTAGGGCATATGAGCTTTGAGTTGCTCGCTCGTCTGAGTCACCTAGGTCTGATCCGAGGATTGCCCAAGCTCAAGTTTGAGAAGAATTTAGTTTGCGCTCCTTGTCGACATGGAAAAATGATTGCCGCTTCGCATTCGCCAGTCACCACAGTGATGACTGAACAACCCGGAGAACTTCTCCACATGGACACTGTAGGTCCTTCTCGGGTTAGTTCTTTAGGCGGCAAGTGGTATGTGTTAGTCATTGTCGACGATTTCTCTCGCTACTCTTGGGTCTTCTTTCTTGCCAGCAAGGATGAAGTGTTTTCACACTTTCGAAGCTTGGCTTTGAGACTTTTCACTAAACTCCCTGGTGCATTGAAATTCATTCGAAGTGATAATGGCACTGAGTTCAAGAACAGTCTCTTTGTTGACTTTTGTATGGAGCATGGTATAGAACATCAATTCTCTGCTCCGCGGGTTCCTCAACAGAACGGGTTGTTAAGAGAAAGAACCGCACTTTGGTTGATATGGATAGGACGATGCTCGATGAGCACAGGACTCCTATAAAATTCTGGGCTGAGGCCATGAACACTGCATGTTACATCTCAAACCGAATCTTCTTGCGCTCAATTTTGAATTTGACATCTTATGAGCTACGTTTTGGGAGACAGCCCAAGGTTACTCATCTTCGAGTTTTTGGCTGTCGTTGCTTTATCCTAAAACGTGGTAATTTGGACAAATTTGAGTTGCGTTCTTCTGACGGGATCTTTTTGGGTTACACTACACATGATCATTCTTATCGTGTTTATAATTTGGAGACTAACACTGTCATCGAGTCATGTCATGTGACTTTTGATGAATCAACCCCCTCTGTTAATTCTGCTCTTGAACAGGCAAATGAACACGATATGGAACAGACTATCTTCGAAGAAGAAGATCCCGGAGATTTTGAGGATGAACCCCTACTACCCTCGACATCAACCCCCGAAGCCGACCCCGCTTCGACCACTTCGGCACAAGGTCCCGAAGCAACTATCTCGACATCGGTCATCTTGGACCACTCCAACGCACAAGTTGAGGGGGAGACTGCATCCCACCACGAGGCTCCACATCATGTCCAAAGGATGCATCCTCCCGAGCAGATCATTGGTGAGCTTGATCAAAGGGTAACACATTCTCATGCTCATTTTATTGATTCCGCTTTTGTTGCTTCTTTTGAGCCCTTAGATGTTAGTCATGCACCATGCATGAAGAACTTGAAAATTTTGAGAGAAACCAAGTCTGGACTTTAGTTGATCCTCCACCGAATGATCATTTCATTGGAACAAAATGGATTTTCAAAAACAAACAAGGAGAGGATGGGACTGTAGTTAAAACAAGGCTAGACTGGTAGCTCAGGGTTATTCTCAATTAGAAGGGATTGATTTTACTGAAACTTTTGCACCTGTTGCTCGTCTTGAGGCCATTAGGATTTTACTTGCATTTGCGGCATCTCGTGGTTTCAAACTCTATCAAATGGATGTCAAAAGTGCTTTTCTTAATGGCTTCATAGGCGAAGATGTTTATGTAAAACAACCCCCTGGCTTTGAAAACCCCAAATACCCACATAAAGTCCTTAAACTTCATAAGGCTCTTTATGGACTCAAGCAGGCCCCTCGGGCATGGTATGACAGACTTAAGTCTTTTCTGCTTGAGCGGGGGTATATGATGGGATATGTTGATAAAACCATGTTCACTCTCAAGCATTGCAAAGGTTTCCTCCTAGTTCAGATTTATGTGGATGATATCATCTTTGGTGGTTCTTCTCATGCTTTGGTTACCGAGTTTGCAGATGCAATGAGCAGGGAGTTCGAGATGTCCATGATGGGCGAACTCACTTTTTTCCTTGGTTTGCAAATCAAACAAAGCAAACAAGGTACTTTCGTCCACCAGACGAAGTACACCAAGGACCTGCTCAAGAAGTTCAACATGGCTGATGCGAAGCCACTCGTCACTCCAATGGCTACATCTGTAGCATTGGATCCTGATGAAGATGGAGAACCGTAGATCAGAAGGAGTTCTGAAGCATGATCGGCTCCCTTCTCTACTTGACTGCTACGAGGCCGGACATACACTTCACAGTGTTTCTGTGCGCTCGTTTTCAGGCTTCACCACGAGATTCGCACCGCCAAGCGGTAAAGCACATTCTTAGGTATCTCAAACATACCCTCAAATTTGGCATTTGGTATTCTGCGTCTTCCTCTTTGTGTTTTCGAGGTTATTCAGATGCGGACTTTGCTGGGTGTCGGATTGATAGGAAAAGTACCTCTGGTACTTGTCATTTTCTGGGTACTTCTCTGGTTTGCTGGTCTTCCCGCAAACAGTCTAGTGTTGCACAATCGACGGCTAAGGCCGAATATGTTGCTGCAGCTAGCTGTTGCTCTCAGATTTTGTGGATGGTTTCCACTTTGTGGGATTTCGGGTTAGATTATAAGAGTGTTCCACTTTTCTGTGATAACACTAGTGCTATTTGTATTGCAAACAACCCGGTTCAGCACTCCAGAACCAAACACATTGATGTGCGATATCATTTTCTTAGAGATCATAATGAAAAGGGTGATATTGAACTTCAATATGTTGATACCCAACTCCAGCTAGCCTATATATTCACAAAACCCCTCGATGCTTCACGTTTTGCCTACTTGCGTGGGGAACTTGGTGTTTGTCACACTTACGGCATTTTGTAAGGGGAGCAAATTTTGACTATCTTGCATATGCTCATTGTGTGTGAAATTGCATTTACATATCTTGCACTTATATGCATGCTTTAATTCATGTAATCATGACATCTCAGCTCTATTTAATATGTCTGAAACATTTTGTGCATGATTTTTCTTTCCTAAATCAAATCATGCTCATTGCTTAGTCTTGAATCTAGCATGTTTAGGCAGGATTGCTTTAGCTATCTTTTATCTGCTTGATAGCAAGACACCTTTTCCTTGGATGCTAAACATTGCAACTTGAAAAATTGTATTCATGGATATTCATCAAGTGCTAACCAATTTGTTCACTTAATTAAACATTCAAAAATCCATGATTTGCATGTTACAAGCGAAAAAGATCCAGGTGGGTTTGTTTGTCGCACTACTCTATTCTAGACTGCTTACCATTGCACATTGTTATGAACTGGGATAGTGTAGTGTATGCCAAAATCACCGCCTTAAGCTTCTGATGGCTTTCATGCCTAGGCTTGGCTTGATTGGAAAGTATAAGGTAGACAAACAAATAACCCCTGGCACTATGAAAAGAACAACAACTTAATTGATCATCAAGTTTGCTTTCAATGCTCCACTTGAACTGGACTTGTCTATCTAGAGTAGAAATTGACTAGCTTTGCGCAGTCCCTGCTTTTACTTGTCTAGTTACCTTGATTGAGTGGTGATGCTTTTATTTAAAAATGATAAAATCACATGTTGTCATCATGTTTTTAGAAAATGTTAAATTGAGCTGAGCACATGAAAATTGGTATTAATGTTGGCATATTTTTGCTTTATATGTCTTTGCAATTCTGCCCATTTCGGAGCTTTTGCATCTTCTGAATGCTCCTTGATGCTTGCATTGCCAAAGGGGGAGAAATTTTTGAGTTCTCTGTAGCAAGGGGTAAAATTACTCAGGGGGAGTTTTATCTTTCAAAGGGAAGATTTGCCGAAGGGGCTTTTACTCTTTTAAAAAGGGGGATGAAAATTATTTTGTCAAGTGACATGGTTTGGCTCGTTTCTGAGTTTTATGGTCACTTGTGTGCTGAAATTTTTCAAATTTTCTTAAACTTGAATTTGGTTGTCAATGCACTCATCAAGGGGGAGATTGAGAAACCAAGGGTTGGTTTCGGAGTCTGTGATGAGTGATTGACAGTTTTTATCCTCTGATTCGAAGGGGTCTCTCCGAAGGGGTTCGGAGGTTGTTTCGCCGAAAGGGTTCAGTGGGCTCTGGTTGCTGCAGCTGTTGTAGCGGAGTGTGCCTGTCAAAGGGGTCCGATAGTATACGATGACTGGGTTGTACCGAAGGGTTCGGTACTTTGGGTGGTACACTGGAGTGTGTGCCGAAGGTCGTTTACCCGGAGAGGTCTCCAGGGTACTAGATACACTTGTCTATTTGTCTGTGGTGCGCAGGTGACTTCGGAGGCGACGGACGGTTCGCAGCAGGTGAACCTGGGTCAAGCGGGAGGCTTGATGCCAGGGGAGCAGGGAGCTCTGTCACGAAGGCTACGAAGGGGTCGAGGTCGGACCTCGGGTCGAGGTGCGCCAGGAGAAGGCAGTAAGTACGGAGTGTGACTCCGGGTGAAGGTACTCCGAGACGAAGTCCTCGGAGGCGAGGCACTTCGAAGGGTACTCCAAATGGAGTGACTTCGAAGTATGGTGGACTAAGTCCTCAGCAATGAGGCAAGGCGTTCGAAGTGTGCTCCAGAGGGAGGCACTCGAAGGTATACCCGACGAAGGTCTCAGAAGTCGAGGTGCATCAAAGGCATGGTCCGGGTGAGGATCGTCGAGGAGTGTGCTCGGGAAGAGACACTGTGACGAAGTGCTCATGGAATGCTTCATGCAGAGGCCTTGGACGAAGGAGGGACTTCGAAGGGTGGTACTTCGAAGGTGGGGCTTCGGAGTAAGGCTGGCTCCGGAGTGAGGCTGACTTGAGGTACTTTGGCCATGCATGCTTTGGTACACGGACAAACGGAGTTCGAGCTGGGAGAAGCTGCGAAGCCGTGGTGGTCCACTCCGAAGGTGTTGGTGCGAAGGCCCAAGGGCTTTGACGGCTTCGGCTCAAAACTGTCTCTGTATCAAAGGCTGACTTCGGTGAAGCGAAGGCCATCAGGCTCAAGGCTTCTCACCGAAGCTACCGCACCCCTCGCGTGCGAAGGGGGGCTTCAGAAGGGTCCAAAACTGCAAAGGCTGACAGCGTCTGCTCTGCAAAAGCTGGTGCTGTCCCCTCTGCAAAGCTGACAAAAGAAGCCTCCAAATAAAGTAGACTACCAGTTGTACCCCCCTATTCTGATGAGACAAAACCGGTGTAAACCCTAGGGGTAAAGTAGTCTATTCACAGGGCTGAATAGTGCCTATAAATAGTGGAGGCTAGCTAGGTCACATCAACACTTTGAGCAGCCATTGTAGAACTCCTATGCTAGCCGCCACACTCTCTGTATTCATCCCGTGAGTTCATTTTGTGTTCCCTGTTCAACCAATGAAGCTTTGATTCTGTTTTCATTTACTGCTTGAACTTGTATGCGTACTTCTCTGCATGCTTTGATTTCTCTGTGCACCATCTTCTTGTGAGTTTTTCTGGAGAGGTGTGTGAGAAGTCTGTCTGAGTGAAGTGTGTGTTTTTCAGTGTCTGTTCGCTCTGTGTAAACTGGAGGCTAGACCTCTCTGATTACTAGCGAAGCACTGTCTCTGTGCTGAATCGAAGCCTGTTTTCTTCCCTTGTCGAAGTCCTCGACGAAGTGTGTTCAGTTTGCGTTTAGACCTTCGAAGTATGAAGCCCAGCACTAGTTGTTGTTGCTGAGTATTCGGTCGAAGTCTGCTGAGGGAAGTCTGCTCTTGCGAAGGGTGAAGTGCGAAGCCTGCTCAAAGGCACCCAGTGTGCGGAGCCTACACTGACTTAGCAGAGTTGATCGAAGTCCTCAGAGGGAAGTCCGCTCTTGCGAAGGGTGAAGTGCGAAGCCTGCTCGAAGGCACCTTGTGTGCGGAGCCTGCACTGAATTAGCAGAAGACAGAAGTAAAACAGAAGGCTATTTTTAGTCTAAAATTTTAAAAGCTCCCATTCACCCCCCCTCTGGTCGCCATTTTCGGTCCAACACTACCATTCAAAGCCCTTTGAAATCGCTCTCCTTGTAAAGATTGTAGGACATATGCATTGCCTGGAACGATTCTGACTACCTTAAAAGGTCCTTCCCAACTAGGTGAACATTTACCGAATTTTGAACTCATAGTGCCTAATGGCAAAATCATCTTCCACACCAAATCATCGATTTGAAACGATTTTGCCTTGACCTTCTTGTTGTAGGCCCTAGCTACTCTTCTTTTATCTCTCTCTATGGTCTCCAGAGCCTTCAACCTCTTATCGGTCACCTTTTCTAAATTATCCTTTAGAAGTGTCTCATATTCATCGACCGATAAGCCATCTTGCTTAAGAAATCTAAGTGAGCTAAGATCCACCTCTACTGGCAGAACAGATTCTTGTCCATATACTAACTCATAAGGACTGACTTTAGTGGCACCATGCTTTGCAACTCTACTAGCCCATAGAGCTTCAGAAGGTACCTCGTGCCACCTTTTTGGAAACTCCTCAATCTTTTTCTTGATCAATTTAATTACAGTTTTGTTACTAGACTCGACCTGACCATTGGCCTGAGCATAATATGGGGAAGAGTTTACCAATTTGACCCACAAGTATTCGGAAAAATCCCTCACCTCTTTAGCAACAAATGAAGTACCTTGGTCCGTAGTGAGAGTTTGGGGAATGCTGAATCTGTGTATAATGTGTTTCAAGATGAAATCAATTACCTCGTCATGAGTCATATTCTTGAGCGGCACAGCCTCGGTCCATTTTGTGAAGTAATCTGTCGCCATCAACACGAACCAATGCCCTTTCGAAGACGGAGGATGAATCTGGTCGATGAAGTCTAAACTCCAACCTCAGAATGACCATGGTTTGATAATAGAATTAAGTGTCGACGCGGGTGCTAGCTGAATATTCCCAAACTTTTGACAAGCTTCACACCCTCTATAATACCTAAAAAAGACTTCAGTCATAGTCGGCCAATAAAACCCTGCCCTTTTGAGCATCCAACTCATCTTCGGGGCTGACTGATGAGTACCACAAAGCCCTTCATGTACTTCACCTGCAACAACCCTAGCTTGATCGGGGTCCAGACACTTCAAAAGTACTCCATCAATAGTCCAGCGATACAACACATCGTCGAGCAAAACAAATTTGAAAGCTTGTCGCCGAACCTTTCGATCAACCTTTTGGCTTGGATTTCTCAAATATTGGACGATTGGGATCCTCCAATCGTCCTCACTGATTGAAGGAGAAATGGCCAAATTCCCACTAGAACTGGCCTCGAGATTCCTCGTTTGGATCTGCCCCCCGAGCGCTAAACCTTCCTGACAACAGTCAGTTTGACCGGTCATGTTGGCCTGGTTCAACCGACTATTGCCGGTCGTCTGGCACAGTTCGGTCTGACCGTCCTGACATGGTCGGTCGGACCGGGAATGCAAAGGCGGTCTAACCGTGTTCACAAGACCGGTCAGACCGACATCAGTACCCTCGGGTGCTACATCGTCTTCAAACATTGGCTTTTTCCGTGTACAGAATTTACCTCTCCTAATTTGATATCCCGATGATTGTTGAGCCAAGTCATTTGCAAGTGAGTTGGCCTCTCTAGATACATGAGTAATCTCAAAATCATTAAAGGTAGAAATTAAGTCTAAACATTTATCCAAGTAGCTATTTAACAAACCGTTAAAACATTGAGCAAGTTTGGCTACTTGTTGTACGACTAATAAGGAATCACCATATGCATGAACATATTTCACACCCATGGAGTTTAACAACTCAATACCTAGCAATAGGGCTTCGTACTCGGCTTGATTATTAGTTGAATGAAATTCCAAACAGGCCGAGGTTTCAAAGCGCATACCACTTGGTGATACGAGTACCACTCCAACACCTTGGCCATTTTTTCAAGCCGAACCATCGAAGTAAAGTTTCCATGGTAATACTTCAATTAAGGCGACTTCATCGCCCCACTCGACATCTACGTGATGATCCACTATAAAATTAGCAATGACTTGGCCTTTCATAGCTTTCAGTGGTTCATAAGCCAAATCATATTCGATTAATGAATACGCCCACTTGTCGATTCTACCACTTAGAATCGGCTTTTGCAACATGTATTTTATAACATCCGTTTGGCAAGTGACAATACATGTGCTAGGGAGAAGATAGTGACGTAATTTGGTACAC
This sequence comes from Zizania palustris, assembly GCA_019279435.1. NCBI lineage: Eukaryota > Viridiplantae > Streptophyta > Magnoliopsida > Poales > Poaceae > Zizania > Zizania palustris. The sequence continues at coordinate 11,894,117 of JAAALK010000284.1, forward strand.
GCATAATAGAGGGATAAACACAAATGCTCCACAAACACGTACCTTGTCTCGCCGTCCAGAACTCGACGACTCAAGAAGGTGATGATGTGCTCTCTTCCTTCAATATCTTGAGTCAACACGGCCCCAATCACACTCTCCTCTGCGGCAATATAAAGCCGAAATGGGATCCCGGCCTTCAGTGCCCTTACCACTGGTGGCGTCGATAAGCACTCCTTGATTTTCTCAAACGCACATTGCTGGCTTGCCCCCAAGTGAACTCGACTTCATTTTTTAGCCAGAGTATTGGGACGAAAGCATCAATCTTTCCAGACAGGTTAGATATAAAGCATCGCAAATAATTAACCTTGCCTAGCAATTTCTGCACATCTCTCTTACATGTCGGCACTACACATCCTCTAATTCTCTCAAGCCTCTTGGGATCAATTTCAATGCCTCTTTCATGAATCATGAATCCCAAGAACTTACCCGCCGACACACCAAAAGCACATTTGAGCGGGTTCATTTTTAAGCCATACTGGCGCATTCTTTCGAAAGCAACTTTCAAATCGGCGAGGTGGTTCTCCATAGCGTCCGATTTGACCACAAAATCATCTATATAAACTTCTAACATAACCCCTAGCAAGTCATGAAAGATTAAATTCATGGCACGTTGGTATGTGGCGCTAGCATTTTTCAAACCAAATGTCATTACTACCCACTCAAACAAACCGACAAAACCTGGGCAGCGAAAAGCCGTCCTAAAGACGTCTTCTTCGGCCATAAAGATTTGATTATAACCAGTGTTGCTGTCAAGAAAACTTAGTACCTTATGTCTCGAGGCATCGTTGATCAACATGTCGGCTATCGGCATGGGATACTCGTCTTTCGGAGTAGCCTTGTTTAAATCCCTGAAATCGACGCAGATGCAGATCTTGCCACTCTCCTTCTTCTCGACAGGCACGATGTTGGCAACCCATTCCACGTACCTGCATGGCCTAATAAAACCTGCTGCTAATAGACATTCGATCTCTTCTTTAACTCGGTCATAGATGGCCGAATTGAAGCGGCGCGACGGCTATTTATAAGGCCTAAATCTGGGTTTGATGGGGAGCCGATGCTCAACAAGCTCTCGACTTAGCCCGGGCATCTCGCTATAATCCCATGCGAAGCAATCAACATAGGATCGAAGCAATTTTATTACTTCGGCCTTTACATCTTTATTCAGACTCTAATTTACAAACGTCGGCCTTGGAACACTACCCTCTCCTATGTCTACTTGTTCCAAAGGGTCGGCCGACGAGAAGCCTTAACCTAATTTCTCTACCTGGCTAAAGTCTTCGATGGATTCGGCGATACCGTCTTGAGAAGACCGATACTGCTCCACGCGAGACTTTAACCAATCAAGATTAGTGCTAGACATTCTCCTATCTTAGACACAACCGAGCCACACCGGCCGGCTTCATGGAAATAGGAACGAACGTCCCCTCTGATACGCTGACAAAATCATAATCCGAGAGGTCTCGTCCCGACAAACACTCTATTTCATCATGGGTGACGTCGCCGGATGCATCGGCCAAACTAACATGGGCCGATGTATCGGCGTGCACTATCTCAACTTCGTCACCATCCCATTGTATGAGGCGATGATGCAAGGTGGATGGTACGCACTGATTTGCGTGGATCCAGTCACGCCCAAGAAATATATTATAGTTACCCTATACGTCAATGATGAAGAAAGCGGTAGGTAGCGTCTTGTTTCCCACCATCAGTTCCAGGGACAGTACCCCCTTGGCTTCTGTCATGTCACCATTGAAGCTGTTGATGGTGACATTGGTCTTCTTTAGGTCGTCTTCGTCTTTGCCGAGCTTCCTTAGAAGGGAGTACGGCATTAGGTTCATGGTGGCACTGCCATCGACAAGCATCCTCAAGATGGGCTTCCCGTCAATGTGTCCCCTTATGTAGAGGGGTCTCAGGTGATGGTTCGTATCTCCGGGATTCTCGAATATGGCGTCTCGTGGGCCGAGGTCTAGCTGAGCGACCCTGGTCTCCTCTTGCAATGGAGGGAACTCAAAAGGTAACATGACGATGCCGACGTCCATCGCCTGAGGGGCAGGCCCCTCGGAGACAGGAGTGTAGTCGTCGTCGAGCAAATCGTCTTCATCAGAGCTAACAACGGGGGCCGAGTCATCGACTATGACTGGCCTGGGTCTCCAGACTTTCTTCATGGTGGGCCGAGGATGGATCTCCTCAAAAAGTGTGTCCCATGCCTCCTCGGCCCTCTCTTCTCGTATCTCCTGTGCGCGCAAGCGTTGCAACCTCCTCTTTTGTGATTTGGTCATCCCTAGGGGCGCCCATGATGGCTGAGGATGGGTGTCGGGTGCCACGGTCTTGCTTCTAACATTTTTAACCGAAGAGGACCTGCTTGCATCGGCCTCGAGCGCCTTGCGTTTGCCATGATAGGTCTCCTGCTCCTGATCGGTCGGACCGGCCGTGGTGGGCCGGTCAGACCGGGCTATGCCAAAAACTGTCGTAAGGCCGGTCGGACCGGCCCCAGTAGGCCAGTCAGACCGAGCTTCTACTGAGTCTTCGCGCATTCCCATCGGGGTATCCTTCGGGTTTGGGACCTCCTGGGATCCGGCCTTGATGACTATAACCTCCGAGGTGTCTCCATATTCACCCCTTTCGGTGGTATCTCGTGGAGCCCGGTTCTGGGGGACCACGGTCAGGTGATGAACAATGTTGTTATCCTTTGTCGGGGTGTAAGTGTTCGTAGCCAAACATTGCACGAAGTTCTCCGATGGTGGAGACCAAACCGGAGCCATCGTCCAGCAGTAGGGCGGCAGCATCGGGGGCTCTAGCGGCCTTGCCCACTGAGTGCCGACCCCGTTGGCTAGTTGGGGGTCCAGCCACGTCGATGGTACCTCGGACCAGACCAGCGAGGGTTCCTGCCAGGCCGGAGGTACATTCGCCCATGGCGGAGGTGGGCCCAGCCACTGGAGGCTGAATCCCTCTGGAAACTACAAACCGCTCGAAGGGGGTGGGTTCGGCCATCGAGGCCCGGACCCACCCGGAGGCTGGAAACCCTCCGGAGGAGGTGGGCTCGGCCACTGAGGCTCGAAGCCACCCGAAAACAGGGGCCAAGCCCGGGAGGGTTCGGCCAATGAGGTCCGAACCCTACCGAAGGTTGGGACCAACCCGGAGGGGGGTTCGACCATTGAGGTCCGAACCCCGCCGGCTGCTGCATCCACTCCAGGGGAGCGTTCGGATATTCACGAGGCTTGTCCCCCTAGGGGGCTTCGACCATCCCAAAGCCCGTGGGCGAACACCTTTTCTCTCGGACCTTCGCTGGTGCTTGTCCTAGAGCATTTTGTACGTCACCTTCGGCCTTCTGCGATGTTTGGCCGAAGATGATGACTTAATATTTTCTTTTCACACTCCTACCTCCAGATTCTTTGGCACAAGTGTGCGTGTGCGAGCGTCTCCTATGACGATCACCTTTCCCTTAGCCGACTCGGCCTGCTCTGGCCGAATCAACATCTTTTTCCCTTCTAGATCGACGGTGTTCATGGGGAAAGGATCTTTGTGTAATTTCATTTTTGGATTTGCTTCTATTTTCAATCATCCTTCCTCTATGGACGATTGTACCTGTCGACGAAAAACGTTACAATCGTTAGTGTAGTGAGAGTGCGAGACATGCCACTTAAAGTAGGGACGCTTTTTTAACTCATCGGCGGATGGCATGACTTGCCCTTTCGGCAGCCGTTGTAGGACCGAAAGTAGCGACCAGAGGGGGGTGAATGGGCGCCTAAAAATTTCTTGCTAAACTATATTTTAATCCCAACACCCAAATGAACTTAACTGCACAAATAATATTTGTGAAGCAAATTTCAGGAATTAAAGTTGTCTAGCTTAAAAATTGAGCGGTGTCCTAATTAAAATGATATTAAAAATAATCTAAATAAAAATATTGCAGTAAATAAAAACACCTAGATAAATCACAAGATATTTATATTGCAATCTAAAAATAAATTACTAATCAATTGGGTAAAAACATGGATCATCGAGAGATTAATATAGAAATAAACCTAAAACATTTCAAGTAAATCTAGAATGAAAATAATACTACGACCAATAATAAAATATTCTTTTTATATGAGCAGATTAAAATAATCGAGTACTAAAAATATTTTGACAGATTAAATTACCCATGAAATTTCTAAAGAAATTTTCAGCTAATTAATTAACAGATGATTATCTCTAAAACTAATCTACTAAAAAATAGGAGATCAAAAAACTTACCTGCGTCATCCTGAGATGTGTGCCTCGGTCGCCGTGCAAGTGGGGCCAGCCCGTGGATGCAATGCTGTCGTCCGCTGCTGTGCAAGGTTTCCTGCCGCATCCAGGCGCTGTGCGTGGCAGCTCCCGCCGCAGTCAAGCTGCCAAGCCTGCGTGCGCCTGACGCCTGTGCCTTGAGCCACGCGCAGAAAAGACTTGGTGCTGCCGCACGTCTGTTGGAAACCCAGGCAGAAAGCCGTGCACGCCGTGGTCTGTGGTGCCCGCTGCTCGAAAGAGCTGGCTGGCCTGCCGCAGCCCGTGCGCAACGACTCCGGCCACCACGCGCACAGTGCTCCCAGGCCCCAGCCGCGCGCAGAAAAAGATGAACAGTAATAGATTGAAAAATAGATGACGACGGTGAAAAATAAATCTTTCGGGAAAACTCAACGAGAAGATGGACTGTAGATTGATCTACGGGAAAACGGTCATCTATCCCCAGGGGGATAGAGGCTTATTTATAGGCAACTCCTAATACATGAAAAGACTAATTTACCCTTGGGTAAAATTATACTGACTCTAAAATAAATTCCGAAAATTACTAAAATATTCTTAGAAAAATCACCGGACTCAAATAAAAATATTCTAAACTTAAAAAACTAAATATTTATATCCTAAAAACGAATTAATCATAGATTGTCAGTTTTGCGCCGAAACTGACAAAGCGTCCACCGTCTTCGCACCGGGTACCCGGATTGGGCCGACCCGACCCTGCAGCTTCCTCAGCCCGGCAATCGCTCGCCGCCCGTGTACCTGAGTCAAACCCAGTCAACAGACCGGTGGATTATCTGCCGCTCCTAGCCATGTACCCGGATTGGGCCAGCCCGACTCCGCGGCTCCTCTGCCCGACCGTCGCTCACTTCCCGTGTACCTGAGTCACATGCGCCTCAGACTCGACAGGTCTTTATTTCTCTTCTTCTTTGACTTCCGTTGACAATCACTCATCACATCTGGAGTATCAAAATCATATTGTTCAACATGGTTTCTCAATCTCCCCCTTGATGAGTGCAGTGTCAACACCCTTTTCAGCTCATCTCCAGAACCCGCAAAACATGTGGAAACAAGAAAACAAAAACAAAAAAATGGAAGAAAGAAAATAAAAGTTTAACCCTAATGACCAAAAGCCAAACAGAAGCAAGAAAAATGGTCATTATGGTTAACCAAAAATAAAGACTCAAAAACAAGTGCAATCTCAAAATATTTAAAATTACCAACAAGGAACTCCCCCTGAAAAAAATCTCAGAGAAAGTTAAAAATGTTCCCTAAACTCCAAAATTTCTCCCCCTTGTTGACAATTGAACTCATCAAGTGAGACTAAATGCACTCTAAAGAGACATAGACACAAAACCCCCCTGAAATGCAGCTCCCCCTCAAAATATGCCATAAATGCAGATGGGGTGTAGGTGGAGTGTGAAAATCATGCTTCTTAGATATGATTAACTACAATTACAATATCTAACAGGTATAGCAAATGAAATACTGTCTAAGATACATGACATGATCAGTGTAACAGATGATATCTAAAGAGAGTCATTCGCACGCATTTTCCGATTTTTGCAAACCAAAAGCATCACCACATTTTCTAGTTGACAAGCAAAGTAAAGCATGAGATGCAAAAGCTAACTGATATCTACCAAGATAAGTGTTGGCGTAAAAGTTTACGCTAACAGGTTCTCTGAGATCAAGAACGGACAAACAGTGAGTTCGTGTTTAAGAACTATCTCAAGCCTCCGTATTGGATAATAGCTCAAGTAGTTCGAGTAGGTGTATTGAATAGCTGAGTCCTCCCCCCCTCCCCGTTACAGGGTAGAGAGGGGGGTATTTATAGGCAAAAATGCCTAAGGAAAAGACCTAATTACCCCTAAATTACAACCGACCTAGTGGAAACTATTCGGTACCCGGAGCAGGGTTAAAAGGGTGAAGTTATCCGGGGCAGACGGATAAGCCAAACATCTTATCAATCTTGTCGTACTGCTTTGGAACCTTCGTATCTTTCAAGGGGCTTCTCCGGACTTCGAATCGAGGCACCCTTCAGCTTGATGCCTTCTCCTTCGAATAAGAGCCCACCAGCTCCGAAGCTTAGTGAATCTTTAAGTTGTTAATCTCTAAGTCCTGAAAGTGAAGCAAATTTCCCCAACAGTAGCCCCTCGAATATGCCTCTCCGGATTTAACCTGTACAGGAGGGAGGCAGTATACGCAAGGAATATTTTCATATTTTGAGACTTAGAGAAAATTTGAACACATTACGGTCCTTCGGAGGATTTCGGACTCAAAGCATTCAGACCCCTTTTCCGAGCTCAACGCAGTGTGAATACATCGTGAGAAGGAGTGCCGCTCCGAAGCGCAAACATCGTGAGGAGCCGTTTGGTTATAGCCGTTACGGCGTAAGTAGCTGTTACGCCCTGTAAAAGGTAACGGTCGAAATTTACGGCAGTTTCTCGCCGTTCCACTTTCTGGACCCACCTACCAGTGGCTGAAGTCGAACCTGCAGTGTGAATGCGATCGAAGCGTAGCAACCAACGGACGGTTATAAAAGGAGGATTAGAAGTTACCCGAAACTTTTTACCGTTCTCAGCACCTGCGATTCACTTTCTTCATCCCACAATTCTCACAATCTCCCAATCCACCGAGCAATGGCGAGGACCAGCCACACCGTTCTCGCGGCAGCGAGCACTCTAGCACAAAGGCAAGCATGGGCCGCCTCGGCTGGGGAAGCAATGGCGGGGCTCCGGGCAACGCTTGGCCCAAAAACCCTCGGGAGCTCCGCCCTCCATCCAACAAGAAGATTCCTCAAAGCTTCCTCATCGGCCAGTCTACGAGCACCGCCGAGTCTATTGAGGAGGCCGTGGAAGGAAAGCTGGGGGCCAGACTGAGAACTCGAGTCCCTGGGTCGGAATCAACCCCGAGGCCACGAAGCGAAGAAGTGGTGGTTTTCGAGACATTCTTCGAAGCAGGCTCGGGACTTCTGGCCATTGACTTCTTGATAGAGGTGCTGGACCTATTTCACATCACCCTTCCTCAATTATCTCCCAATGCCGTCGCCCGCCTAGCTGTCTTCGAGTGGGCGCTCCGGGTCGAAGGGTGCGAAGGACGCTCAGAGATCTTCGCCGCCACACAAGAAGCTATCTACCAGCCGAAGCCACAGGATGGGCCCGGGGACTCCAAGGTGATAACAGCCTTCGGCAGCGTCAACTTCTAGTTGCGGAAGGAGCACACCCAACACTTTCCCACGAAGGCCATCAACGATCAGTGGTACACCAACTAGATCCTTCGGTGGTTCTACGCCGAAGTTGGAGAGGACTCCCCCCTCGCAGGGCCTCTCAAGGAGATCTGGTTTCGGAAGGAGGCGGAGGTTGCTCCGAACCCTAGCCTACTCTCCACGCGGCTAGGGCTGTTGACCTCGGTGGCGCGCCACATGAGCATGCGTGATCTCGCCGAAGAGTTCGTCGCCATCCGGATTCCACCCCTCGGGGCCAACTGGTCGATAGTGTTTCAGTAGGCCTCGGAGAGTGATCTCCGAACCCTAGGTAAGACCCACTCCTGCAGTAATGTGTTAGATGATGAAAATAACATACTTATAACATGTTACCCTTTTTTCCAGCTGCTCCACTAGCACTAGCTCCGGAAGACATAGCTCGGGCCACCGAACGGGTCCTCGGAGCCCCTACGGTGGCCGAAAGACAGAAGAGGGTGGAGCTGGTAGGGAGCTGGGAGCGCTCCAACAGAGTGTGGGGGGCTCTCGGGATGGCGCCCCCTCCTTTACCAGACTTTACCTCGACCGGAGCAGTCCCTCGGAAACGGAAGGCTGTCGCCAAGCCCCCCAAGAAAGCCAGCAAGACGACGCCTAAGAAGAAGAAGGTGGCGAAGATCCCTCCGCAGCTGACTCCTGCTTCGTCCGCTTCGTCCTTGGACGTTCAAACCTCGGCCTCAGAGGAGTCCGAGGACTCCAATGCCCAACTGGCTGCAACCTTCGAGAATTATCTCTTGGAGGGCGATGAAGAGACGACAGGAGTCCCAGCCGAAGCTTCTGCTTGGGAGGTTGCGGAGGTAGACCCATCACGCACCCCCGTGCCCGCTGTTGTAAACTTGGAGTCGAACTCCACCACCCCCAACTCACCTGTAACCGGGGTGATCACGGCGGAAGTCGAGCCCCCAGCGGAAAACGCGCCGGAGTGGACTTCGGGAGACGACATCGATGATATCCTCCGGATGTACAAAGTCCTGGAGGATCCGACGATTTTGCCTCACGGGTCCTCCGAAGGTATGCTACGAAGCTTTTTACTTTGGTCGACACCTGCAACAATCTTTGCTCGTAAATGTTTATCTAATATCTTTATACTGTAGGTACCTCGAAGGGTGACAGAGCTCCGGCGGTGCCCGAAGTCCCAATTTCTTCAGAGGTCGTGGTTCCGATGGACACCTCGACTCCCTTGGATGCTCCAGTCTCGGTGGCAGAAGTCACGCCCGCTGATGCAGCTCCGGTGGCCGAGGTCGCCTCCGCTGATGCGGCTCCGGATGAAGGGGTAGCCGCCGAAGAAAGGGCCACCCCCGCCCTAGCCGATGCGCCTGCCTTCGTGCCGGGGAGGGGCAAAAGTATGTCTAGCCTCGTCCTCCCCCCGGCCCAACGACGACCTCAGCCAGCAACTTGGAGGAGGAGGGCACGGCAGATGATCACCAAGCTTCGTCTTGGCTCCCTTTGCTGGCTCCGTTCTTGGAGCACCGGATGAGTCTCCGAGCGCTCCTGGAGCCTTTAGCGGAGAAGTGCCAGGATATTGCCAATTCGGACCTAGTCTCTGCTCTGAGCGAAGCTAGGGCCTCGACGCTCAACATGGCCCTCGAAAGGGCTGCCCTTCAGGTATGAAAAGCACAACAACCACTTCTAATTAGTAATTGTAAATACTCGGTACTTACTTGTTCTTTTTCTTTGCAGCAATTCATCCTTGCTAGAGCGGCAGCGACTTCCAATGAAGTCGAAACCAATCGACTCAAAAGGAAGGTTATCACCCTCCAAACCGCCCTCAAAGTCTCCGACGAAAGATCCCTTCGGTTGGAGGAGGAAGCCTTAGAGGAATGGAGGGCTAGGGCTGCGGCCGACGAAGCCCTCCGGATAGCGAGGCAAGAGAACGACGCGCTCCGTACTTCGGCCCAAGAGGCTGAAGCCGAGCGCGTAGTTCTTCGAGCGGAGGTTGAAAAGCTCCGGCAATCGGCGTCCACTTCGAGCGCTCAGCTGGTGGAGCTACAAGGAGCCCTTAATCAAGTGATGGCCCAGAAGAGCTCCTTGCTGCTCCAAGTGGCTAAAGTGTCTGCTACTGCTGCGGGGCTGGAGGCAGCGGAAAAGAAGAACGTCAGTGCGGCAGAACGTACCTTGGACGCCCTTCAGGGTACCTTGGAATATTTTGGCACTATGTTCCCTTCATCTTCTGCGGCTGCCAGTGAATCCCTCGATTGGAAGCTGAAGATGATCCAAGTGGCGGCGTCATTGATGATGAACTCCGCCGTCCGGTACGGAGAGATCTCCGGTCAGTGCGCGAGCAATGGGGTTCTTCGCCACCTCGAAGCCCTTCAGATCCCCCTCGCTTTAGTCGGGAGTTCGACCCCTGGAAGCTTCGCCTCCGAAGACCTGCTACACCCATCTTCGTACGTAGCCTTGGCCTGGGAAGCCTTCCGGTCGACCTGGAAGACGGACCACAAGGCTGCGGCCAAAGCTTGGATCGACGAGGCCCGTCAGCAGAAGCAGGCACAGACAAGGCCACCTCTTCCTGCCTCGCCAGCCTCGGCTCCTCCTGCTCCACCAACCGACTCGCAGGTCTAGCTCTTAGGGCAGTCATGTATACAAAATCTTGTAAAGCTCCTTTCATTAATGAAAAGTTATAAACGAAAAGCTTGTTTGGGTGTTTTGTTCATTTAGGTTTTGTCACGCCCTTCGAACCTTGACCTTGAAATACTGGATTTTACCAAAGGGCTCCGGAAGGAATGGGCAAGCCTCGAGATCTTAAGGCCCTGCCACCGTTCTCGCTTCTCTGTTCCTCATGGAGACAAAGGGGAGATACCCCCCAAAGTTTTTCAAGAGTTCTTAGCTTATATCAAGGAAGAGGAGAAAGAGAAGGCATCCTCATCTTCCGAACACATGAATTGGTCTGACTCGGAGTACCAGGCCGAAGACCCTGTGGAGGTTAACTCCAAAAGGCTTCTGACCTGGGCTGAGCTTCAAGAGGAGCAAAAGAAACTGTGAGCCTCAAAGAAGAAGAGAAGCACTCGGATGAAAAGGACCAAACCGGCAGCTTCGAGCTCCGAAGGACAGAGTAGTCGGAGGGGTAGCTCCAGAGGCCGACAGGGTCTTCGATTTTTCCTAGGCTTGGACCAAAACTTCTCCTGATGTATAAGTACGATGAATTGATGTGAATTGTCCTGAAAATATCTTGTTTGCTTTTTACCCTCCTACTCCTCCTTGTGGGTGGTGGATCCTTTGTTGTGCAAATGGGTTCGCCGGACACAATGATGCGCCGGACAACTTGATGCTTCGTATCACACTTATATCCGTACTTTACCTTTTCAGAGTGTTCTTCTAACATACTTTCGTATTATTACCTCGTAAGTTTTGAAGTTGGATCTGTCGCTTAGGACCTTTTATTCGTTGTTTTTTTAAAGTGTCTCATTAGACTAGGCCTCAAAACCTTATTACTTGGTCACCTTCGACTCTTTTACAGATTGCTCGAACCCGTAGGCCGGAGATCCATTTAACTTTTAAAGTCCTTGGACTCTTCTACGGATCCTAACAAGCCGTAGCCTGGAATCCGTAGGGTGGCCACCTTCGGATCTTTTACAGATACCTCGCGCCCGGAGGCCGGAAATCTATTCTTTTAAAGTCCTTAGCCTCTTCTACGGATCCTAACAAGCCGTAGCCTGGAATCCGTAGGGCGGCCACTTTCGGCTCTTTTACAGATACTTCGCGTCTAGAGGCCGGAAATCTGTTCTTTTAAAGTCCTTAGACTCTTCTACGGATCCTAACAAGCCGTAGCCTGGAATCCGTAGGGTGGCCACCTTCGGCTCTTTTACAGATACTTCGCGCCCGGAGGCTGGAAATCTGTTCTTTTAAAGTCCTTAGACTCTTCTACGGATCCTAACAAGCCGTAGCCTAGAATCCGTAGGGTGGCCACCTTCGGCTCTTTTACAGATACTTCGCGCCCGGAGGCCGGAAATCTATTCTTTTAAAGTTCTTAGACTCTTCTACGGATCCTAACAAGCCGTAGCCTGGAATCCGTAGGGTGGCAGCAAAGCCCTCGAACCCATGGTTCGCAGGCTGATGTCCGGGTCTTGGGAAAAATGCTTAACTCTGCAAGCATCTCCGTCCTCCCGATGCGTCCACCCGGAGTAAGGGATACTTGAAGAGTAAACAAAATTCGACCCTCCGCTTTTATTTAGAAAAGGAAATTTTACAAGTGATTACAAGGAGCCCCTAAGCGTAATAACGCTTAAGGTGCTCTGCATGCCATGCATGTTTCAATTCTTCCCCTTCTAAATTAGCTAATTTAAACGATCCGGGATGTCCTGAGCGTAGGATAATATATGGTCCTTCCCATTTATTTCCTAGCTTCCCCGGTGCTATTACACTTCGCAAAACTAGATGACCTGGTCTAAGCTCGTTCGGCTTTATCTTCGGGTCATACCATGTTTTTGTTTGGCCCTGGTACTTCGTCAGATTGGCGATAGCTTGAAGCCTTGTTTCTTTTGATAAGTACAGCAAAGTGCTTCTTTCATCTTCATCTCCGGGCTGCACTACACGAAGGGATCCACCCTTGAGCTCCGTAGGAGTCATGGCCTCATCTCCGAATAGTAGTCTAAATGGGGTAAAGCCTGTGGATCTGGTTTGAGTGGTTCGAATGGACCACAAGATCTTGGGGAGCTCTTCGGCCCACAGCCCCTTGGCTAGCCCAACAATCCTTCGATTTAAACCGGAGAGGATGTTCCCATTGGCTCGCTCGACAGCTTCGTTGGACTGTGGATGGCACACTGCTGCGAAGCACAACTTAATGCCTAGTTCTTCACAAAATTCTTTGAATGTTTTGGCTTTGAACTGGGTTCCATTATCCACGGTTAGCTCCCTTGGCACTCCGAACCTGCATATAATATTTTGCCAGAAAAACTTTTGCACATTCCTTGAAGTTATAGCAGTCAATGGTTCTGCTTCGACCCATTTTGAAAAATACCCGATTGCTACCACTGCAAACTTCAAGCTGCCTTTGGCCATTGGGAAAGGGCCTATGAGGTCCATGCCCCATCGAGCCATTGGCCACACTGGGGCAATAACTTGAAGTGGTACTAGCGGACTGTGGCTTCGTTTCCCCATCCACTGGCATCCTTGGCAGGTTCGGACCAATTCCTCCGCATCTCTCACAACTGTCGGCCAGTAAAGCCCCTGCCGAAGTGTTTTGCCTGCTAGGGCACGAGGGGCTAAGTGGCTTCCACATGAGCCTTCGTGAATGTCCCGAAGTATGTCTTGGCCTTCTGGTTGAGAGATGCACCGGAGTAGGGGAGAACACACTCCGGCTTTGTACAACATTCCATTGACAAGCTTATAATTTCTAACCCTTGCCTGCAGCCTTCGGAAATCCGGACCTTCGGAAGAGTCTGTACTACCTTGCAAGATGTCCATTATCGGAGCTCGCCAATCCATGGCTGGAATGCAAAGGACTTCTGCGGAGGGTAATTGGTTGACAGCAGGCTTTACTAGTTCTTCATAGAAAGCACCCTCCGGTAGGTCTAATGCTCTGGCCGCAGCCTTTGCCAGAATGTCTGCAAGTTGATTATCTGCTCGAGGGATGCTGCGAACGGAAAATCCTTTGAATGTTTCTTCAGTCTTGCGGATTTCCTCTAGGTACTTTGCTAGATGTGGGTTCTTCGCTTGGAAGCTTTTATCGACATGCCCTGTGACGACTTGGGAATCTGTTTTAATTATTATCCTTGCTGCTCCAAGTGTCTTTGCCTTTCGGAGGCCTAGCAGTATCCCTTCGTATTCTGCGATATTATTGGTGGTCTTGAAGTTGAGCCTCGCAGAATACATGGCCTTTTGCCCTGACGGTGATATGATGACTGCACCAGCTCCGGCACCAAATGCCTGATAAGCTCCGTCAGAAAATATTGTCCATAAACCTTCGGAGGGTTCCTTCGGAGCCCAAACTGCAGATGGAGTCCACTCTGCTACGAAGTCAGCTATGATTTAGGACTTGATAGCTGTTCTTGCCGTGAAGGAGATTCCGAAGGGGGCTAGCTCGACAGCCCATTTTCCAATCCTACCTGTGGAGTCTTTGCTCCGGAGCATATCACCAAGGGGATACGACGTAGGAACGATTAGGTTATGCGCCAAAAAATAATGCCTTAGCTTTCGCGAGGCCATTACCAGGGCATAAGCAAATTTCTCGAGCTCGGAGTATCTTATCTTAGCTCCGGACAAAGCTTCTGAAACAAAATAAACTGGGTTCTGCACCAGCTTTCCCTTGAGCTCAACTTCCCGGACCAATACTGCACTTACTGCGGAGCCTGTTGCTACAAGATAAAGGAGGAGTGTTTCTTCTGGGAGGGGCACAGTAAGTGTTGACAAGCTTCCGAGGTATGCTTTTGTGTCATCAAAGCTCTTCTGGCATTCCGGTGTCCAATTGAAGCTTTCGGACCCCTTTAGGACTTTGAAAATTGGGAGGCTTCGCTCTGTTGACCTGGCTAAGAATCTGCTAAGGGCTGCGAGCCTTCCTGATAGCTTCTAGACCTGCTTCAAATTCCCTGGTGGAGCCATTCTTTGCAGTGCACTTATCTGCGTTGGGCTAGCTTCGATTCCCCTGCTCGAAACTAAGTACCCTAGCAGTTTTCCTGCTTGTGCTCCGAATATACATTTTTCAGGGTTGAGGCGTACTCCACATGCTCGGAGGCTCTCAAACGTTTCAGCTAGGTCTAGGCTATGCTGGTGCTTTTGAGCACTTTTTATTAAAATGTCATCCATATAGGCCTCGACATTTCGGCCTATTTGGTGACCTAGAGCCTTAGCTATTAAACGTGAAAAAGTAGCTCCGGCATTCCGCAAGCGAAAAGGCATTCTTACATAACAAAATACCCCAGAAGGAGTTATGAAACTTGTCTTGGCTTCGTCTTCGCGCTTTAGCCAGACTTGATGACACCCGGAGTAAGCATCGAGGAAACTTAGCAATTCAGAGCCGGCTGTGGAATCCACCAGCTGGTCTATTCGGGGCATCGGGTAGGGGTCTCGCGGGCATGCTTTATTTAATGAAGTAAAGTCAATACACATGCGCCATTTATTCGAGTCCTTCTTCCTTACAAAAACAAGGTTAGCCAACCACTCGGTATGGGCTACCTCCCTGATGATGCTAGCCCTTAGCAATTTTTCTACTTCGGTTTTGGCGAGGCTTGCTCTTTCTGCAGACAGCTTGCGGAGCCCCTGGCGTACTGGCCTGGCCTTCGCCTGATACACACATGGAGCCTCCACCTACAATTCAACTACAAGGACCAATCACACGCGCCCGTGCCTGTCGCTTGAACCATGAGGTTAATTCTTTCCTTAGCAACTATGTTAATATTTGTTTGGACGGGATGCTACTGAATACTAGTGATATTTTGTTGCTTAGGAATATGGGAGATGGAATAGAAGAGTTGGAGTTGAAGACGGAGTCGCACGGATGATTTGAAGTCAAGAATTCGCTGGTTCGGACTACATCGACCACCATGCACCAAAATGGGCGTAACTTCCTCATACGAAGTCCGATTGGCGCGTTCTTGGACTTTTTGGAAAGATGAGGAGAAGACGGATCGTTTGCTGTTGGTTCCGCCTCATTTGGAGTCTCGAGCCGTCCTGTGTGTTTGAAACAGTCCTACGTGACAGAATTGGGCCGAGTTGGACCTTGTACTGAGTTGGCCCATACTCTGAGTCTGTTCACCTTCTACAGGCTGTCTGTTCGCCTTCTACAGGCTGCCACGCCCTATATATTCACGCCAGCCGCCTTTAGGGTTAGGTTTTGCTTTGTTTTCATCTACACTTGTGTGTTTAGATCCCGCCCCTTGCACCGGACCGATTGGCTGCTGCATAGGTGTTTGTGAAACCTCACCTTTTCATCGTTTGTCTGTGATTTGGCATTCGACTTGTATCCTTCCTGTTCTTCCTTGTGTTCTTGGGTTCGCTTGCAGGAATTAGCCTTCGTGGCGAGGTCAATCGCGTCCTGCGTGGTTGATAACCAACGGAGACAGTGGTGTAATGATTGCAAGGTTTGGATCCACCGGACCGGAGCCTTGGATCGCCAACGTCGAGATTCTCCACCAACCCAAGTTATCCTTTACCTAGCGGAAGATCGGGACCAATCCCCCATCACTCTGATCCACCCCGGTGATGTCTTCGTCGGTCCAGGCAAAGACGTCCAGATTTTGCTTGATGACTTCTTCCAATGAGGTAGCTATCTCCGGGGATAGCCCTTTGCCGAACTGTACTGGATATTCTTTACCATCTTTTGAAATTATCCTTGTCTCGACATCACCTTCCGGGCTTGGCTTGAGGGAGAGCCCCTTTGAAGGGTTCGAAGCCTCCGGCACCTCTTCCGTGCCCTCCACCACGTTGTGCACTTGCAGGGGATCCAATGGCTGGCCGTGCCCATACTCCATTCTCCGGGCTATAGCTTGGACTCCTGAAATAGTAAGAACTCCACCTTGCGTGGGCATTTTGAGATAGAGATAGTTGTGATGCGCTATAGCCCCGAACTGGTTCAGCATCCCTCGTCCAAATATTGCGTTGTAAGCATAAGGGGCATCGACAACATCGAAGATCACCTCTTCTACCCTGGCCAAAGGCCCCTCTCCGAAAGCAACCTCGAGGCCTATCTGGCCGAGGGCATCGAGAGGCGGTCCTGAGAAACCTTGAAGTGGCCGGGCCGCTGGAAGTAGATGCTTCCGAGGTATGCACATTTGATCGAAGGCTTGGACAAAAAGTATGTCTGCGGAGCTTCCGCCGTCCACCAGGATCCTTCGGACTTCCACCCCTACTATGTCTGCGGAAATGACCAAGGGGTCAGCATGGGGAAACTTTACCCCCACGGCATCACTAGCAGTGAACGAGATGGGCACATGAGACCACTCTGGCATCCCTTCTGCGGAGCTCGAAGTCCCAATGTGCCCAACCTCGCGAACATATTTGCGTCGCTGCCTTTTGGACATGCTCCCGAGGGTCCCCCCTCCGGAGATGGGCAGGACCACTCTTTTGCCGCGGTCCTGAGGGTCTTCTTGCTTCAGCGGTGGCATAATGTTGGCCACCGGAAGTCGCATGGGAGCTTCGGGGACACTGGCTCGGGCCACGATTTGCACAGGCTTCGACCGTGCCGCTGGTGGGGGTCGATCCGGAGTACCCCGCCCGGTACTTCGCCCAAGGTAATCGCCCCGAAGGGCTAACAGTGCCTTGCAATCCTTCGTGTCATGGCTTCTATTATCGCCATGCACGCAGCAGAAAAAACTCTGGCGCCTGCCAGGTGCTCTCTCTTGAGGCTTCGGTACTCCAGCCTTGAAGTTTTGCGCCTCCTGATAACTGGCAGGTGCCTTCGGAACGGAGGGTGCAATGCTTAGCACCTCCGAACAGAAATGCTTCTTCCCTCGCATGTGCTCATTGAAGCGGTTATCTTGAGGGGGTTGTAGAGAAGCCGAGGCTTCTAGCTCCGTCTTAACTTCTTGGAGGGTAGGTGCGGGTGCTCTGGCTCACCTAAGACAGCCTTCCTCCACCTTGGAATACTATTCGAATTACGCCATCAGCTGCGCCACAAACGTCATCCGCTTCCGATGGAGTTTGCTGAGGATGTCGGGGTTTAGCACCCCTTCGCGGGCAGCGTCGACTACCGAGGAGGTAGACAGGCCCTTAATCTGTGACTTGGTGTGGGCGAAGCACGTGAAGTACTCTCAGAGTGTTTCTCCCACCCGCTGCTTCACCTAGAACAAACTCCCTGTGGACATAAGGGCCACAACGGTACCCTGGAAGTTGCTCACAAACTTCTTCTTCAACTGCTCTCAGGACCTGATCGATCCTGGCTTCAGGGACCAGAACCATCAGAGCGCCACGCCTTCGAGAGCGAGGGGGAAACACTTCGCCATCGTGTTGCGCACCCCTACGCTTGCTTCTATTGCCAGGGCATATGAGCGGGCGAACTCTCTGGGGTCTAACCCACCGGACTACTTGTGCAGCTTCGAGGCCTTGAATCTGGGGTCGAATGGCACTCTTTGCAAGTCCGAATGTAGCGGAGACTCCTCATCGAAAGATGTGTTCTCAGCCTCCTCCGGGACTTGGGCAGCTTCTGGGAGATTGCGAGCACCGTCATCTTGAGGCCCTTCTGGAGTCTCGGTGGAGGCTTGAGTGCGGAGGCGATCTGCGGCCTCTTGCCTCCACCTAGCTACTTCCTCCTGAAGCCATGCTAGTTGAGTAGCCTCGGTTCCAGGAAGGTCTTCGTCTTCATCGGAGGGCAGCTCCGGGTCCTGGGAGCTGACATAATCAGTCTGAAGCACCGTAGGAGGGGCTCGGGGACCCCTGGGCACTCGACGCCCAGCGGTATCCTCGGGAATCATTGGCGCGGTTGAGGGTCCGGCTCCTGTGGTCCGAGGGGGGACCTTCGGAGGGGACCCGAGGCTTGGCTTCGCTTCGGAGGCATATCTAGTCACGGAGAGGTCCGAAGACCGGGAACTTCGATTGATCTGGGAAGGCGAGCGAGAGCCTTCGAACCGCACTAAGAAGCCCCTTGCCGAAGGGTGCGCGGAATCTTGGGACTCCGAGGCTCCCACTGTAAGTGCTCTTCGAAGTGCAGTCAGCAGTAGAGAACAAGCTTTTAGAATTGTTCCCCACGGATGCGCCAACTGTTGGCGTAAAAGTTTACGCTAACAGGTTCTCTGAGATCAAGAACGGACAAACAGTGAGTTCGTGTTTAAGAACTGTCTCAAGCCTTCGTATTGGATAATAGCTCAAGTAGTTCGAATAGGTGTATTGAATAGCTGAGTCCTCCCCCCATTACAGGGTAGAGAGGGGGGTATTTATAGGCAAAAATGCCTAAGGAAAAGACCTAATTACCCCTAAATTACAACCGACATAGTGGAAACTATTCGGTACCCGGAGCAGGGTTAAAAGGGTGAAGTTATCCGGGGCAGACGGATAAGCCAAACGTCTTATCAATCTTGTCGTACTACTTCGGAACCTTCGTATCTTGCAAGGGGCTTCTCCAGACTTTGAATCGAGGCACCCTTCGGCTTGATGCCTTCTCCTTCGAATAAGAGCCCACCGGCTCCGAAGCTTAGTGAATCTTTAAGTTGTTAATCTCTAAGTCCTGAAAGTGAAGCAATTTCCCCCAACAATAAGCATTGTCCAAAACAAAGTGCTTCAGCAAACTCGTCATCTTTTTAAATTTTTCAGACTTTTTCTTTATATTTTTCATTTCTGCCAGGGGTTATTTGCATGTCAAACCTTATGCTAACCGACCAGGTCAAGCCTAGGCCAGAACTAGACCATCAGAAGCTTAAGACAGTGGTCTTGGCATACATTACACCGTCCTAGTTCATACCAAAGTGCTATGGTAAGCAGTCCAGAACAATGCAATGCGACAAAGCAAACCCACATGGATCTTTTCTAATAATCATAAAAATGCGTAAATTTTTCATTTTTCTGAATTTTTATCATTTTATAGCACATTTTGCATAATTAAAGCATATAAATGTCCAAGTTGCATATCTCCATCTAAGGATCTAGCTACCAGGCATGTAAAAGATAGCGAAAGCATTCAGCCTACACATGCTAGTTACCAGAAGCAATGGTGATCATTTTTCAATTTTAAAGCATAAAAGCCATGCATATGACAAATATTAGATATATCATGTGAACTGAAACAGAACATGATCATCGACAGGTAATCAAAAACATATACTAGCTAGAGAAAGTAAAGCAGATTAATCATATAACAGAAGCAAGCTCAAAATGTGATTGATGATTATGCATGATATGAACGCACACAAAAAGACTTAATAAAAAGTAAAGAAGAAAGTAAAAACTGACTCAAAGTATCCTAGAAAGGATACACAACTCCCAAATCCCCTCGTAAACGCTCAAAAGTAGACTGATCTAGGGGTTTAGTAAAAATATCAGCCAACTGCTGATGGGTATCAACATGTATAAGATCAATGACTCCTTTCTCATATTGATCCCTCGGAAAGTGAAAGCGCACATCAATATGTTTGGTTTTTGAATGAAGACATGGGTTTTTCCCTACACTAATTGCACTAGTGCTATCACAAAACAAAGAAACTCTAGCAGGGAAGACCAACCCAAAATCCCGCAAAGTAGAAATCATCCAAACCAACTAAGAACAGTAGCTAGTAGCAGCTACATACTCAACCTCAGTAGTAGAAAGCGCAACTCCAGATTGTAAGATACCTGAAAAACCAGCTAAATCAAGAGACGATGATGCAGAATAAAAGAGACCTAAATCAGGAGCATATGTAAGATACCTGAAAATACGCTTCACTGCCTGCCGGTGAGATGCGTGTGGCGAGGACTGAAAACGCGCACACACACACCCACGACAAACTGTATGTCCGGTCTCGTTGTAATCAAGTATAGTAGCGAACCGATCATCCCTCGATACTCTCTCTCATTTACCTTGACACCGTCCTCGTCCTTGTCCAGACCTCCAGATGTGCCCATTGGGGTCATCTGTGGCTTTAGCTCTCGACCAAAATCAAATTTCTTTAGCATGTCACGTGTATACTTACCCTGGTGGATGAAAATGCTGTCCTTGGTCTGCTTGATCTGGAGCCCTAAAAAGTACTTGAGTTCTCCCATGAGACTCATCTCAAACTCGCTATGCATCTGGTCAGAAAACTTGGAAACAAGCTCATTAGTAGAACCACCAAAAATAATGCCATCCACATAAATCTGAGCAACCAATAAGTCTGCGCCATCTCTAAGCAAGAAAAGAGTCTTGTCCAAAGAACCCATCACAAAGCCTTTCTGCAACAAGAACTACTTCAGGCGATCATACCAAGCCTTGGGGCTTGCTTCAGACCGTATAAAGCCTTCTGCAACTTGTAAACGTGTCGTGGAAATTTAGGGTTGCTTAACATAGACCTCCTCCTCTATATACCCGTTTAGAAAAGCACTCTTGACATCCATTTGATGAAGCTTAAAACCTTTAGAAGCAGCAAAGGCCAAAAGAATACGAATAGACTCAAGACGAGCAACAGGGGCGACGGTCTCTTCAAAGTCAATACCTTATTTTTGACAGAAGCCCTGTGCCACTAATCGAGCTTTGTTGCGCACCACAACACCATCTTCTCCTTGTTTGTTCTTAAACACCCACTTGGTGCCTATGGTGTTGCATCCAGGTGGTAGCTCAAGTAGTGTCCAAACTCGATCGCGAACAAAGTTTTCAAGCTCTTCTTGCATGGCGTTTATCCAATTTGAATCAGAAAGAGCATGAGATATGTCTCAGGGCTCAAAACAAGCAACAAAAGCAGACTCAGCAAACATAGCAAGTGAACCAGCTGAGGAACGTAAAGATCTCTCCGTAAGATCACCTATGATGAGCTCTGAAGGGTGATCACGCTGAACTGCTCGGGATCCTAGGTGATCTGATGTCACCTCACCAGAGTCAGCAGCTGGCTCCTCTGGACTCGGCTGAGAAGTCATCTCACCAAAGTCAACATCTGGCACCTCTGGACTCGGCTGAGGGGGCTCGATCGAAGTAGAAGGAGTAATTAGAGGTCCGTCCTCATCCTCAGTCGAAGTCTCAGAAGGTGTGGGGTCTGCAGGCGGTGCAGAGGGCCCACCCTCATCATCGGCAGGAGGGTCATCATCTTCCTCGAAGATGGACTCTCCAAGCTCATCATCTCCAAAAAGCTCAAAAGGAGTCAGTGAGGGCAAAGACTCATCAAAGGAAACCTCACACGTCTCAACAAGCATCTGGGAGTCTAGGTTCCAAACACGAAAGCCTCGTGAATGCAAAGCATAACCTAGAAAGACTCCATCCCAGCAACGAGACTCAAACTTATCCAAATGTCCTCCCTTCTTGAGCACAAAGCACTTGCATCCAAAAGCTCGCAAGTGACTCACCTTGGGTTGTCTACCAAAGCGCAAATCATATGATGTCTTACCTAAGTAAGCTCTAAGGAAAATGCGGTTGTCAAGATAGCAAGCTGTGTTCATTGCTTCAGCCCAAAAACGCCTAGGAGTCCTATGCTCATCAAGCATCGTCCTGGCCATCTCGACAAGAGTGCGGTTCTTTCGCTCAACAACGTCGTTCTGTGGGGGAGTGTAAGGAGCAGAAAACTGATGATCAAGACCCTGATCACTACAAAAACTGACGAACTGAGAGTTCTTAAACTCAGATCCATTGTCTGAACGAATTGCTCGCATCAGACCACTGTTCTCGTTCTTCAGCTTCAAAATCAGGTCATGAACATACTGAAAAGTCTCATCCTTAGACTCTAGAAAGTAAACCCATGAAAATCGAGAAAAATCGTCAACTATCACAAGGGCGTACCACTTCCCACCGACTAAGCGTACTCGAGCTGGACCTACTGTGTCCATGTGTAATAGCTCTCCCGGGTACGAAGTCATCACCTGAGTCACAGGTGCGTGAGAAGCGACAACCATTTTCCCATGACGACAAGGATGACACACTAGATCCTGCTCCATCTTAAGCTTAGGCAATCCTCGGATAAGATCCATAGAACTTAATCTAACAAGTAGATCAAAGCTCAAATGGCCTAACCTTCTATGCCACTTCCATAACTCAGAGGAGGATCCGGCCATCAGGCAGCGAGAAGGGCTAGAAGAACTAGAGAAATCAATACGAAAAACTTTACTGAAAGGTAGGACCCGACAAACTAAAGATCCTCTAGAGTCGACAACAGAGGACATGCCCTTCTTAAAGCGCACTTCTAAACCATCCTCAAGCAGTTGCGAAACAAAAATTAGATTAAAGTTCAGATTTCCAACTAAAGCAACATTCTTCAAAGAAAAATAATCAGAAATACGAATCGACCCAATGCCTTGTACCTTCCCTTGACCACTGTTCCCGAAAGTGATGTATTCCTTGGAGCTCGGGGGAGTGAGGCTGGAGAACCATCTGCGGTGTCCCGTCATATGGCGAGAACATCCTGAATCCATGATCCATACGTCCTCCAATCCTCGATCCTGCAAGATCAATGGTCATGAGTGGGAGCAAATGGTCGACCACCAGGTATAGCAAAAGTACTAAACTAGTGTCGGGCCATCTGCTCGTATGTAGGAAAGCAGAAGGAATCATATGAGTCGGGACCACCACGCGACTCAAAGCGCGGTCCTCTGTTCTGCCTAAAATCACGGTCACGAGGTCCAAAGTCGTATCCATAACGATCTGGAACTCTGCCGGAATGGAAACCACCCTTCGGAGCACGGTCATGAAAACCGTCTCCTCTACCACCACCTACACGACGTGGCCTGGCCTCTAGCCTCTCTCTACATCGAGGGACTCTCTGTCTACCACCCTGCTGGTAGAACTGCTCCTGCCCACCTCGAGCTCTCTCTGCTCGCTCAACCCGCTTCCTTCTGAAGCAAAACTCCTCAAGATGCCCGTCTCTCTGACAAAACTCACAGTGATAGGTAGGCTTCTTGGGATGTTGCTGTGGCTTAGGGTTCTTAGGCTTGGTGGTGTTGGGTGAAGCATCTTTGGTGTGAGAGGGTCCAGCTAAAGAATCAAGAGAAGTGTGAAGAGTTTTAGGCTTAGGAACCCAGATCTGCTTCTTAGGTGGAGCTTTAGGTTGTTCTTGGATCACTCCATCCTTGGGCTGACTATCCTTAAAGGACTCAGTGGAGTGAGTCTTGGGATATCTTTGTTCGGGAGTCATCTTACTCCACTCCACTGCTCGGCTAATGGCGCTCTCAAAATCAGCCTTGGTATAGGTGTAACCTACCCCAAACCCATCCTGTCTCTTAAACTGCTGGATCATCATGCCGAGCTGTGGCTCTCTGGCACTAATCCAACTCAGGATCTAACGGAGGTAAAAGTTCTCATTCTGAACATCAGCTAGCTCCTCTCTCAAAGAAGCTAACACCTCCACCTGATACAAGCAGATCTCACACTCTTTATCAACTTCGACAGACTTCTCAGCTTTTAGCTTGATCAACTCCATTCTAATGGACAAGCAGTTCTCACAAACAGTGGGTGGAACTGACAAGGTCTCAAGCTCTAGCTTAGTCTGCTCCAACTCAGCTCTCACTCCAGCTAACTCGCTCAACTGCTCATCACTCTTGGCTCTCAGCTCAGCTATACTAGCTAAATGGGATGGACAGTCTACACAAGGTGCAACGACAGTGACATGAGCATCTTTTAGCTCCTGCTGAGTGCTCTCAAGCTCAGTGGCCAATGCGCCTCTCTCATCTACTCTTTCTGTGTACCTGGACTTAAGAGTCGTCAGGTCACACAAAAGCACCTCACAGTTAGGGAACTCACCATTATCACCCAAGCAAGGGGAAGAAGACAGACTCTCAATCTTGTCATTTGATGTGGCAAGCTCACTCTCAAGATCATCTATCCTCTTCTTAGCCCCTCTAAGCAATTTCTCCCTATACTTCAACTCCTGACGGTTCTGTTCTAATAAATTAACAACTTCTTGTTCATAGGATGATACCTTCTCATCGTCGTCGTCATCGGAGGAGTCCTTTTCTTTCTTCTCCCCAAGAGCCATTGAGCAGAAGCTCTCGGGGGGTCTTCGGCTGTCACGTGAGCGTCTCTTCGGCTTGTCCCAAAAGGCCATGAAATAGAGGCCCGCCAGATCATACCTGTCCTTCCCCTTCCTGATCACGATCTCTTCATCACTTGAGCTCGACGATGAGGAGGAAGACGAGGATCTCTTGGAGTAGCTTTTCTCCATCTCGGTGAAGAAAGCCTTGTCTCGTTTCTTGTTCTCATGCCTGTAGTCCTTCAAAGCTTTACGAAAGAATCTCGTCTTGGGCTTGCTCTTTGTAGAGTTGTCGTACTTGTCAGAGTCGTAGGAGTTTCCGCCGGTTCCCTTCTTGTAATTCTTCCGCTTGGGGCAGTCGGCAATGAAATGACTTGTATCACCACAGTCAAAGCATCCGTATTTTGTGTCGTGTCTCTTAAACATTCGCTTATCATAGACACGCCGCACCCGGTTGTTAAACAAGCACAGATCATCATCTCCTAGAGTATCAAGTTGTTCCTCGGAAATAGACATCAAGGAAAACGCAGTACAACTCATGGCATTAGGGTTAGCAGATGGTGTCGCAAGCGCCAGAGTCTTTGATCCAGAACCAGTGAGATTTGATCTCAATTGGATATCGACCTCTGAGGCCTTGAGCTTACTAAAAAGCTCTACGATGGTCAAGGTATCATAAGATGTGCTCTCAACAATAGAAGAGACCTTGATATCCTAGATCTTAGGGTCTAAAGTATGAAGTACCTTAAGTGCCTGTTCATGATCTGAGACCAGCTGATCACCATTGGCCTTGTTAACGCGTAGCTTGTTAATGATCGATTGAAAGCGACCAAACAGAGCCTCAACTGTCTCACCCGGCTTCTGTGAGAAATTCTCATACTCACGTCAGTAGGTCTGATATAGCCTAGCCTTGACCTGAGCTGTCCCCTCATTGTGTGCCTGGAGGGTAGCCCAGATCTCTCGAGCAGTGGTGAGATGGCTAACACGCTCAAACTCACTGGGACCTAGACCAGAAAATAAAATATTCACCGCCTTACTATTATTTTGATGCTGGGTAATTACATTTTCAACAGTATCCGCAGCAATAGTCGTTATGGTGAAATTAGGATGAACACAAATCTCCCATATGTCCGAGCTCTGGCTCATAAGGTATGCTCGCATGCGAGTCTTCCAATAAGTGTAGCCAAAAGCCTCTAGGGATGGGATTTTGCCAGAAGATGTCATGGTCACTACCTAGGTTTAGAATCGGTTAAGATATTAGAAAACCCTAACCTTGCTCTGATACCACTTGTAGGACCAAAAGTAGCGACCAGAGGGGGGTGAATGGGCGCCTAAAAATTTCTTGCTAAACTATATTTTAATCCCAACACCCAAATGAACTTAACTGCACAAATAATATTTGCGAAGCAAATTTCAGGAATTAAAGTTGTCTAGCTTAAAAATTGACTGGTGTCCTAATTAAAATGATATTAAAAATAATCTAAATAAAAATACTGCAGTAAATAAAAACACCTAGATAAATCATAATATATTTATATTGCAGTCTAAAAATAAATTACTAATCAATTGGGTAAAAACATGGATCATCCAGAGATTAATATAGAAATAAACCTAAAACATTTCAAGTAAATCTAGAATGAAAATAATACTACGACCAATAATAAAATCTTCTTTTTATATGAGCAGATTAAAATAATCGAGTACTAAAAATATTTTGACAGATTAAATTACCCACAAAATTTCTAAAAAAAATTTCAGCTAATTAATTAACAGATGATTATCTCTAAAACTAATCTACTAAAAAATAGGAGATCAAAAAACTTACCTGCGTCATCCTGAGATGTGTGCCTCGGTCGCCGTGCAAGTGGGGCCAGCCCGTGGATGCAATGCCGCTGTCCGCTGATGTGCAAGGTTTCCTTCCGCATCCAGGCGCCGTGCGTGGCAGCTCTTGCCACAGTCAAGCTGCCAAGCCTGCGTGCGCCTGACGCCTGTGCCTTGAGCCGCGCGCAGAAAAGACGTGGTGCTGCCGCACGTCTGTTGGAAACCCAGGCAGAAAGCTGTGCATGCCGTGGTCTGTGGGGCCTGCTGCTGGAAAGAGCTGGCCAGCCTGCCGCAGCCCGTGCGCAACGACTCCGTCCACCGCGCGCATAGTGCTCCCAGGCCCCAGCCACGCGCAGAAAAAGATGAACAGTAATAGATTGAAAAATAGATGACGACGGCGAAAAATAAATCTTTCGGGAAAACTCAACGAGAAGATGGACTGTAGATTGATCTACGGGAAACAGTCATCTATCCCAGGGGAGATAGAGGCCTATTTATAGGCAACTCCTAATACATGAAAAGACTAATTTACCCTCGGGTAAAATTAAACTGACTCTAAAATAAATTACGAAAATTACTAAAATATTCTTAGAAAAACCACCAGACTCAAATAAAAATATTCTAAACTTAAAAAACTAAATATTAATATCCTAAAAATGAATTAATCATAGATTGTCAGTTTTGCGCCGAAACTGACAAAGCGTCCACCGTCTTCGCACCGGGTACCCGGATTGGGCCGACCCGACCCCGCAGCTTCCTCAGCCCGGCAATCGCTCGCCGCCCGTGTACCTGAGTCAAACCTAGTCAACAGACCGGTGGATCATATGCCGCTCCTAGCCATGTACCCGGATTGGGCCAGCCCGACTCCGCGGCTCCTCTGCTCGGCCGTCGCTCGCTGCCCGCGTACCTGAGTCACATGCGCCTCAGACTCGGCAGGTCTTTATTTCTCTTCTTCTTTGACTTCCGTTGACAATCACTCATCACATTTGGAGTATCAAAATCATATTCTTCAACATGGTTTCTCAGCCGTAGAAGTTGATTTTTCAATAGGAAATCAAATATTTTATCACATTTAGTTACGTCGAACGAATATCTAATTTCATTAGGCCGACTCTTAGAGGGATATGGCCGCAATTCGGAGCAGGTGACGGGCTTAGACTTCGTGCTCCAAGTCCATTCGGCCGTGTAGGTGACGGCGGGATCCTCTTCTTCCTCGGATTCCTCCTCGTCGGAGTGCTCCATAGTGTGGATCTCAGCCCTTAGTTTGTTAAAAGTTTTGAAGAATTTCCTATCTTTGGCCCGGCCTTCCTGGACCAGAGCCTGCTAGATCCCTTTCCGATATGTTTAGGCTGAAGCATTTATTCCTGGTATCTCTAAAACGTTTAACATACTCCGAAACACTTTCGCCAGATTTTTGCCTAACTGCTGTGAGGTGTGATAGCCTAAGCTCGGTCTCGCCTGTGTAAAAATAATCATGAAACTTCTGCTCCAGTTGAGCCCATGTTTGGACAGAGTTCGGCGGGAGTGCTGAAAACCAAGTGAACGCAGTGCCGGATAATGACAGGAAAATAATCTGAGTTTTAATGCATCCGATCCGCTAGCTCCGCCACATTGTGCTAGAAACTAGCTGATGTGTTCTAATGTGGATTTACTACCCTCGCCATCAAATTTCGTGAAATCTGGGACCCTATAACCGCGAGGATACGGAATAGTGTCAAAGTGGTCGAGATATGGTTTTCGATAAACCCTAGCTCTATCCCGGGGTGCAAAGCCGGTGCATTCCCTAAATAGGGTGCGAATACGCTCCTCGATATCGTCGTGATCTAATGCTTGTGCGCGCCTTTCATGCGGTGGTGGGACGCGTGTTGGTATATCGACATGCTCTAGCCTATGCTGTGGTGTAGGAGTATGCAGTGCAAGCGGCGGTGGTAGAGCAGGCATGGGTGCAGGAGGTGGTGGTACCTAGTAAGCTGGGTTTGCCTGTCCATAGGAGAAGTTATGTGTTTCGGCTATGGAGGAAGTAGCCGAAAACGTGATGGTCCTTCCAGTATTACCGTCGGTTCTGCTATAGATATGCTGTGCTGGCGGAATACTAGTAATTGGTGCTAGTGAATCGGCCTTAGTAAAACCGAATCTTCTAAACACCGCCGCCACTTGTGAGACAACTACGGGTTCTAGTTTATTGGCTAGCGAGGCGCTAACCGCTTGATCAACCGACGCAGCTATCCTACGGTCTACTTGTGAGGCGATAGAGGGGGTGATGGCGGGCGTACCTGGGCCAAGTTGAGGTTGTCGCGCATGACGAAGCCCGAGAGCGTCTTTATGCAATCTCTGAGCATCAGTTCCTCGAGTTCTCTCTTTTTCGCTTTGATCTTTGCTCGGTCTTCCTCAGATATGTCCGCCATGGTGGGTGTTATAATATTGTGGTCGTCGATGTCCGCGCTCCCCACAATGTTCATCGGTGATGTAGTGGCAGTAGACGTAGTAGATGTACCTGTCGCCGATGTAGAGGTAGTAGTCATGGTCGGCGTTGTCCCCAGCGGGGTCGTCAGAAAGTGTTGACGCAGAAATGCGCCCCCGCACTTGGGTCGGTTCGACGTCCAAAAGTATCGCAACGATACTGACGCCGCGTTCCGACTACCCTGGATAGTGACAAGGGATTTGGAGTCACCAGGAAATCAGATAAATAATTAATATTTCAATCCAATTGGTCGAAAGTATTAATAGCAATGTAAATAATAACAAAATGACTGAAATACCTGGAATCGGCCAACTCGGGGGCCGATTCGGAGGGATAGTAGATACTGGTCCGAAGGGTCCTTGAGATGCCTTCGGCCTCAAGCCCGGTCAGACCGGAGGTACAACCCCGGTCGGACCAAAGGGCTGTGAAGGGGCTTTGGGCAGTGTCCCGAAGGCGGGTGCGAGGTATGACTCCGGTGATCAGACCGACGAAGCCTCGTCGGTCGGACCGACCACGCGACTCCGGTCACACCAGGCGAAGGGACCTCCGAACGTTGGCCTTCGACCACGCGGAGCTCCGGTGCGAAGGGCTTTGGGGGGCTCGGACTTTGGGTTCGGCGCGCCTGGTGCGAAGGATCCTGGTCGGACTGGTGGAGTACCGTCGGTCAGACCGGCTGTTGCCGACAACGGCGCGACGAGGGACTCCGATCAGACCGGTGTCCCAACACCGGTCAGACCGGGGTAACAGATCCGATCTGTTAAGCCTTGGCAATCGTAGCGGACGATCTCCAATTGCTCCCAAACTTCGCAGGGACGTTTAGGAGGATGGTTAATCTGCAAAAACAATAATAGATCACAAACAATTCGGCTGGAGGGCCGAATTGCCGAGTAGAGCGATAAAAAGCGATAAAAGGGATAACAATCTGTTACGTGTATTAACGGGAGGGTTCACAAGCGAACCAGTAAGGGTTACCGTGATTACGGACGCGACAGACGGAGGGCTTTCAAGCAAACCCACGAAGATGCGGAAAAGTAAAGAAAGTAAATACGATTCAAAGCCGGGGCTTTGGATTGGTATCTTGGGGGGGCTTGAATCGGCCTTGCCCCTAGTATTTATAGGGGAGTGGGCTAGTTATCCTTGGCTAGAGATAGAGCTAGATGCGTTCAAAACTCTGTTGAGATAAGTTTTGGGCGAAAATACCTCGAATCCTACTCGGATCCAAAATCCAGACCCTGGCCGGTCTGACCGAGCCCATGGGTCCGGTCTGACCGGACCTGGCCGATTCGACCGGCCTACCATAACTGGTCAGATCGGCCTTTGCCAGATTGACATATTTTCGGTCAAAAATACTATTTTTTCAGTATTTGCCTGGTTTGACCATTAATGCCATTTTTTGCTATAAACACTAACCTAGTTGGCACAAACGTCGGGGGTGGCGGGACTCACCTCTTTGCCGGAGATCAAAATGATGCAGCCCAGCTCCGAGCGCCGAAGTCCCGCCAGATAACCTCGAGGCTCAAGGGTGGCGATACGTTGATTGATTGATTGAACGAGAGTTACTCTAATCTAACCTAAGGGGTACATATTTATAGTCCATAGACTTGCCATCCAAGTAACTTATCCAGCCGATTCTGAATGAATATGTAACCATCTGTTGCTCTTATCTCCATCGGCTCCACTTTCGATTATTCAGTTATTGCGGACAGACTCCTTGACTTTATTTGACCGGATCTTCTTTAACCTTCTATTGTTGACTGTGCGTCTTCCTTGGTGGGCCTTAGACTTTACCAAATTTCGGTGTCAACACATGACCCCAAGTTTCGGAGTGCTCAGGGATAATTGATACTTCAAAATTATCAGTCATAATCACTCCCTGACAACATGTCCTTTAAAATGCCATCTCCAATTTATTTCTAGTAGCCGAAACTCTTTATCTTCCAATGCTTCATATATGTTGCAAGGGTGTCGGCTCCACTTTATCTTCTTCCTTGTACCTTTCTTCTTTATTTGGCCATGAACGACTATGATGGATGTCGCCTGGTCTGACTCATCTACTTTTCTATGGCGGCGTCAGACCAAGCTTCATCCCACATAGTCTAGCACTAGCGTTCTTTTTAAATCAAAGGTCTTGTTTCCCCTGATCCTGTAACGATTTTCGGCCTATTTAAAAACGTACTCATGATTACCTTCTGCCGAACGTTGGGAACAACCCCACCAAATCGGTCGTGATCACTTTGACTCGACCGCTGAGGAACCGCTTTTCGCTCTATAAGAACTGTTGAGCACTTCTCCTTTCTTTTTAGGCCTTTCGCACAACGTTTTTTCTCCTCAAGCTCATCACTGTCATGTGTCCCCTAAGTTCATCGTCTTCTCCGCTGGTCTCACTCCCCTGTAGCCTCTGATGGCAACCACCAATTCCGTTCCTGAGGTAAGTCTTTGGCTCGTTTATTCTTCGTTTCTAATTACTCGCCAATCTTTCTTGGGTTTTTCGCCTCCTCTTATTACTTTTCCCCTCTTCTTTTTTTCTTTCTATAGAATGTAAAAAACCAAATCTTGATTCCCCTAGCCAAATATCCGCCATGGTTCTTCCTGGGTCCAAACGGCGATCCTGATACCACGGATTTCATTAACGCCAAAACCCAGTGCATCCCTTTTAAACATTCGAAAATGCTCCTTTCTGACTAGCATCAAAGCTTTAGGGCATTCCCCTCTCCACTTCTCGGGTGGCGCGATTGGTACCTTCTGGTCATCGCATTGAAACGGGGTCTCTGGGAACACTCCGGGATCGCACACTACATCGGCATCTCCCTTGCTCTCCCCTTCAAAAATGAGCCAATGCTGGCGTCCTTCTATTACTTTTGGTCCGATGCGTTGAACGTATTTCTTTTTGGTCATGGGCCGATGAGCCCCAACCTTCTTGATGTAGTGGTCCTGACCTCCCTCGACATCACTTCCGTGGCCGACCCCCTTACGTTTCCGCTCCAAAGCCTCCCATCGCCTTGATACCAAGTCTATCGGCGGTTGGGCCAAATACGTGGCCATTCACAATAAGCAAACCGGCTCCGTCAGTGACCGGGAGCATGTTGCCTTTATTAATCTCTAGCTTGAGAGGTTTCTCTTCTATGGGTCCACCTTTGGGCCCACCTGTCATCTTCAATTTCTGGCGGAACAGCTGGCCACCGGAGATATGGTCCCCTTGGCCGATACCTCCTTGGCTCTCTTTACTTCCTCCTCCATCAGGTATCGGCTTGGCTGTCAGCCAGTGATGCAGTAGGTCATCTCGGTGGTCCCTAGTGGTTCCTCCAACTATGGCTTAATGTGTATACGGCCAAATCTTCTCCTAGCCCTTTCTTTGACACTCTCCGTATTCCAACGTACCACCGTGAATCTGAGCCTCCAACCACCCGCCCGTGTATATCCTTGGGCGAGGCAGCCGCTTGCCGGCCCGGGGCCAAAATGTCTGCCAATGTCTTGGCTTGCTGGTTCAAGGCCTTTTACTGCAGCTTTGTAAATGACTTCATAGTGTGGTATGCCTATGAGTCCTTACCTGATTATGAATATCCTCACCCGTTGTCCTTGGCCGATGTGCTAGCGACACCAGAGAGCGAGGCTATCTTTCTTGCTTGTATCTCCCCTTGTCTTCTTCTAACCAATTTTACATCCTCCACGCGCAAGCCATCATACGAATTTTACCATCCGACAGTTTGTGCCCGGCAGCTTGGCTTTGGCCAAGTGCCGATTGATCTTTTTTCGTCGGTCGGATCCAGGTTCATGGCGAAGTCACGAGCCACGTGGAGTTCGATCGACTGTTTTCCATGACCGATGTCATCCCTCTCAGGGAGTTCCCTTCGTGGGGTGCGTGTAGGGTGGCATCGGTCTCCTTCAAGAGATGGTGGTCCGGGACGAGTCAGCACGTCTTCAACCGCCATACCAAACGCTTCTGCCTCTCGCTCGATCCGTCTTTTACTAACATCGATCCCAAGATTAGCTCTGGTTCCTACATCTTGGTTCACTTTAGTTTTGGTTCCTCTTGTGCCCCCTTTTGACTTTTCTTTCATTTGCAGGAGGACGACATTGACGCTCCGTCGGTGAGCTAGAGCGGTAGGTCGATCCGCTATGGGTTGCCATCGGCCACTACCAATCTGGGCAGCGGGGCCCCTACCCATTCAGAGTGGCTTGCCAAGAAGTGAGTCAAGACTCCGGCGCACAAGCGCAAAGCATCGATCACCACGACGCGTCGCTCAACCAGGGCATGTACTGCCCAAGTAATCCTCTTTGACTTGTAAATCCTCGCCTCCTTCCCATGATTTCTTCATCCTTATTTGGGGACACCCTTCTTTCCTCAGTTGATGCCGCACGTGTCCCCAGCTGCAGGAGAATCCATTGTCGCTGGTGTTTCCCTATTGGCACCAGTATGTATACCTTCACTGCGTGGTATTTTTTTTGCTTCTTTCAACACTCATTGCCTTTTCATTCTTTCTTTTAACTTCTTCCCATCGCGGCGCTTGCTCATGCGCCATTGAATCGCACGTCAAGTGACTCGGCTGGCACTCAGCCAATTCCAACTGCCGAAGATACCACTGTGGATCCAGCCGCTGGGGTCGACACTCTGGGGGGCATGATCGCTGACCCTAGCGCATCGACTGATGCTGCTATCAAATCCGCACCGGCTAGGGTCGATGCACTGGGAGGAGGGTCTGTGGCAGTCGGATTTGATGCCAAGATTTCCCCAATTAACGTCTTTCCGTGGGTATTTGCTTTGTCTTCTTTTCTTCATATTACTCACACCGGGCTTGAATGCAACCAATGTCGGGTGCTATGGGTTCGACTGCCCCCCAGGGAGGTGCTGTAGAAGGCGACTCTCGCTCCTCTCCGGTGGTCACAGATGATGACAAGGCCCTCCCCATCGATGGTACTCCATGGTCGGCCACCTCCACCGACTCTACTGATGTGAGTCTCTTCCTCTTTTGCGGTCGTCGCACTCCCTGAACGTGCCTAACCCCTTTCTTCAATCTCTTTCCTTGCAGTTTCCCTTCAAACTCAGCTCCTATCATGAGGCCGATGCCGAGGCCGAGGACACCACTGCACTGGCCGCTGCCCAACTCCCCCCGGAACTCAAAGAGGTTCTGCGGGACATCCTACGTCGTCTGGAGGACCTCGTTGAAGTCCAGGTTAATGACTCAGGGCCGATACGCGGACGTCTCAACGACATTTTGAACTTCCTAGTTGGAAGGACTCACCTCTTCGCCAGAGATCAAAATGATGCAGCTCAACTCCAAGCGCCCGAGTTCTGCCGAATAACCTTGGGGCTTAAGGGTGGCGATGCGACGATTGATTGATTGAACGAAAGTTACTCTAATCTAACCTAAGGGGTACATATTTATAATCTGTAGACTTGCTGTCCAAGTAACTTATCCAACTGATTCCGAATGAATATATAACCATCTGTTGCTCTTATCTCCATCGACTCCCCTTCCAATTATGCAGCTGTTGCGGCCGAACTTCTTTGACCGGATCTTTTTTGACCTTCTGTTGTTGACCGTACGCCTTTTTTGGTGGGCCTTGGGCTTTTTGTGTCAACAAGGTTTGAAAAAATTCTAAAGGTTCATTGGAGTTCGTTTGTTGCAAGATATTAGGATTAGAAATGACGTGAGCTAAAAATCATTATAATACCGTGGTATGGATTTCAGTTGGTGAAGGTTCTGTAAGGATGATTTCTCTTCAGATTGAATTCTGCAAGGAAAATCATTAGGAAGAAGCTTCTTGTAGCTTTGTTTCACAATTGGTCAAACATATTTATTATGTGAGATTTTTTTTTAAGTTCCATTGTTCTACCTTTTGATTAATGACACCTGAGAAATACCACATCTCCTTCTCAGCGTAAGTTAACATTGATTAATTGATTTATATTCTTTTACCATCTTTTATCATCCTAACTTAATTCTCTCTTGGAATGTTGTCATCAGGTTATTTTAATTTCATTGGACAAAGGGGTTAAAGAGGGCCGAGTTTTGGTACATTATTGGTTGGCTCTCCTTACAGCTTGGTATTATCAGATGTTGAGATCTGATGAACGAAATCCAGAATCACATGTTGACGTTGATTTTTTGCAATGCCCACAGCTACAAATGATACCTCAACTTGTGTTTCGCATTATTGAGGAGCCCTCTTCTTCGCTTGCGTGAAGAAGGCATTCACCCAGATTACAGAATATATCTTCAAAGCCTTTTCTCAGGTGGGAAATAAAAATAAAAAATTATTGGTTTTGTACACCTGCACTTTCAAAAAAATATCTAAATGAATCACGGATGTTGTACATGTTAAAATATCTGCAACAGCAAAAACTTGTGAAAATTCATAATCATGTACCAGAATGTAAGAAAGATCTATTGCCCACTCTCAGACCAAATCATAATAATATATAAGGGTGTTTAGGATTGCTTAACTCTACTAAAATTTGCTCTACTCCACGAAATCTATCTAGGAACAAATCTAGAGTGGAGTTTTTATACCACTATAAAGTAGTTGTAATTGTTTGACTTACAAAATAGATCCAAATTTAAGAATAATAGAATTTAATAGAAATGTACCATTTTAACTTACAACTGGGCCAAATTGTCGATGTTGTCTGATTGCTTCATATTTTTATTCACTTGATTTATTAAGTTAGAAGTTAAAAAGTATGTCTCGGTTTCTATTAAAAAGATTGGTCTCCTTTACTGTTTTTGCATCAGATGAGAAAATATAGATAAAACATTTTTATTGTTTATGATTATATTTTATGTTTAGAGTAGAGTTTTTTTCTTATGGTGTGGCTACACAATATGTAAAACTATCACAAAAAATTGTATTTAGTATATAAGGTTACCTTTTAGTGAATATTGCAATGCCATTAAGCTTATAATCTGTTATTAGTCATCCCTAATGATCCATACCAGGAGAATTTTCGTCCATACAAAAGTGAGCAAGGCTGAATCCACGCCTTCCAAATTCTTTTGACGTGGGCTGCGCAAGATCGGAGCCGTTCACGCCCTTGTGGCCCAACTGTTCTTCAAGCCCATGGCCCGGAAATTTTTTTGACGTGAAATTCACGCGGCTTTGGCCAGGTTCTTTCAGAATAACCCATGCCCCGTTCGTTATAGTTTCGAATTTTTATTGTAGATTATGATTTTTAATTCTCTTAAAAATAATTTCACGATGAATTAGATTTTGTCATTAAGATCGTTTGGCTGGATAGTGATATGAAATGATCATTATATCATTGTCTTTGGTTACATTATATATATTATGACTTATGTTATATGATCCAAAACTATATAAATATAAATATATAATATGAGTTATAAATTATATTACTTAAATTATATGATGTACTAGAATACTTTTAATCATATATAAATACTCTCTTGAACTACTATATTTATTTTTATTTTTTATTAAATTAATTCTCTCGCTGACCCGGAATACAACTGTAAGAATGGAATTCCATCTCAGTAAAAGTTGAAAAAGGAAACATTCTTGCGGTGTGTGTTGCAAACCAAATATATTTGCGTACGTGTGTTTAATATAACTAGTAAGCGGTTCGTGCTTTGCAACCGAGGCTTATTTTATTGCTACGATAATAAGAATTAATATGATATATTACTATCTGCAACAAATTATAAATAGAGATTCAACATTTATTTTTCCGTAATTTAGTTAGAACGAGATGTAAGAAATAATAAACATATGTAAGAAAAGGGTATTTCTAGAATTTTCAGCGAATCTAACTATCTATATGCAAATGTCATAGTTTTGCGTGATTTTTCATAAATCCAAGGGCATTTGCACAAAATTCTTAGTTTCTGCATGATTTTTCAGAAATCTAAGGGTTTTTACGCAAAATTTGTACTTCTGCACAAAATACAAAAAATAAAGTATTGAAATGCAAAAAGGTATATTTTTTTTCTTTTTTTTCCGTGCTTTTCTTTGTGCATGCACGCGCGGCGTGCGGGGAGGCGGTTGCAGTGCTAGCTAGGCACGGATGAAATCATGCGGATCATTCTTAGGCTTTATAATAGTAGATATTATAATTTTTGATATTTCGTCATTAAATTCCTTGAGGATATCACGAAGCAAATGGGCAAATAAATTATCTTTCTTGGTTAAACTGCCGGGAAAAAAAGACATACATGTCCTTATCTTTCAATTGCTGCAGATCACATGTTCGTCAATAATAACTAGTAGTGTTGGTGGCCGGACACAGCTGTCGAAAGCACGCCAGACTTTTCCACGTTTTGTCAAGGTCTACCGCTTGACGCCTCAAACTTGCCAGTTGTATTCTTGCATGTCGTTGACGCGGCAACACTGCAGAGACCGAACATCCAGCGGCGGCGCGCGGCGGCGAGCGGACCGGCGTTAGCGGGCCTGTGCGGCTGAGGGGCGCGCAGTCCTTGTAGGTTCAAATGCTCAAGATTTTTCAAGCCAATAAACTCAACTGCACAAAATCTTCTTCAAGACGAAGCAAAAATTTTGTTAGAACATTTCCGCTGTCTCTTAAATGAAATCTTAAAGATTTGTTCATGATTTAGCTTTGTAAGGGCTCTTTGGAACGTATGAATTTTACAGGATTTTTGCAGGAATTAAACTAAATCCTTTGAAATTCTTTTAAAAAAACCGCATTCTAAAGGAGCCCAGAGTGAAAGTAATAGTGAAAGAGTGTTTTCGAATTTTTCTCAAGAGTTTTATTCTTCAAAATGGGGTGATAGGGTATATATACCTCTCACTCAAAAAATGGTCGTTTGAAAATATTTTGCAACTATTCACCTTGAAGTTTTAGATCAATTCGGAAGTTCCGAGTTTTAGATCAATTCGAAAGTTCCGAGTGGAGCAGGAAGTTTCGAGCTAGAAAATAAATCGATAAAGAACAACTTTTTCAGAAGTTCTTGGCAGAGCCGGATGTTCTGGCCCAAAAAAATAAATCGATACATAACAATTTTTTCAAAAGTTTCGTGTAGAACCGAAAATTCCAAGCCAAAAAATAAATCGATA
This sequence comes from Zizania palustris, assembly GCA_019279435.1. Lineage (NCBI taxonomy): Eukaryota > Viridiplantae > Streptophyta > Magnoliopsida > Poales > Poaceae > Zizania > Zizania palustris. Next base: position 11,931,468 of record JAAALK010000284.1, read on the forward strand.
CAAAACGACTTTTTCGAAAGTTTCGGACAGAGTCGGAAGTTCCGAACCAATTAAAACTCAGAAACATAACTATGTTTTCAGAAGTTTCGCACTGAACCGGAAGTTTCGAGTATATTAGAAAATTCTAAAATGAGTTTGAATAAACCGAAAAAAGATTTTAAAAAAGTTTTTCTTTGAGTATAAAGTTTTACATCTTTCAACATATCATTCTTTATAATACAATGGTGCTAGACTCAAATTTATATGTAATTCAATATTTTGTGTCTATTTTAGACTAAAGAGAGATTTTCACCAAATTTGATTCAATTGTAACGCCATTTTTCATGAATTCTTTGCATAAATCTCATCAACATGATTAATACCTTTAGATCATCATCATCATCATCATCAATACACTAAAATTAATCAGTAGTCTAGATGCATTAAAATGCACCTTCAATACTCCTTTGTTTTATAATATAATAATCTATTTGTTTCGTAACGTAAGCCGTTTGATTTCAACTTTTGTCCATATCAGTATCAATACCTTTTTATTTAAATTCGATCAAATTTAAGTTAAAGAAACGAAGTTACTAGTATACTATCAACCTTTTCCTGCTTCCCCAGTCCTGTAAAAATAACAAAAGCCGACTCCGCACAAAACAACAAGCCAGCAAAAAAAAAAGAGAGCAAAAGGTAGACCGGGTCACGCATGATCATTTCTCGTCATTCCTCCACCCCCTCTTAACGGAAGAAAGCAGGCGCCGCGGGAAGAGCAGAGCTAGCCGGCCACGAGCAAGCCAGCTGGTCAAGCGAGTCCCCAACCGCACGCACGCGATCCACGGTGAGCTGTCGCCCGCTAGCTAATAGCCAATGCGAAGGCCGCTGCAGCTAGCCAACAGCGCTACGTACTCACTCTTCCGATTTCAAAAGGTACATGATTTCAGATATTAAAGAAAATTTAATTAGTATATATGTTTATCTATTTGTCTATATTAAATAGAGTTTACGACAACTAGATATAATAATCTCTATGTCACATTCGTAATTTTTTTAAATTATTTTTTTAAAAAAATCAACTTTATACGATAGATTCAAAAAATTGCAAAAATATCATCCGATCGGCCACCCATCGGCCGACTAGTGCTCGAAACGCATCACGCCGCACCCCAGCTACGCCACGCCGCCCGCGCCCCGCCCCACCCCCTCGCTTTCTGCGCCAGCCGGCCCCCGCACCCGTTGTCGGTCGCCTCGGCTCCCACCCGTCCACGTGGCACGGGGGCGGGAGCCAAGGCGGCGGGTGCAGGAGGCTAGGGGGTGGGGCGGGGCGGGACGGGGTGCGGGGGTGCGGTTGGTGAGGGGCGCGGGAGGCGAGGGGCCGCGGGGGCATGGGAGACGAGGGGGCTCGGGGCGCGGCGCGGCGCGTTCTAGGCGCCAATCGACGGCCCATCGGCCGACTGGCGCTACTGGCTGCCACATGGTATTAGTCGACCGATGATTGGCCGACTGAATGCTATTTTTGCAATTTTTTAAAATCACCATATAAATTTATTTTTTTAAAAAATACTATTTAAAAAATCAACATTGGTTATAAGGAGTACCGTTTTAAAAGTAGAAACGTTCATAATACATAACGATATGTTTTTAGGAAATTTAGATATAGCCCTAAAACAACATCATTTTGGAAACCGGAGGGAGTACCTAGTTTTGTTTGAATTTAGGACTATGCTAACTTATTGTAATTCAGAATACAAATTATAAGAAGTTCCTGTCTAACTCTTTTTTCTATAAACTGAATTAATATAATTCTGAACTAAAACAAATAAGACCTTAAATGTGACGGGATTGAAAGTGATTCGGATAGTTTTCGATAGTATAAAAAACAGATTTAAATCCAGATATTTTTATCTGAATACAATTTTTTTATATGAAAATAAATATGACATTGATAATATCATATTTGAATAATCTGAATTCATATTATTTCGATTTACACGCTCATTTAGTCCATAGAGATATTTAGACCCCGTTTAGTTTCACCTTGCTAAACTTTAGGGACTAAAGTTTAGTCTCTTTTAGTCTGGTGATCAAAAGAGACTAAACTTTAGTCCATAAACTTTAGTCATTTAGTCACCATGCACTACGGGAACAGTGGGGTTTGCCGAGTGTCTAGGGCACTCGGCGAAGCCCACAATGCACTCGGCAAAGGCTTCGCCGAGTGCCACACTCGGCGAACCCCACTCGGCACTGGCCGTGTCGGCGACGTGAGGGTTCGCCGAGTGCAATTTATCGGGCACTCGGCGAAGTCTTTGCCGAGTGCAATATAGACTTCGCCGAGTGCCACGTATAGCACTCGGCGAAGTCCACGGTTGACGGCCGGGGTGGCCGTTAACGAGGCTTCGCCGAGTGCCCCACGTGGCACTCGGCGAAGGGGGTGTGCCGAGTGTCACGGGGGGCACTCGGCGAAGGTGGCTCGGGGGGGCACGTGGCGCGAGGGGGATTCGCCGAGTGCCCCCGTGGCACTCGGCGAAGGGGGTGTGCCGAGTGCCACGGGGGGCACTCGGCGAAGGGGGCTCGGGGGAGGGGGGGCACGTGGCGCGTGGGGCTTCGCCGAGTGCCCCCGTGGCACTCGGCACACCCCCTTCGCCGAGTGCCACGTGGAGGCACTCAGCAAAGCCTCCCCAGAGTGCACAGAAACGTGCCACGTGGCACGTTTCTGTGCACTGCAGGTGGCTTTGCCGAGTGTAACACTCGACAAAAAATTTTTAATTTTTTTTTCATTTATTTCTTGCATATTTCATCCAAAAAACACATTCAATCACAAAATGCATCACAAATTCACATTTATTCACAAAATTTGCCCCAAAATTCACACTGAATCACAGATATTCACAGAAATCACATACACATCACAAAAATCACATTTACATCACAGATTTCACGATCACATCACAATTTCACGTTCACGTCACAAATACAAGTTCAAATTGATACACAAGTTCAAGTTCGCGTTAACGGTGACAAGTTTAAGTTAATTAACAAATTCATCACGGCAACTCACACCACGCCTCACAAATTATCATTACCGCTATGACCAGTGTGTGGAGATGGCTGCGTGTTTGATCCTGCTGCCGATGGATGAAACTGAAAAAAAAAGAAAAATAGTTAGAACACTTGTATATAACAAAACCGACAATAACAATATTAGAAACTCACATTGCCGCTCTGTGGAGTCCGTGGAGATTGTTGAGGTTGAGGAGGAAGTCCAGGCAGACCCATATGACCTGAGAAAGATCCACCCATCTGCGCAAACCACTGCTGCATCTGGGTCTGCATCTCGGCTTGCATCTGAGCTTGCATCTGAGCCTACAGCCGAGCCTCCATCTGGGTCTGCCACTCGGTCCTTTGTGATCTTTCTTCATTTAGTTGGGCCTACAAAACATTATTTCAGAGTTAATGTTCTCAAACAAACAATGTGAAGTGTTCGATGATTGATGAAAATGAACTAACATGTAGATCAGCAATCAGACCCATAGATGTGTCTCGGCGAGGACGTATACCCGGACCGGAGGTCGAGCTCCGAGCTCTCACCTCAGATAGAGAGGGGGTACTACGGGTATCAATGGCGCCGTCGCCCATCAAATATCGCCCATGTCTCTTTCCTCCTCCAGCCCTCATGACCACCTCGCCATCGATGTCATGTGCGATTGGGTCATAATCGGCGCCATGCACTTCCCTTGCCATCTCTGAATAGTCTTGGAGGCGTTGATATGCATTCCGATTAGTGTACGACTCAGCGGGGTCATTTGGATTGTAGGTATTGCCTTCAACCGCCCTCCCTTTGTGAGCCAGAGCATATGCCATGACTTGGGAGCATTCCTGACCCGCATTGGCCGTTGACTGAAACAAGAAGATAGTTAGAGTTATATTGTGCAATTAAGCGAAAAAAAGAAACATGTAACTACATACCCATCTCGCCCTGAACTGGTCGAGGTTCAGCGAGCCTTGATGGTGTGCTGCCCCCGGCATGAGTAGGCGTCGCTGGCGGCATGCCTCGTGACTGCTCTGCCACTCGGCAGAACACCACCTATCAACAATTTGGCCCCAACACTCAAGATGAGCGGCACACCACTGTGGAGGGACCTATTTGATGCAAGTGAATTTGTTAATGACATAATATTAAGTATTAGAAGATACACGAGAATACACTTACCATCATGTATTCCTCTCGTGTCAGAAAGGTGGTCCGGGCATCCTTTTTGTTTTTCCTCTCTCGACGGTGCTGAGCGCAGAAGTCAATAACAGCTTGAATGCGCGCCTCATAATGCATGTCGGTGACAAGCTTCTTGGTGGCTCTATTAATAACTGCGGCAGCCTGATCCGCATACCCCTCATCACATCTATAAAAATCATGCATATAGATGTAAAGAGAATGTTATATGTTTTCACATGTTAATAGTATTGACACATATATTAAGAAAATAAACTTACCCAGAGCTCAGCCCTGACTCGATCGGCTAGGTGGGCAAATTGTCTCCCTTCTCGGTCAGGGGCGTCCGGCGCACTTTCATAATGCCTCCATGAGTACGCCGGCTCCGTCCTCCCATCCAAAGATATCAAACCAGGGAACTTTTCCTTGATAAGAAGCCCGAGGATACCGTTTACATGGCGTGAGCACTCACGACCTCCTCGTTCAACCATAATCCAGTTCCTATCCCGATATCATTAAAAAGTATTAGTATATATTAAAAATTAAACTAACGAAAAGAATATATTATAGACTTTCTATAACAACTTACCTATTTCCATCTGGTCGAATGAGCGGACGATCAGCTACTGCCACTGGTCACCTCGGGAGTGACGAAGGACCACGCAACCACACTGCAGCCGCTTCTGTAGTCTGCTCCTCTCCCTCTGCCCCAACCTCCCCACCCTCTGCCCCCACCTCCTCCTCCTCCTCCACCTTAGCCTGCTCCTCCTCCTCATCCGGCACATAATCATCGTCGCGACGGGATGCCGGTATATGGCTAGTTTCACTCGAGGGCGCGGGTGCCTTTCCTCTCACTGCTGACTTCTTCGTTCTCCTACCTCGAGGTCTAGATGAGGACCCGACCTCATCTTGAGAGGGAGTGGATCTACCGCCTTTTCCTACTACCGCACTTATTAATTTCTTTAAACCCCCCACCATATTTCAATCACCTGCTACGAAAAAGAGTAAATCACTTTAGATAAACCGTGAAATGTGTTCTAAACGCATTTATTCTAAAATTAAACATAATTCTCATACAGCTGCTAGAAATAGTCATCGCCGTCCGGATTTGCTGGATCATATGTATCGTCATCACTATCACGTGATATGATGTAATCGTCCAGCTGTTCAGGAGGTGGAATGTTGTCATCACGTTGAGTGCTTGAGTGCAATCTCTCTAGCAGTTCTAAGTCTCTTCCATTATGAATCTCGTCTCCTTCGTCGGCATCGGCACCACTTTCGTTATCTACTTCCATCGTCTCCGTCAAGTCAATAACAAACATGCCTGGTAGCCCATCTTCTTGAAAGAACTCTCCGTCGTATGTGTTCGGGTCTATGTTATAGTCTTCGTTGTTGGGAACAGGCAGTTTACCGTGTGGCGACACCTTATACACAACATCCCAACCTTTAAGACGTGCGACGGTTTTGCACGGGTAAGACAGATAGTAAACTTGTGTTGCCTGTTGAGCCACAATATAAACATCTTCACTCGGCAAGGTGGTATCTTGACGAATTTCTATTAAGCCAAGTTCGGGAGTCTGTCTCACTACTTTGGGATTGAACCAGTGGCATTTAAATATAACGGGGTTAAGAGGTTTGCTCCCATCAAAACTCAATTCATATATTTCTTCGAGTCGTCCATAGTAGTCAACCCCGTCTGTGCCCGGAGTAAAAACTCCGGAATTTGTGGTTCTTCGGTTAGGTCGGCTCTGTTCATGGCTTGTTGTGTGGAAACGATAGCCGTTTACGTCGTAAGCTTTGAATGTCTTAACCTTGTATGCACAACCATTCGCAACTTGCCTCAACTCGGAACTCATTGTCGTGTCGGTTCTTCCCTATAGGTTTAAACGCGATGAACATGTATATTAGTCGCATATAAGATATAATTGAAAGGTATAACTAACTAAAAGTTAATTTGAGAAATACCTTAGTTTTGAACCAAGAAATGAAATCGGGATTGCCATTTCCCACACCATACTTAAGAAGGGCAGTGGATTCCTCAATGTTAGCCTCCCTCGAACCACGCCAAAATCGTCGATGAAATTCCTCAATGTACGGTTCCACTTCGGAAAGGTTTGTCAGGACATACAACATAATCAAACGCCACTCTTCATGCTGTAAGGTCTTGTTAGCAGCACCACTTGCACTTCCTAGTTGGCCTCTGAAGATGCTGAGATTTGATTCTTCTTCTGGAAGATTGTAACGGGCAGGTGGATTATGCACGCTTGGAAGATTGTCCGCATAATATCTAGTTGTGAAGTTTGACACCTCCTCCAAAACATATGCCTCAGCTATGGATGCTTCAATTTTGCATTTGTTCTTACATTTATTCCGAAGAATCTTTTGGAATCTCTCAATTGAATAGCACCAACGGCTTTGAACCGGACCTCCCATCCGGGCCTCATACGGAAAGTGCAATATCATATGTTGCATCGGATTGAAAAAACCGGGCGGAAAGATCTTTTCTAGCTTACATAATAACACGGGCGCTAGTGTCTCCATGTCTGCTACCACGGTGTGAGACAACTGTTTAGCACAAAGTTGACGGAAAAAATTGCTCAATTCAGCTAGAACTCGCCAGACATCCTCGGGGACATAGCCACGAATCATGACCGGGAGCAACCGCTCAATCCATATGTGATAGTCATGACTTTTGAGTCCGTTTATTCGCAGAGTAGCTAGATTAACTCCCCTCTTCAGATTAGCTGCATAGCCATCAGGAAACATTAATGTTTGAAACCACTCAAGTACTTCCCTCCTTTGTCCCCTTGTTAGAACAAAATCAGACTTTGGCTTCGTCCAGGATTTCCCGCTTCTAGGAGGTATCATGTCGAGGTTAGGTCTGTTGCATATAGCCGCTTGATCCAGTCGGGCCTTGACATTGTCTTTCGTCTTCTCAGGAATATCCATGATTGTGCCGAAAATGGCCTCGGCAACATTTTTCTCAGTGTGCATCACATCAATGTTGTGCGGAAGGAGAAGATCATCGAAATAAGGAAGATTCCATAAACATGGCTTGTGAGTCCATGCATGATGCTCACCATATCCAATAAAACCAGCTCCTTGTGTATTAATTTGCAAAGACTCTAATTGAGCACGAACATCGGCTCCGGTCATTTTAATTGGTGCTGAGCCTTTAACAGACACATCTTTTGTAAAATTCCTCTTATCCTTCCTGAATGGATGGTTCCGAGGAAGGAATTGTCGGTGCTTGTCAAATGAGGAATATTTTCCACCCTTAGCTAGCCAAACGAACTTTAGAGTCGACCGACAAATCGGGCATGCGAACTTCCCATGCACGCACCAGCCGCAAAATATCGAATATGCTAGTAGGTCATGTAGAGAGTACATATACCAGACATGCATTCTGAAGTTTGTCTTTGTACATCGATCATATGTCAACACACCGTCTTCCCACGCATGGACCAAATCATCCATCAAAGGCTCCATATACACACTCATATTTTTCCCCGGGTATTCAGGCCCTGGAATTATCAAGGACAAGAAAATATTCTGTCGTTGAAAGATGACGCCGGGAGGAAGGTTGAGGGGAATAACAAACATTGGCCAACAACTGTATGCGGCAGCCGTCATACCATATGGATTGAACCCATCTGTTGCTATAGGAATTCGTACATTACGTGGCTCTAAAGCTTTCTCGGGATGGAGCTGATCAAATTTTTTCCACGCTTCTCCATCTGATGGATGACCTAGCTTGTCTGGGTTGTAACGAATCCCATTTTTATGCCATGTCATCTGTTTAGCAGATTCCTCGGTCATGTACAGCCGTTGGATCCTCGGTACAAAGGGAAGGTACCGAAGGATCTTCACGGGAATTGAGAGTTGTTTCTTCACACCATCATCGGAGTCTACCTCCAGATACCTAGAGGATTTGCATTTCACGCAGCAGGTTGCGTCTGCGTATTGTTTTCTGAATAAAATACATCCGTTGGGACAAGCATGTATTTGCTCATAAGGCATCTTAAGTGCACGGAGGACTTTCTTAGACTCGTACATGCTCTTCGGAAGATTGTGACCTTCTGGAAGAAGGCTACCAACAACCGTCAGCATAACATCGAAGCATTCTCGACTCAAGCTAAACTGCGACTTGATGGCCAATAGCCGTGCGATGGCATCCAGTTGAGAAACCTTAGTGTGACCGTGAAGAGGTTGCTTTGACGCGGACAACATGTCATAAAACGCTTTTGCCGTTGGCTCCGGCACTTCCTCTTCACGTGCTTCGTCAAAATGCGCATCTTCAAAGTCATCTAGCATAAATCCAACCCCTCCCTCATCATCGTCCATGCGATGTCGCAACACCTCCTCTCTAGGACGTTGTGACTCACCATGATACGTCCAACGGGTATAATTTGGCATAAACCCATATTTGCATAGGTGTTTACCCATAGCATCCTTTGTTTGTCGACGCTTATTCTCGCACCGACTACATGGACACCAGGTCTTGTCACGTACATTCTGTCTACCAAACGCTGTCTCTAAGAATACTTCAGTGTTCTTGATCCAATCCATGGTCACCTCGGCCTGACTAGGGCGACCCGTGTACATCCACTCACGATGATCCATCTTGTACTAAACTAGGAAACAACACCCGTGTTTAGGGGTTAGTGAGAAACGAGATGAATATAACAGTCTAATAGGTAAGATAGGTCCTAATCCCACCGGACAATGCGTAGATTGAGCTCGTATTCACGCTCCATTCCGATCCAACCCAAAATTTCGGCAGCACCTCCCCGCTGCTCTCCAAACGCACGTCTGGGCAACATGCCAAGAGGATGAGCGTTTGGAGAACAAGGGGGAGGTGCTGTCGAAACCCTGGGTCGAATCAGAACGGAGCATGAAAACGAGCTCAATCTACGCATCCTCCGGCTGTCCAAACGTGGACAGTTCGAAACAGTTACGGCCACAGATATGCAAAGACATGCATATTCCAAACCGTAACTCTTCCGAACGGGAGACGCCTAGGTTACGCGATAATAACAAAAAAAATAAATTTTTGACAACATCACGATGCATAAATTGAACGGCACGATGGCTGTCACCCACATACACATCATGACTCGATGGCCGAGATCCACATACACATATATATAATGGCACGATGGCCGGCATCGACATACACAAGATATTAATGAACATAACCATTAAAACATAAAAAGTATTACAATGATTATTTTAAAATTTCTAAAACATGTATATTAGAATAACATGGTATTAACATGAAATTTAACATGGCATTATTAATAATTAAATATGTGATTAAAAAGTACATTAAACTTGGCATTAAATTGTCTCATCTAATAATATATATATATATTAGTTTGCTACAATAGCTAGTTCCTAGCTCATTAAAAACTACATTAAACTTGGCATTAAATATTGAAATACCATACGTACATGTATATGTTGCAAACTCAACATATACATACATTTGGTTTTTTTTGACTTACACATGCATAAATATATGTTAACTTATTGTGTATATATTGCATATATATTTAAAAAAGTGAAAAAATATCACCGAAGAGGCCGGCGGTCGGAGGAGGAGGTGCCGGCCGGGGGCACCGAGGGCAGGGAAGGAGGGCGGGCAGGGGGCGCCGGCGCGGCCGGCGGGGACGGGCGTGGGACGGCGGGGCTGGCGAAGACGGCCAGCGGCGCCGGTTGCCGAGGGCCGGCGAGGGTGGCCGGGGTCCGGCTGGGGGCCGCAGGGGCGGCCGGCGGCGGGGTGGCGGCGGCGGGATGCAGGGAGCGGCGGGCGGCGGGGCAGCAGGCGGCGGGGAGCGGGGGGAGCAGGCGGCGGGCGGCCGGCGGCGGGGGTGGCGGTGGCGGGATGCAGGGAGCGGCGGGCGGCGGGCGGCCGGCGGCGGGGGAGCAGGCGGCGGGGAGCGGGGGGAGCAGGCGGCGGTGTGCTGCGAGGGGGGAGGCAGATCTGGGCGCACTTAATGCGCCCAGATCTGGGGCTCTTTTTTTGTACTCCTACCAGGTTCGCCGAGTGCCAAATTGGGAGGCACTCGGCGAACAATTTTTTTTAAAAAATAAATAACGTTTACCGAGTGCCACCACTAAACCACTCGGCAAACATTATTTTTTTTAAATGAACCATTTTTTTGCCGAGTGCTAGGGATAATTACACTCGGCAAAGTTTTTAAAAAATTATTTTCAAAAAAAAACTAAAATAGAATAAAGACTTTAAAAAATCCCAAAATTTGGTATTATATAATATACACTAATATTGCATCCTAGAAAATTTCTAAGTTCAAATAAACAAATATAAGGCACTTTTAGTTTAGATTTGGGATCTTTTACTTAAAATCCTATAAACAACTTTTTTAACCACAAATAGCAAACTAACTCAAAAAAGGCCAATTTTTGACATGGTATGAGATAAATTGAGTTTTAGTAGTACAAAAAGTTTTAAGTTCAAAAAAATATTTGAATACTGATTTGCTTCTAAACCTAACTCATTTTATCCCTAAACTCCTAAACCTTCTCGAAGGTTGTCCAATTTCTAAAGGTCATACTTGAAAACTTTGTCGAAACATTATGAATTTTTTACCATATTATATATGTATGATATAATGACACCCTGTCAAGTGTCATATTTTTTAGGCATCAATTACATTTTCTATAATTAAAAAACCATTAACCTGCATATTGCAAGTCGAGTGTCGTAAATTAGATTTTAAATATTTAGTTATATTTAGTTGTAAAAGAGTACAAATGTAATCATGAATAGAAATATGTTTTTTCCATAATTTTTGAGTCATTATTTCATGTACATTTAGTTGAAATTTGACCCACTTGGAAGTAAATCCTAGAAATACAAATATTTTATTAAAAATAGCAATCCCACTCATAAAAGTATGAAAATTTACCATGGATTAAAAGATGTTGAATTATGACTGTAAAAAAAAATTGAAGTTCAAAACATGTTTTAAATGTGATATAGAGTGAAAATATGTTTTCACATGAAATAATGGGATCAACACACTTTGCCGAGTGCATTTAGCTATGGCACTCGGCAAAAATGATTTTTTTTCTTTGCCGAGTGCCATTCCCATTTGCACTCGGCAAATAATTTTTATACTGTTTTTAAAAAAAACTAAAATAGAATAAAGACAGTAAAAAATCCCATAATTTGTAATTATATAATATACACTAATATTTCATCCTAGAAAATTTCTAGGTTCAAATAATCAAATATAAGGCACATAGAGTTTAAATTTGGGATCTTTTACTTAAAATCTTATAAACAACATTTTTAACCAAAAATAGCAAAGTAACTCTAAAAAATGCCAATTTTTGACATGGTATAAGATAAATTGAGTTTTAGTAGTACAAAAAGTTTTAAGTTCAAACAAATATTTGAATATCGATTTTCTTCTAAACCTAACTCATTTCATCCCTAAACTCCTAAACCTTCTCGAAGGTTGTCCAATTTCTAAAGGTCATTCTTGAAAAATTTGTTGAAACATTATGAATTTTTTACCATATCATATATGTATGATATAATGACACCATGTCAAGTGTCATATTTTTTAGGCATCAATTACATTTTCTATAATTAAAAAACCATTAACCTGCATATTGCCGGTCGAGTGTCGTAAATTAGATTTTAAATATTTAGTTATATTTAGTTGTAAAAGATTACAAATGTAATCATGAACACAAATATGATTTTTCCATAATTTTTGAGTCATTATTTCATGTACATGCATTTCAAATTTGACCCACTTGGAAGTAAATCCTAGAAATACAAATATTTTATTAAAAATACCAAACCCACTCATAAAAGTATGAAAATTTATCAAGGATTAAAAGATGTTGAATTATGACTGTAAAAAAAATTCAGGTTCAAAACATTTTTAAAATGTGATATGGACTCAAAATGTGTTTTCACATGAAATATGGACTTCAAAACATCTTTGCCGAGTGTTTTTCTTGTGGCACTCGGCAAAGGCTAGGGTTTGCCGAGTGTCCGTTAGTGGCACTCGGCAAACCCAAATTTTCACCCCTGGCGCCGTCACGGCGTCAGCAAAAAAACTTGGCGGGGTTTTTTCAGGATGTTTGCCGAGTGCCTAAGGAGTGGCACTCGGCAAACCCTGCCTTTGCCGAGTGTGCAACTCTTTGCCGAGTGCATTCCATAGGGCACTCGGCGAACGTGTCTTTGCCGAGTGCCTGATGGAATGCACTCGGCAAAGAGTTGCACACTCGGCGAACATGCGTTTTCCGGTAGTGATGAGGTTGCTAAAAGAAATTAAAAAGTACTAATGACATAGAATACTCCTCATTAATGTCTCTCGGGATGGGACAAAAGACATTTATTTATTAGGAGTAAGTTTTATTCACTAGAACCAAACAACTAGTGAGTCAAATAAATAAATGGAAACTAAAGGTGTTTGACTAAAGTTTAGTCGGTCCAAAAAAACCAAACATGAGCTTAATTGATTTTCAGTTTCACTGGCCCGGCCGAAAAGCTCGCGTTGCCGTACTCACTACACTACTCTCGTCCGTGTGCAGTGGTGCGTTCGGGGAACAGTACAATGGATCTGCGATGCCCCCGTGTTGTGGTTCGATTTGGACTTTCACGTCTGACTCGTTAAAAACTGGAAAAGAAAACGACGCAGGAAAACAAAATAAAAAGCTGACGCTGTAACGCGTGGATCTCCGGCCGTTTGTCGTTCGTCCCGGTGTTCATCCGTGTCCATTAATAAGTACGCCCAAATCTCCCATGGTTGACATGGACCGCGTCACGCGTCGATCGGATGAACGAGTTGACGTTTTAAGATTTGGCTAACACGTACCCTATAGCTTACGGAACTTATGTATGCTAAAGATTAGCAAGATCAAACCGCATGAAATTGCTCTGACAGAGGAAGAAGCCGCACATGTTCGTTGTGGTTGACTGCACCCACCATGCATGTTTTATATCGCCATTTTTTCATAGGATTATACTTGTATATATACTGGTGTGTTTTCGTTGAATTTTATTGATGTCGTCTACGATTGTATTGTTGGTTTCTGTATTTAATAAGAGTTGAATTTTGTCGATGTTCACGATTGCATTGTTGGTTTCTGTATCATATCTAAGACATACGTAACAGGGCAGTCTCGTGAATATATATGTAAGTGATGATGCGTGCGTTTTTTTGGTATACGAAAAAAAATGTCAGCGGTTTTATGTTCTTCGAGAAGATATATAAAGAGATATCAAAATTTTTAATATTAATTTTAATACCGATTGAAAAGATTACCAAAACTAATATTAAAAATTATAATACCTCGTACTTTTTACTTTTAAGTACGGTAGAATTCCCAAAAAATGTATCTGACATGCCATCTATCACCGAGATAGATACCGTAAAAAATTGAGTAAACTTTAAATTAACTATACCTTTTTCCAGTTTGGATGTGGTTTAGCTCATACTTTTATTTAATTTGCACTGAAGCATATTGAAATAAATTTCACTCTGCACTAGGATCCGAAGAAAATAACTGTAAGATATGAGTGAAACTCAAAAAATTTCTTGATTTTAGACCATGTTTAATGAAGTGTTATTCAATTTTTTTATGAAATTTTAACAGGCTTGGCAATGTCTCTTGTTGTTAAGTAAAACGTACTATTGAGAAAAATATCTTCGCCCTAAAACGGTTCTAACAAGTGCTTGTAGACAAGGCATTAATAAGGGAAATCCAGGACGAAGCCTAAGGTGAGTACAAGACGAAGCCCACACTTCATGATGAAGAAGCTTTGACATGGTTAAAACCACTTAGATGTGACGTTTATAACTGTAGCCTCAAAGATCCTCCGAAGCAGTATAGCTTTGGATTCGTTTACACAAAAGCTTACCGAATTAACCCTATGAAGATCACTATACGTACTGCAATAGTCAATTTAATATAAAGAGTAACTCTGTATTAACCTGTTGTAATTTTACATATAAATACCCTGTCTTTATAAGGTAAAGGGCATCGAAGATGAAGAGCACTAATCAATACATTTTATATTTGAAGGTTATTATCCAGAGCTAAACCCTCGAATCTAGCTTAAGCCTTTAGCAATACACTTAGAGCAAGTATAATAAGCTTATATAAGCAGGCTACAAGACTTGCCACATCAGATTAGTAGTGAGGTGGAGGAGAGAAGGAAGGAGAGAGAATAAAAGCGGGCTACTAGTTAACAGCCCACTCATACACAGGTTCCAATAAACATTGTGAGATGGTGTAGTATGTTACACATTAAATGCATGATACACATAGCCAACTAACTATTATATGAGTTGGCTATTAGATTAGCTACATGTGACATGACACAAATATAAAGCAAATAGCTAGCTATATTATTAAACTTGCTCTTATACACTTCGGGCCTTTCAAGGTCCACTTTCATTTTCGAGGTCCACTTTCATTTGAATCAGTTGCGTAATTCTATATTACGTCAACATCATGGTTCATAAAACCTGATGCAAAATAAATATGTACTTCTAACGTTTAACAATATAAGTTGTTTGATTTTTTTAAAACCATTTTTTAACGTAGACTGATTTTACGAAAAAAGTAATAATTATTACAGCATTGAATTAGTTTTATTAAATCAGTCATTAAATATATTTTAATAATATATTTATTTGAAATTGTCAATATTAATAATTTTTATTTAAATTTAGTTAAAATTAAAAAAGTTTAACTTAAAAAGATCAAACAATCAAAAAAACGATTAACATTATTAATTGGAGGTAGTAAAATATTTAGTTCCGAACTGGGTCCTGTACTCCTGTTATGTCGTCGGTGAGTCAGGCTCAGTCGGGAACTCGGGATTCGTGATGTTCGATGGGTTGTAGTCTAGCCCAGCTGGCGGGCTAGCAATGTTCTCCATTGGTGGCATTCTTTTTCTCGTCGCTGTGGTACGTTAAGATTTTGATTAGACAGCAGGTCTCACGCTAATCCTATCTACGGAACAATAATCTCATGTCTACTCCGTACTCTGGAATATAACATTTTTTCAGGATTTGAATTAGTTTTATAAAATCTTATAAAATTACTGTGTTAAAAAGATAAAATCAGGAAAAATAATCCCATCACGATGCAATTAAATAAACTGCTTTGGTGACACTACCACAGAAAAACACTTTAATGATGGGTGATAACCATAATTAGTGACATGTATATATCCCGTTACTCTTATCATGTCAGCAATGTGACATTAATAGTGACAAGTAAATACCTGTCACTAAAGGGTCAACCTTACGTACTTCCATGTGCTCGTATGTTATGGCTCTTTGGTGGCGGTTGATAGTTGTCACCGGTCATTAATGTTTTCTTTAGTGACGAATAATTATTATCACCCATCACTAATATTATGATCATTTCAAAAATAAAAATTTAAGTTACATCTTGAATTTGACAATCAACATATACAACATCCAAAACATATCATCACAGACAATTCATCGAAGAAGATTAATTACCAAATTAGTATCACATATATTAACTTTTAACTCGTCATCTTGAAGAACATGACTAAAACAAAGATCCATATATATAAGATGATTTCATAACTTCTAACAAATAGCTAACTTATTGCGATATCAAGAGTTTAGATAGTGTCCTATCACTATCCAAGCTTGTACCATGGGTAGCTTGAGGAGAAGCACCATGGGTAGTAGGAGCACCACCATGGGTAGCCCGAGGAGCACCAGTGCACCACCATGGATAGTCTAAGGAGCACCATCATGTACATGGCAGCGTTCAGGCTAGAGCACCACCGTGAATGACTATGCTAACTTCAAGTGCATTATCTCAAATAAATTGGCTAAAACTAGTAGTTATCTCAAAAAAATTAGCTAAAAGCAGTAGATCAGGTCACCCTGTAACAATAAAATGGGAAACAAAGTTAGCTAGTTAGACAAAACAAATAACATTTCGAACGAGGAAGGGGAGGAGGATGACGACCTTAGGAGGAGGATGCAACCAAGGTGGCGGCGAGCCGGCGAGTAGGGCGGCCACGCGTGCTGACGGTGCAGGTGCCACGGCCGACAGTGCATGTAGGGGTGGGCATTCGGTCTAGACCGCAATTTCGGTTCGGTTTTTTTGGTCTTCTGAAATTTCAGTTTTTCAATGTCAGGAACCGAATTACCCGAAAAATATTCAGTTCGGTTATTTCGGTCCACAAAAAAATTCGGTTCAATTTTTGGTTTGGTCCGAACAGACCGAAATTCACAGTTTTAACTGGGCTTGCAAAAGAATGAAATTTTACAACTGGTAATAGATGGTATAAATACTGCTCAACTGGTACATATTTCAGTGCCAAAACATTACCAAAACAGAGAGTACATGTATCAATATCAAAACATCACCAAAGTCGAAAATAGAGTCTCAATATTCAATAAAGAGTAACACATAACTTTGTTCAATTGTTCTGAAATCTGAAATTCTGAACCAATACTTCAGTTCAGGCAGATACATTGCTTGATCCATGCACATAGCATTCACATAATTGCATTAACGCCAACACACATCGCACCAAGTCACCAACCGCAGAAGTCAGAACAGTGCAGCATGGACACAGTCACACAGATACACATTGAAACAAATACACACTCAGATTTCAGACTAGGAATTCTAACACAATAACACCCCGATGCACAACATTCTCAAGCGAGAAACAGATACACATTGAAAAGTTAGAAACAAACAATAAGTCTAGGCTAAATGTGTAACACAGTTCTTAGATTCAAACATCCCGTGATTGCATAGCAATGGGCAATACAGACCAGTAAACCACAACTACAAGTAGAATAAAGTCTATCAAGTATCAACTATCAAGTCAATACAGAACACATAGTAGAACCATTCAAAATTTCAAGTAGATTTGCTAGACTTGTTTGCACTGCATGACATGGAAGTAGAACCATCAATTTTGCGTTTATTCTTTCCTTTGTTACCATATTCTTCAATCAACTCTAAAATTAAACATTTGTAAATTGCAAGCATTTAAACAAGTTTAAAATATATCACGAAATCAATATGAATATATAGATATTTGGTTGGTTGATTACCTTTTTCTAGTTCAACCAACTACTCCATGTCCTCCTGGATCTTGATGGGAGTGCTTCTTCTTAGCCAATCCTATGTACAAACAAGTGCTTCCACCATGAATGGAGTAAGTGATGTCCTAAAGTCATCGAGTATGGATCTACTTGTGCTAAATACTGCTTCTGAAGCGACCGTTGAAACTGGAATTACTAACACATCATTAGACAAGCGTGCCAATACTGGGAATCTTGATGAATTCACCTTCCACCATTCTAGAATATCAATTTTCCTGTCTTGATCTTCAATATCCTCAGCAAGGTATTTATCAAGTTCAGATTTGTTGCTTCCACTTCCAACGATACTCAATTTCAATTTTTTTTGCAATTAAGGAGTTCATACCTCCTTGGATTGGTTTTGGAGCTTGAGAATCATTTATTCTTGTTGTTTCATTGGATGGAGCATATAAATTCCTATATTCATCAAACAACTCATGAAGACAAGTTCTAACAGCATCCCAAACTTTGTGTCCAACTTCGAAACATCTCCTCAATAGTTAGCCTGATGTATTCAGATAACTTATATCTTGGATCAAGGGTTGCATCAACAAATATCAACAAGTTCATATTTTCTTTATCCTTTCCCTTCCCTCTCCCCTTCTCGGTCACAGTTCTACTTGTTTCAATAAATTCATGCCAATTTCCCCAATACTTGACATACTTGTCTTTCATTCTATTGCCCATATCTTCTTGTAAAGGATCAGCACTGTTAATCCAATTATTAATCAATAAGTGGACATCACCTATCTCAAAAAATAAATTGTGTGAAGTGACATTTAGAGTACAAGAAATGTGTTATGTGAGTTCATAGAAATGGCAAAGGAATGCAGCCATTTTCTTTGCATTCTCTTAATCTATCTCATCTGGATACCCAAGACCTCATTTCTCTTCTGACAAATCAATTTAATAGCATGCATCTTCCTCAAGATACTTTGCAAACACTTTCTCATAAGTGATGCCTGCTTTCAACATCAGATAGGTTGAGTTCCAACGTGTGCATATGTCTAGACTTAGAAATGCCTTGCTGTCAACCTTCTCTTCCTCAGCTAACTCATTGAATTTAACTAACCAGGAAGTCCCATTCTTGATGTACCTAACAACAACACGAGCATGCTTCACAGAAGAATCCACTTCTTTAAGACCATCTTGTACAATGAGGTTGACAATATGTGCAACACACCTCATATGAAGAAACTTTCCTTCTGCTATGCTTGTCTTTGCACTATTTAGTTGCTTCCTCAAGTAAGTGATACCACTATCATTAGCACTAGCATTATCAACCGGAACAATCATAACCTTCTCTAAACCCATTAAATCAAGCATATATGCAAATTCTTTCCAATGCCATCACCTTTATGACCCTTTACCTTAAAAAAGCTAATGATGTTCCACTCATTATCAATGAAGTGTGCAGTCAGTGTCATAAAGCTATCTTGCTATTGAGAAGTCCAACAATCAGTGGTTAGGCAAACCTTTTCACAACTCTCTCTTAAAAATAACTTCAGTTTTGCTCTCTGTTGGAAATAAATTTGAACCATATCCCTTGTGCATGTCCTACGAGATGGTGTATTCCAACGAGGGCAAGATACTTTCATAAATTTATTGAATCCTGACTTCTCGCAAAATACAAAAGGGAGTTCATCTTCTATGACCATTTCAGTAAAAGCTTGCTTAATCGCCTCAGGATCATATTTCCAAGTGGTGATGCATTCTCCCCTAATTGCTTGCAAAGTACCTTGACTCATGTTAGTGTTGTTCTTATGGGGATTACGCTTGCAAATAGTAACATGCCTACGCATTGTCGTAGTTCCATTAAGCCGTGGATCAGCTGCAATGGAATGACTACAATACTTACACTTTCCCTTCTTCACCACACCTTTGTCATCCTTTATCTTAATAAAGTGATCCCACATTTCTGACCTTGTAGCCATTTGTTTCCTCTCATTTTTTTCCTTGTCATATTCACCCTCTTTCTTATCATTTTCTCCTACATTAATTTGGACCACCTCTTCTTCACTATGCTTTTGTGTCGCATCATCTATATTCTCTGTTCTCACTCCTATCCCAACTGTAGGTTCAGAAGAGGACATCTACAAAAAATAATGTAAAGAAATCAAGATTGCAAAGTAGATTCATATCAAACTGAGTCATTAAGGTTAATGGTTCACACTTATACATACATTGCAAGACCTACAGGACTCCGTTGTTACAGTGTGATGCACTGATACAATGATACTCCTCCTCTCCTCCAAGAGTCCAAGATGCAAGACAAGTTTTCTTCTGTACTCTAACATAACAAGTATGAATTTAATAATAGTTGCAAGACAAATTTAGTAACACTCTAACATAACAAGTATGAATTCAATAAATTTATTAGAATCAGTGTAGTGTGTAGCACATTTATATTACATGACTAATTGACTATATCTAACATTAACATTTTGCATTCAGGTGCGGAGCAGCAGAGGTGGACACTGGGCAGGCAGCATAGTGTACAACGGCACGCCGACACTACAAGAACACGCAATTCCTAGCCGACTAGCCGAGGTAGAGACTAGAGAGGGGAGAGGGAAACCAGTGCTTATCTACTCACCAGTCACCAGCAAGGCAGCAACGCCGCCGCCACAACTTCGGGTGTCTAGCCGTCTGGGGTCTGGGCATCTGGCATTGGCAGTTTGAGGCTCGGGCAGTCGGCCGCTTGGAGTCGGGGGCCTCGGGGGCTCAACCGCTTGGGGCTTCGGCGGTCGCCGCTTGGCCGCTTCAGAGATCCAAATTCAAGTGGTCAAGCGGAAGCGCTGAGGCGGTAGCCAGCAAGCAATCAGGCATGCCGCAGTGCCGCACGGTAGGGATTTGGGAAACCTAATCGTGTACTTCGGTCCAATTCTCTAAAGGCCTCCAGCACGTTTCAAAGTCCAAATGCAACAAGCTTTTATTGGACCTATTTGGTCTTCGGGCCAAATCGGTTTTTCACAATTGATACCCGAAATACCCGAATAAAATTCGATTTTCTAGTTCCTAAAACTGAAATCAGGCCTAAATAAATCAGTTTCGGTTTTTTCAGATTCGGCCTCGGTTTTTTCGGGTTTGGTTTTCGGTCTCGGTTTTTTTGCCCAGCCCTAGGTGCATGTGGTACGGTTGATGGTGCGGGGGCCACGACCGATGGTGCATGTCACACGAACGATAGTGTGGAGGCCAGGAGCAACGATAGAGCGGCGAGGAACATGACGAAGGCGATGGCGGTGGCGAGAGTTAGGGTTGCGCAAAATGAAAGTGTGACGATTCACTTCGGTGCCCCCTATTTATATGCGAGAGTCATTAGTGACGGTGGTAGTTACCACTCGTCACTGATGATATAGGGCGCTTTAGTGATGGGTATAAATAAAACTCGCCACTATAAGATCATTTAGTGATGATGCGACAATAACCCGACTTGCACCGCCGCCGTCTTATAAGAGGACCTTTAGTGACGGGTTACAATATTTACCCGTCACTAAAGTGGACCTATCATCTCACCTGCTATTATTTTTTAATGACGAGTGGTAATTTCACTCGTCACAAAATGATCCTTTAGTGATGATTGATTATTATTACTCATTACTAATGTTATGGTCATTTTGAAAAAAATAATAGTTTTTAAGCTGCATCCTAAATCAATGCTAAGATTTGGCACCCAACATATCCAACATTTCAAAACACATCACAAACAATTTATCACGGAACAAGATTTATAACCTAATATTAAATCATACCCTAGGTTTACAGCACATACATTACAACCTCAATTGCATCATTATTGATGTGGAAATGGAAGGTGCACAGTGTGCCAATTTCTAACGAGTTATCGTGAAGAAATTGGCCAAAACCATTAGTTAAATAGCATCGTCCATCCGTTGCTTTTTTCACCACAATTGGGACTGCCTTAGACCCTACTGCTGCCATACGAATCTCGGTGGTCTGGTGGTGTAGGTGAGGTGTGAGGAGCCATGCTGAATAGCGTGGGCCTCATGGCTCCAGAAGTGATGAGTCATTGTCAACGATA
This sequence comes from Zizania palustris, assembly GCA_019279435.1. Lineage (NCBI taxonomy): Eukaryota > Viridiplantae > Streptophyta > Magnoliopsida > Poales > Poaceae > Zizania > Zizania palustris. The sequence continues at coordinate 11,952,844 of JAAALK010000284.1, forward strand.
GTCAAAGAGGACTGAAGAAGAGAGGAGATCTGCTGTTTCATGGGCCGCGTGTGACTCAGGTACACGGGCAGCGAGCGACTGTCGGGCAAAGGAGGCTGCGAAGTCGGGCTGGCCCAATCCGGGTGCATGGGCCAGAAGCAGTAGAAGACCCACTGGGCTGTTGACCAGGACTGACTCAGGTACACGGGCGGTGAGCGATTGCCGGGCTGAGAGAGCTGCGGAGTCGGGCCGGCCCAATCCGGGTACCTGGTGCAAAGCCGGTGGAGGCTTTGTCAGTTTCGGCGTAAAACTGACAACCGTTGATTCTGTATCCGACTGTCCAGAAGAGAAGCCGTAGTCGCTACGAAAGCTGAGCTTCCGGATAAGTCATCTGTAACTCTAGGCCCACAGTCAGTCAGTCGTGTCTGTAAAAATTCCTAAGGGCAGTAGAGTCTTTTCCTTTATTTTTGAGTCTGTAAAAACCCTAAGGGGCTGGTAGAATATTCCTAGTGTTGGGCTGCCTATAAATAGGACCCCAATCCCTAGGGTTTGGACTACCCTTTTGGCTGAAATCACATCCACTCTATTGGGTCATTTTGTCTCTCGTTTCTCTCTCCTGTGTGCGCCGCCAGGCTATTGCTCCTTCCTGTTCTTGCATTGCATTTGCTCTAATCTCTTGAATGCATTAAAGCCTTGGTCCCTGTTGATTTTATTTGGTGCACATTGTTTGGTTTGGGGAGTTATTGCTTTGGCTACGGGCTGCTGAATTTATTTCGTGAGAAGAAGCTTCTCTTTTTGCTTCTGTTCTTCACAAACCGAGTACTAGTTCTTGCTGTTGCAAGTAGTACTACTTTCCTGTAGCTACAGTAGTCTGTGCAGCTTTTCACCTTCTACTGCACAGCTTTTTGATCGAGGCTGACAGGCTCTGTCACCTTTTTGGTTGTGTTTCGAGCGAAGCCACTCTCTGTTCGAAGCCCCTCAGTTTCGCGAGACAGGCTTCGATCTATCTCCTTCGAAGGCTTCGTTCGATCTTCGGTTTTTGGTTTGCGTTCTGTGTTGCTTAGTTTCGAAGCATTTTTCTGAACGTCAGTATCGCATTCTTCGAACGATAGTGCGAAGGAGCTTTGGCTCTATCTGTTCGAAGTCCCTACTTCGACAGGTTTCGAAGTTGGGTTCGAAGCTTGTAGCTCTGCTAGACCTCGCACTGACTTTTGTGTGATGTGTCACCCTTCGCTTCTCTTTTCGAAGCTAACTTGTTTCGGAGGTAGTGTATAGGCTTCGGACTTGGTTTTCTGTCGTGTGACAAGCTTCGCTTCTTTGTTCGAAGGTTGTCCGTTTGTGTATTGTGTCCGAAGCTTTCTGTTCGAAGGTTTTGCTTCGAAGCATTCGGTTCGAAGCTGTGTTCGAAGTGTTGTCTTCGAAGTGCATACTTCGAACTAGGCTCCGGCACTGTCATACTTCGCTCCGAAGTATACTCCGCTACCTGCCACTTCGAATTAGACTAGACCGTGACACCTTCGGCATCTCGGACAGGCTCCGTCACCAACCTCCGAAGCAGACCTCGGCGTGCGAAGGGGGCTTCGCCAAGTTCCGAACAGGAGACAAATTTGGACAGTAACTTCTCTTTTCATCTTATACATTCTTAGATCATTTCATTGAGAAGTTTAGGCCTGTTACACCTCGTTCATCTGCCTAGTTGCACTACTTTAGTATTACTCTGTTTATCATCAGTTGCTTCTAGGTTAGAAACCTTTAGACTTAGGCCTACTGTTTATTTTCTGCTGCGTAGTCTTTTGAGGTGCGTTGGGTATTGGGAACAGGCCATTGATTCGAAAGAATTTTTAAGGCGCCCATTCACCCCCCCCTCTGGTCGCTACTTTCGGTCCTACAAGGTGTGATATATATTTTACAGTACTATATTGAAAAGTACTATAAAATAAAATTTAAACAAAGCTATTAGAGAAGGCTATCTGTATAGATGATCTAGTTAACCAACTACATGTGCAAATAACTTACCACCGACTTCTTGTTGATGATCACATTATTTATTGTGCAGACATATAACCGAATCTCAGAGGATAAACCTATCGAGATGTCTTGCATGATAGCCTTCCTTGCTAGAGTTACATCTGTTGGATTGCCAAACTAATAGATGTGTTTCAATTGGTCCATTTGGTCGGTGTCGACCTCCTTGGCTATCCGCTTCCCCTTCCTATGTGAAACATTACTAGGATCCTTCCCTAACATTATAAGAAATCATGATAAGAACATAAACAAACATGCATGTGTAGTAAGTAATAATGTCACTTCTCTATGTATACCACTATTGTCGTTGTCCTCCACTTTGATGGTCGTTGGGGTCTTCTCATCACAAAAGTTAGTGTAAACTTTGGTCATAACTGTCAATGGGGTCTGTCCCATTGTTATTATCAAATAGTCCCCTTGTGTTAGGCTACCTCTTCTACTAAATTCAGGTCACCCTTTATGAAGTCATATCCTGCCGCTGCCTCCATAGCTCATAATCTTAACCTTAGTGATGCACCCATCTCTTGTCATTATTTGGAGGGTATCACCATCATGTATGTTATTGATATCAAAAAATATTTTTAATAAATACTACAAGAGTAAGGTAATGTCGCTTCAGTTTGTTAACACATTAAACAATACATGCAATGTACAATTTATAAACCTGGTGATGCCTGTCGTTAACTAGATGATTGATCTTTATTAAGTAACTATCAGGAACATGGGTTGGTACATGTAGATTTCTTGGAATGTTTGCCATATTCCTAATTCACAAATTCAATAAGCAAATTTATATACTGAAATTAATTAATAGTAAGCATGAACAAACTTACGATGATGAGGATGAAACCACGAGGTCCGGAGGTGTGGAGGGCACGAGCGATGGAGTGATGAGGATCACAACGAAGGCGACCGCGGTGGTAGGAGTATAGGGTTAGGATTGCACGAAATGAAAATGTGATGATTCACTTCGGTGCCCCGCCTATTTATTAGTGGGAGTCATTAGTGATGGTTGATTACCTAATGTACTCTTACTGATACGCTTTAGTGACGGGTGAAAATATAACCTGTCACTACAAGGGAGATCTTTAGTGACGGGTCATACCATGACCCGTCACTAATGGGGGTGTCCCTTCTTTAGTGATGAGTCCTATTGCGACCCGTCACTAAAAGTGTATTACTGACGCGTGTTTTTACCCATCACTAAAGTTGTGTCACTAAAGACCATTTCTGTGGTAGTGTCGATACCTCAAAGGGAAGGTACGAAGTTCTGCTACCAAGGCTCCAAAGTACATTGTGAAGGCATCTAGATGCCCTTATGGAAAGGATCTCGAGGACTACTTCAGCTTCAAATAGCCTTCTTCCCAGAGGCACGCAACAATACACGATAAGATGTTTGCTTTTCGGCTATGTTCACACTTGGTTTAATTATTCTGTCCCTACGGACTCTTTTGTAGAGTCCACAATAACGGTTGTAACTAGATGACAGAATAGTACTTTTCTATTGTACCTTTGCCTATAAATACATGTCATTTCTATTGTAATCAGGACACATAACTTAGTTTAAGAATACACTTTGAATTGGACATAAGGTTATTATCCCTCTCGGAGGCCTGAAACAATGCGAGCATTCCTTTGTCTCTGAGCTAACCATTTGAGACTATTCGAAGATGTAGGCGCAATCTTTTACGCCAACACCAGTATTACATATCATTGAACTGTTCAAGAAACAATAAGTAGCTGTGTGTTATTTGTTATGACAGATTTAACCTCACTGCTTTGTGGTTGCTGTTATATATTATTATCATTTAACACTTTAAGTTGCTATAAAATCAAATCTTACAATTATTTTATAGTTTAATTTAAGCTTAGAAATATGATATCTCTAATTATTTCATATTTTTTGAAGACAATATTACCTTTTACAATATAGATTCACTACGGGAAAGTCATGGTTTGCCGAGTGCTACATGCACTCAGCGAAACCATGAAAATACTCGGTGAACGGTTCGCCAAGTGTTGCACTCGACGAACCGCACTCGGCACACACCTAGGATAACACGGGTTCGCCGAGTGTTTTTCATAGGGATGTGAAAATTTTGAAAAAAAAATGGCGCCAAGTTTGAAATTTTGCAAGAAGAGGAGTGCGGGCAGAAGTTTTTTTGTTTGTCGAGTGTTGTACTCGGCAAACACCAGATCTTTGCCGAGTGCCTCAAATTAGGCACTCGGCAAAGAGTTTTTTATTTTAAAAACTTTTATTTAATTTGTTTTACAATCTTTTCCTTGATAGAAATTATTAAACTATAGTGCAAATTTTTTTTAATAATTTAGTTTACTATTTTATATACTTTTAGTTCAACTTTAACATGTCTATGTGATAATCTTCGATTTCTAAACACTCTACGTGATAATTTTTTTGGAATATTTTTAAATTTTTATCACAGTATCAATGTATCATATAATAATACCAAGACAATTCTAATGCTTTTTAGACTTCATTTGATTTTTTATAATTAAAAAACTATTAAGCTTCACATTGTTGAACGAGTATCACACCCTAAATTGTTAAAAATTTCTTTCAATTCAGTTGATAAGAATCCTAAATAGACTTTAAAATATGAATATGATTTTTTTATAAAATAGAAAATATCACATAAACTCAAAACAGTGGTTCACAAAACAAAAAAGGGTTTATCGAGTGTTTTTTTAAACACTCGGCAAACCCCCCAATTTTTTTGTCCGCGCAAGCACGCCGTCGCGATGTCCGTTAGTAACTTATTTGCCGAGTGTTTTTTTTAAACACTCGGTAAACATAGCTTTGCCGAGTACCCGAGATATTGCACTCGGTAAAGTCTCGGACACTGGGCAAACAAACCGTTTTCGGTAGTGATTAATAGTTTGATATGTGATAAAATTATGTAAATGTTGAAACCTAGCTCTCTCTCTATTTCAAAATATATCAAGTTTTAAACTTGGGCACATTTATATCAAGGAGATGAGTACTAATACAATATTATCTTCCTCAAGATAGGTGAGTGGTATAGGTCCGAGAGTGATTGTACGTAGTAATGAATAATCAAGCTACCCTAGGGTAATTTATGTATTTTAGAGGTAAAAGTTCTATTTTACAAGTATTTGGTATAAATTTTGAACTCTAAAATTATTACATTTTTAGACGGAAGAGGTAATGATTAAAATATATTTAAATTAAATATACGTACATAATTTCCCGTGTTAGCTATACGTGTCTTCCATTGAACCATAGCTTTATTTTGTGCAATTGAAAATTATAGTAATACATCAAACTAGATATACACCTCACCGCCACTACCGGAGATTGGTTCTTTGCCGAGTGCTAGAGGCACTCGACGAAAGCCTGTTTACACTCGGCAAATGATTTGTCGAGTGCAACACTCGGCGAAATCCACTCGGCAAAAAAAGTCTCGGCGAAAACAGGTTCGCCGAGTGTATTTTGTCGGGCACTCGGCAAACACTTCGCCGAGTGCTAAAAATAACACTCGGCAAAATAAAGTTACAAACGGTGGAACTGACGGATGGTTTGCCGAGTGTCAAAAACTGGCACTCGGCAAACAAAAAAAAAGAAAATAAAAAAAATTAGACACGGGAATGGCGCCGGGTACAGTGCGTGGCGTGGCCGCAGGGCACCGGTGAGGCCGGGGCGGGAACGGGGGCGGGGCGGTTGCGGGGAGCCAGGCGCAGCGCCGGCCCGGGGCGGGGATCCCGGCGCGACGCCAGCCGTGGAGGTGCGGGGCGGGGCGGATGCGGGGCGGGGCGGCCGACGCGGTGCCGGCCGAGGGAGGAGCGGGGCGGATGCGGGGCGAGGTGCACGGCGCGGCGCCGGCCGAGGGCAGGGCGGATGCGGGGCAGGGCGCCCGGCGCGACGCCGGCCAGGGAGGTGCGGGGCGGCGTCTAGGCGGATGCGGGGCGGGAGCCCGAATGCGGGGCGGGGAGCCGGGGAGGTGCGGCGACGACGACGAGGCGGCGGCCGAGAGGGGGCGGCGACGGTGCGGCGGCGGGAGGCGGCCGGTGGGAGGGAGGGAGAGAGGAGAGGGAAGAAGAGTGGAGGGAGGTGAGGGAAATTTAAAGAGTGTGTGAAAAATTTGAAAAAAAAAGTGCGCCGAGTTTGAAATTTCGCGGAAAAGGTGTGCGGGAAAAAAAATTTGGTTTGCCGAGTGTTGCACTCGGTAAACCCAGCATGTTTGCCGAGTGCCTTAAATTTGGCCCTCGGCAAAGAGTTTTTATTTTTTAAAATTTTGTATAATTTGTTTTACAATCTTTTTGTTTATGAAAATGGTACAACTATAGTATATAAGGACTAAAAATAAACTCAAAAACATAAATATGATTTTTTTAATAATATTTTGTTTATTATTTCATGCAATTGCAGTTCAAATTTAATCTATTTTTATTTAAATTCTAGAAAAATACTTAATAATTTAAAAATAACAAATTGAACCAAAAAAATGTGGAATTTTTACATGAGATAATATGTGTTGTGTTTTTATTATAGAAAATAATTCAAGTATAAAAAATAATTTAGCCATCAAACTTCTTTCAAACCTATCACATTTCTTCTCTAAACCCTAATTAATCCTCTCGTAATCTCCTATTTCTAAACACTATATGTGATAATTTTCTCGAAACATTTTTAAATTTTTATCATAGCATCTATGCATAATATAATAACACCATGACAAGAATAATGTTTTTTTAGAGTTAATTTGATTTTTTTATAATTAAAAAACTATTAAGCTTCACGTTGTCGAACGAGTGTCGCACCATAAATTATTCAAAATTTCTTTCAATGCAGTTGATAAGAACTCTAAATAGACTTAAAAACATGAATATTATTTTTTTATAAATTGTGTTTATTATTTGAGACACTTGTAGTTCAAATTTCACCTATTTCAATTTATATCCTAGAAACATATTTAATAATTTAAAAATAACAAACTGAATCAAAAAAATGTGTAATTTTTACATGAGATAATATGTGTTGTATTTGTATTGTAGAAAAATATTCAAGTGCAAAAAATAATTTACCTATCAAACTTCTTTCAAACCTATCTCATTTCTTTTCTAAACCCTAATCACTTATCTCATAATCTACGATTTGTAAACACTCTACGTGATAATTTTCTCGAAATATTTTTAAATTTTTATCACAGCATCTATGTATCATATAATAACACCATGACAAGTCTCATGTTTTTTAGACTTTATTTGATTTTTTTATAATATTAAAAACTATTAAGCTTCACGTTGTTGAACGAGCGTCACACCCTAAATTATTAAACATTTCTTTTAATTAAGTTTATAAGAACCATAAATAGACTTTAAAACATGAATATGATTTTTCCATAATTTTTGGTTTATTATTTTAGGCACTTATAGTTCAAATTTCACCTATTTCAATTTAAATCCTAGAAACATAATTAATGAATAAAAAATAGCTAAATGACTTAAAAAAATATGAAATTTTTACAAGGGATCATATATGTTGTATTGTCAGTGCAGAAAAAAATTCAAGTTAAAAAGAAATTGCAAATACCACATAGAGTTGAAACATGGTTTCACATAAAATAATAAAAAAAATTGTTTGCCGAGTGTTTTTTGAAAAACACTCGGCAAACCATGTGTCTTTGCCGAGTGTTTTTCAAAAAACACTCGGCAAACCCTCAAAAAAAATTTTGTGGTTTGCCGAGTGTTTTTCAAAAAACACTCGGCAAACCCTCAAAAACAATTTTTTTACCGCAGAAGAACGGCGACGTGACGTGCCTGTTAAAATCATTGTTTGCCGAGTGTATCTTCAAAAAACACTCGGCAAACAATTGATTTACCGAACATTTTTAGTTTGCCGAGTGCCCGAAATAATATACTCGGCAAACAATGTGACACTCGACGAATTTTCATTTTCCGGTAGTGCGCGCGTGCCTCAAACCGGCCTTACCCAAAAACCATCAATGTCGAAATTTCGTAATGCTGGTTTTGACACCAAAAACACGCCCTAGAGTTTGCAATTCTTTGTTTATCAATGCAACTATTTCTCAAAATGCACGCATACGCGATGAGTTTGCATTGTGTGTTAACCATAACTACAGCTGCTGCTTGTTTCTGAATTTCTATTAGTTATAACTCAAGAGATTCGTAAAATCTATTTTAAGAAAAATGTAAGGACCTGTTGGTACCTTTTATATTCTTTCTTTTTTTTTTGAAAAAAAGATGGAGCGGCCGGGTAGAAATAGGGGTGAAAACGGATCGGATACGGACGGATATCACTAATATCATATCCTTTTTCATATATTTTTTCGGATTCGAATTCGGATTCGGATAATCCGGATACGGATACGGAGTCGGATATCATCGAATACGAATACGGAGCGGATACGAATCGAATACGAATACGGTTACGAATACTTACCGAATATCAATAATGTATTTATTTATTCACGATCACAATAGACAAATGACAAATAATAGTTAACATCATATAAATCATCACGAACGGGGAGAGAGAGGTGACAGGAGTAGGAGAGACCGGGAGAGAGAAAGAAAAATTAGGGTTGATAGAGTTTTAGTCAAAGTTGACTATTTACTTATTTTTGGAGTGAGAGAGATAAAGTTTAAAATTGTAAATTTGAAATATAAATGATCGTTTAAAGTTGAATTTTTTTCTAATATCAAAATACAACATATATAATATCATAAAAAAATTTCACATTTTTATGCATAAGTTTGCTATTTTTAATTCATTATGTATGTTTCTTTGATTTATATTGAAATTTGTCAAATTTGAACTACAAGTGCATGAAATAATGAACCAAAAATTGTAAAAAAATCATATTCATGAATTTGAGTCTATTTTAAGTCAGTATCCACTAAATTGAAAGATAGTTTTTAAAAAAATTGTTACGACACTCGATGGACAACATAGAGCTTAATGAAATTTTAATTCTAAAAAATTCAAATAAATTCTGAAAAATACGAGACGTCTCATGGTATCATCATACGATACATAGATGCTGTGATAAAAATTTAAAATTATTTTGACAAAGTTTTCATGTACGATGTTAAGAAAGATGTAGATTTGAGAGTAATGAATTAGAATGTTAAGAAGAAATGTGTTAGGTTTAAAAGCAAATCAATAGTTAAATCTTCGTTTAAACTTGATTTTTTTTCTATGATCAAAATATATCATATCTAATCTTATAAAAAAATTCACATTTTTATACATAAGTTTGCTATTTTTAATTCATTATGTATGTTTCTTTGATTTATATTGAAATTTATCAAATTTGAACTACAAGTGCATGAAATAATGAACTAAAAATTCTAGAAAAATCATATTCATGCATGTGAGTCTATTTTAAGTCAGTATCCACTAAATTGAAAGATATTTTTTTAAAAAAATGTTACGACACTCGATGGACAACGTAGAGCTTAATGAAATTTTAATTCTAAAAAATTCAAATTAAGTCTGAAAAATACGATACGTCTCATGGTATCATCATACGATACATAGATGCTGTGATAAAAATTTAAAATTATTTTGACAAAGTTTGCTATTTTTCATTAATTCATTGTGTTTCTAAAATTTAAATTGAAAGAACTAAAAAATATTTTTTATTTATTATAAAATTTTATCTGTTTAAATTTATAGAAATTTATCCCATTTTTAAAAATATATATATTTTTTAAAAAAAATTCTTTATTTTTTTTAAAAAAATGTTTTTTTAAAAAAAATAAAGAAGATTTTTTATTTCAAACTCCTTGTGCGGTTGGGCCATGGCGCCATGGCAGTGGGCCTGCCAGCCCAATATGAAGGCCTATTTATGTGATGTGGGCCTGCAGTGTGGCTAGTGGGCCTATATTATTAATGGGCCGGATATCCGAATAAGAACTATCCGGATTATCCGAATCCGTATCCGAATCCGACGGATATCAGGCATATCATATCCGTTTCCGTATCCGAAAAAAATATCCGAATCCGAATCCGTATCCGAAAAATCCGTATCCGAATCAAAAAAATCCGAATCCGAATCTATTTTTCCGGATACGGTCGGAAACTATCCGAACCAATTTCACCCCTAGGTAGAAACTCACCATTTCTTTTTGAAAGAAGTGCACTTGCTCCCGGTGGTTATGGGAGGCTCTACAGTCGACAGTCCATCCCTCCGTACCGTCGGATTTTGATCTGACGGATATTAGAAGGGTGTTTCGTAAGGGTTTTATACATGGTGAGGCTCACCTCCATAATGTCAGAGAGGTTTCACATCGTTGGATTCGTATGGATCGTGATTGTAGAGGGTAGTGGGGATATCAAGTGGCCGAGTTCGCTCGAGCTATAGCTCATTAGCTCAGTTTGCGGTGCCTTTTATATTCGATTGTTCTAAGTAACAACTGTTAAAAAGATCGACCACTCCGTAACTCGAATTTGCTGGTCGTCATGTTACTTGTGTGATGCATGTCACTAGCTGCCATCTACGATGATGTCACAGGCTCACAGCAAAGATGGTGAAGGCGACATGGTTAAATTCGTTAAAGAGCTAGCCCTAATCCGAGGGTTAGAATGACTAATTACGGATAAAAAAATTCGAAGAAGGAATGAAGGATAGACTGACCCAGTCCTCCCCCTCCCGTCACTAGCTAGCTACACACGTCGTCGTAGTGTACCGCACCATGCAAATACGCGACCCCCACTGCTCCCTCGGCTAGTTTCCACGACGACCAGCCGGGAACTTCTCCCCAATTCCGATCGCCATGTCAACCGACGACCACCTCGCGCATCCCATATATACAGCCTCGAGGCCTGCACACGCTTACCCTACAAAGCGTACTCACTTTCTTCGAGCTCGGTGGCTCGGCGCCTCGGTCCATAGCTAGTGACGGCGAGATCATCATTCATCACCGGGCGACCGACCATTGATCTGCAGAAGTGGATCGGATTGACTGATTGATTAGCGGCGCCAGGCAAACATGGGCGAGCTGCCTCCCGGGTACCGCTTCTACCCGACGGAGGAGGAGCTGGTGTCCTTCTACCTCCGGCATAAGCTCGACGGCCGCCGGGGCCGCGAAATCGAGCGCGTCATCCCCGTCGTCGACGTCTGCTCCCTCGATCCATGGCAGCTCCCAGGCACGTACATGCAGTTGATTTACAGCTAGACACGCGCCGCCGCTGTGGAATGTGCTGCCGCGCGCTAACGGTTGCTGAGTGCTGACTGGTCGCGAAATATGCAGAGGTGCACCCAACGGACGTGTGCGCCGGCGATGGGGAGCCGTGGTTCTACTTCTGCCCGCGGCAGGAGCGTGAGGCGCGTGGAGGGCGGCCCAGACGCACGACGCCGTCGGGGTACTGGAAGGCGGCTGGTACGCCAGGGTGGGTTTACTCGGCCGCCGGCCGCCCCATCGGGACCAAGAAGACCATGGTGTTCTACCGCGGCCGTGCCCCGACGGGGAACAAGACCAACTGGAAGATGAACGAGTACAGGGCCTTCGAGGACGACGACGACGACGTCGACGCCGCCGCCGCCGCCGCCTCCACCCACACGGCTGCTCCGGCGCCGAACCCCTATCTCCAGGTAATTAAATGTTACCTCGTCACCTCGATCATTTAATTAATCAACTTGATCGTACGTAAGAATCCAAAATTATGGGCAAGTTGCCCACATCAATCATTTCTAACTCCAATACAGATTCCCTTTATGCTCTACTTGCAATGGTGATCGTGATCTCCTCGATTCTCGACATGGATCTCGTATGCGGGGTGCGGGCTAGCTGCAGCTAGCTGATGTGAGAGCCTAGCTAGACGCTTACTGTAGACGCACGAGCCGTAAGGCAACCTGCAAACTTGGAATAAATATAGCCGGAACACATACTAATTAATCGTTTGCGTGTTGTATAATTTGCAGACGAGGAGTGAGTTCAGCTTGTGCCGGCTGTACACCAGGTCAGGGTGCCCCCGGCAGTTCGACCGCCGGCCACCGACGAGCACGTCGGTGGAAGGCGGTGGCATCGAGAACCCGGCGCCGTCTTCCCCGGCGTCTCCGTTGGCCAGCGGGAGGGGTCAGAAGAGGAAAACGCACCCACCAATCGACGGCAACTCGTCGAGCGACGGCGATAGTTCCATGCAGCAGCAACTGAGGCTGAGAAGCGCCGATGAGGAGCTCATCGACAACGTGACGGACTGGTGGGCAGACTATTTTGGAATGGACGATTTCATTTAGGAATTTGATTCCAAGGTCGATCATGCATGCTTTGTAATATCCGCGGTAGACCTCTATTTTTCATTGCTGATTTTTTTTAAAAAATAATAAACTACAAATGGTTATAGTTTAGGAGAGGTCATGACAATAATTGTGCAGATCAAAGACACAATTTTGAACTAACAAGGGGGAAACTAAGACCGCAGAAACACTAGTTGTTTATGTTAGATTTCTTAATCACTCCAACCATATATCAAACTTAGCCTAACGAATAAACAGCTTGTCGCTCTTCATATCTCTTTGCCGTGCTCTTAGGATCGATCGATAGTCTTTAGAGTGTTAAGGAATTTTTCTGCACACACATGATCGTCACCACGTGCCGCAACGATAACCCTCTTTATATAGCGCGGAGGGGATGCATGCCAATTCCACAAAGAAAACAAGGGGCTCCTAGTCTATCATAGCCAATATTTTGAAATCCTGTTGTTGCATGCATGTGCATGGTTGCTCACAATCGATTTCTAGTTTGGCCGCATGGTTCTAGCGTAGACCTCTTGCTGACCAGCCATGTTTGTTAGCCGATTTGATCGATCCAACACTCTCCCATTTAATCAAAGCCTAACTTAATGTGCCATATATTAGTAGAATAGAGAACTAAGGTAATACGTTGCAGCAAATATGCACCGCTACAACCCCAATACTTATAGTCTATTATAATATTTCGATGAAACACTAACTTAATAGGTGTTGGTTTATCTTTACGTCCCTATATCCAAGATTTCATTCTAAAAGCTTTCCGCTAATCCCATGTTGACAACGTAATCTTTAAATAAGCTGGGAGGTAAGTCTTTAGAAAGCGGATCCGTAAGCATAGACTTAATACTTATATGTTCAACCTTAATAGTTTGATCTTTGATTCTATCTTTCACAACATGAAACTTAATAGCAATATGTTTAGCGGCACCACTCAACTTATTTTTACTTGAATAGAATATTGTGGTCTTATTGTCGTAGTATATAGTGAGTGGTATAGAAATACTATCAACCACTCTAAGTTTTGGGGTGAGATTTTTAAGCCATACAACCTACATAGTTGCTTCATAACATGCCGCAAACTCATACTACATTGTCAATGATGCAGTAAGTGATTGTTTTGAGATTTTCCAAGAAACAGCTCCTCCTACAAGGGTAAAAAATAATTTGATGTAGATTTCTTAGAATCCACGCACATTGTAAAATTAGTGTCCGAATAACATATAATCTCAAGGTTATCAGATCTCTTATATGTGAGCATGTAGTGATTAGTGGCTTGCAAATAACACAAGACTTTCTTAACAGCTTTCCAATGGTTTAATCCTAGATTTGACTGAAATCTGACAAGCATTCAAGTAACAAAAGCTAAATCATGATCCGTACAGACTTGAGCATACATAAGGCTTCCGATAGTTGAAGCATACCGAATAGCTTTCATGTGATCATATTTTAATTGATTTCTCAGGCTTTAGAATAATCTAAACTTATTGCCCTTAACTATTAGAGCAGGCTTAACAGAGCGCTTACTCATGTTATACTTTTCAAGTACTCCGCCCACGTATGACTTCTGAGATAATCCTAATACTCCTTTAGACCTATCTCAATATATCTCGATGCCAAAAACATAAGAGGCTTCATGAGATCTATCATTTAAAAATTAGATGATAGAAATCCCTTAATCTCCCGTGGCATATCCTTACCACTGCTTGCTAATATGATATGATCCACATAGATTACTAGAATTATAAATTTCTCACATTTACACTTGTTGTAAATACAATTATCCACATCATTTTTCTTAAATATGAACTTTCTAATTATTACATCAAATTTAAGGTACCATTGTCTTGACGCTTGCTTAAGACCATAAATTGATTTCTTTAACCCGCATCCCATATAATCCTTGCTTTTTAGAGCAAAACCGTCAGGCTATGCCATGAACACGATCTCATGCAATTCACCATTAAGAAAAGCAGTCTTGTAGTTGTGTACGAACAACAATAGCCTACAAGGGTAACCACAGTGAGATTTGGTTTGGTTTGACGGGGAGCTACGATGCTGACTCAATGTTTGCCTCAAAAGATGAGGTAGAAAAAGACCTAGGGGTTTAGACAAGTCCGGGTCTCCCGAAGGATAATAACCCTACTCATGTGTGTATGATGTATGGGGATGAGCTTAGCCTTGTGAATACGACAGAACCTGTAGAAAATAATTGAAGTCTCCGGAGGAATGATCTAGCCGAAAGACGGTATTCTTGTGTTGTGTGTCTACGTGCGTATTTTTTAGAGAGAATGTGCCTCTATAGGCTCTCTCTGATCCCTTTATACGAGAGGGATCATGGGTTACTAATTAAGAATAAAGGACCCCACTAATGACTAAGACAATGGTCTGGGCAATGACTGTTGGAAATAACTGCTACACTTGATGGTGGTCTTCATGGAGATTTATAACGGCCTAGCCTTTAAAGTCGACCGGTAGAATGCTGGTGGTAGGATGCCTTCCCCGCGTGCAGGACTTGGGGACCCCTTGCCAATAGTCTTCCAGACAAAGCCGACCATTGGATGGTCGGCGAGAAAAGTCCTCAAGAGGAAACCCGAGATCATATTCTCGACAGTATCCCCCGAGTTCTTTTTTTGGTGTGCGGGCAGCTTTGAGCTGGCGGGAAGAGCTCGTGAGTAAGAATATTTGACAATGTATTTCTCGACTGGTGCACCACCTAGATGCACCAGCCAAGTGCAGCCCTCCCAAGTGCACCGCCTAATATGTGTTGTGTTTTGATTAAAAAAATTCAAGTTAAAATCAAATTGGAAATATCATATAGAGTCGAAACAATGGTTCACAAAACAAAAAAAGATTTGCCGAGTGTTTTTTAAAAAACACTCGGCAAACCTACTGTCTTTGCCGAGTGTTTTTAAAAAACACTCGGCAAACCACCAAATTTTTTTTGGCCCGCACAAACACGTCATCACGACGTCTGTTAATAACTTGTTTGCTGAGTGTTTTTTAAAAAAATACTCGGCAAACATTTAATTTGCCTAGTGTTTTTGTTTGCCGAGTGTTTAAAAAAAACACTCGGCAAATTTAGTTTTGTCAAGTGTCCAAGATATTGCACTCGACAAAGTCTCGGACACTCGATAAATAAGCCATCTCCAGTAGTGATAGTTGTTCAGTTCATAAAAACTATGCTGTACCCAAGAGAACAAAGCTAAGACATAAAACATCTTATTAATTCTTGGCCTTGATGAATTATTCCCGTATATATATTTCAATTATGTTCCCATGCTTGGTGCAAACAACTATGCATGAAAATACAAACTGCAGCCTGCATTTTAGCCATGCATACATACAAAATTAAACATTATTTCCTCCTGCCATTATCGTCAATCCTTTAAAGTGTTCAATCAATTTTTTTAGTAAACAAGCAATAATGCAAAATTTATTTAAATCCAACAAAACACAAAACGCAACTTGTGCTTCGGCTATGCAAGTAGGCATAAAAAAGATTCGTCTTAGTAGCATATCGTCCTTATATATATTGTTGAAAATTGGCCCATGAGGTGGCCCAATTATTTAATTCCAAAGCATGTGTACATGATTAGTCCCATATTGCTTATTTAGTGGGATGGAGACCCACTTATAAGGTGGAGTTATCTCTATTTATTAAATAGAGAAAATGCATGAGGACTTGGCTAAATCCACACGCACGCGCGCGCGTATTCGCGTATTTTTCGCGTGAGATACCGCGTGACTTGTGAATTGCGACGAGCGACAGCGTGCGTGGTAGCAAAATAACACCAAGTCAATTCAGCATTTTTTGGACTTTCATGTATACATTATCTGTACTGAATGCATTGTTTTAATGTGATTAAAACCGAAATTTGAATAGCCATTAAACACCAGAATAAACGTTTCAGTTACAGGTCGTTTTGAATTCCTGATTTAAAACTTCTGTTACTAGTATTTGTGGCCAGATTTATGTGATATGAATTTGGCAGTTACTAGTAATAATTCTGTGACTTTATTCTGGCATGGATGGTTGTCTATAAAAGATTGGAGACGTCCAATCTGATGAGCGCTTTTTGATCCCCATTCTCTCGTTCTCCTTCTCTGCTCTACTGCCTTGAGTCTGTTGCGCTGCTTAGACTTCATCGACTTTCTTTCTGGCGTGCACCGGATTGGAAGAAGAGCGGGATCTCCGAACCATTGCCGTAGAGAACACCTGCACGGGGCGGCAATCAGGTTTCTGGGCAGCGCTTTGCGCGACCGCTCGTGTGAACCTCGACGCGACTACTTCCTCTACGTGTTGTCTTCTACTACTTCGTTGATCAAGTAAGTAGTTCATATGTTTATTGACAGCATGTGTTTTTTGAAGTATATCAAATACCTGGTAGTATTTGTTTATGCATCATTGTTCATCTATGAGTTTTTCCTCCAAATAAAAATTGGAATTAAAATATTGCACATATTTCTAACATTCCAGAAACCTGATTGTGCATATTCTTGTGAATCAGCAATGGCTGGTGCTTCTGATGCCATGAAACCTGAGAGGTTTTCTGGTGAGAACTTTCGTAGATGGCAGACAAGGGCCAAATTTTGGCTCATGTCTTTGGGTTTGTGGTGGGTGATTCACCCAATGTACCCATTTACGATGGATCAGACAACACAGTTTGAGGGTGCGATTGATACCGCACTAGGCTGCCTTCTCACCATTTTGGCAGATCAGCTTTATGATGTGTATATGAACTACACATCAGCCACAGAGTTGTGGGATGCCTTAGAGCTAAAGTACGCAGAGGCTGAAGCCGGTCGCTGGCTGTACGTGTGTGAGCAATTCTTCGACTATAGCATGGATAGTGCTAAGTCGGTAGTTAAGCAAGCACACGACCTCCAGCTACTGGTTGGCGATATTGTGCACTTGGGATGTGCTCTACCTCCTAAGTTTGTGGCTGCGGCAATTGTTGCCAAACTTCCTGCAACTTGGCGGGATTTTGCCACAAGCTTAAAGCACAAGAGGGAGGAGATCTCTGTTGAGGATCTCATTGCTGCTCTTGATGTGGAGGAGAAGGCAAGACAGAAAGACGCACCAAGTACTTCAAACCAGAACCAGAACAATGCTAACATTGTTCAAAAGAAAGGCAATTACAACAAGAACAAGACTCCTAAACCAAACAAGACAACTAGCTTTAAAAAGAAGAAGATTGAGAAAAAGGACTTGAAGGACATCACCTGTTTTGTGTGTGGCAAAAATGGTCATATGGCCAAAGACTGTCGTCACCGCAAAGACAGGAAGAACGTGAACGTCACCATAGGCGAGGCCTCTGGTTTAGGAGGGTACGGTAATCCTCCTATTGTTTTCTCAGCTAGTCAATCCATTGATTGGTGGGTTGACACTGGTGCAAATGTTCATGTGTGTTCTGATGTCTCCTTGTTTTCTTCTTACCAGGCAGCCGGGGCTTCCTCCGTCCTAATGGGAAATGGCTCGCGTGCTTCTGTTCTTGGTGTTGGTACGGTGGCTCTGAAGCTTACTTCAGGAAAAACCGTCCAATTGAAGAATGTACAGCATGCGCCAACAATAAGCAAGAACCTAATTAGTGGTTCTCTCTTATGTAGGGATGGTTATAAGCTAGTCTTTGAGTCAAATAAAAT
Organism: Zizania palustris; assembly: GCA_019279435.1. Lineage (NCBI taxonomy): Eukaryota > Viridiplantae > Streptophyta > Magnoliopsida > Poales > Poaceae > Zizania > Zizania palustris. The sequence continues at coordinate 11,970,750 of JAAALK010000284.1, forward strand.
TGTAATGTCCAAGTTTGGTTCTTTTGTGGGAAAAGGATATGAAAGTGGAGGTTTGTTTCGTCTAAGTACCTTGGAGTCTTGTCAAAGTAATGTAAATGTTTCTTTTGGTTTGAATAAATGTTTGGCTGATATTTGGCATTCTCGTTTCTGTCATATTGGATTTGATAGTATTGCTAGAATGTCTAGATTAGAATTAATTCCAAAATGTGAAATAGTCAAAGGATCTAAGTGTCAATCTTGTGTGCAAGCAAAACAACCTCGAAAACCTTTCAAGAGATTAGAGGTTGAAAAGAATTTGGCACCATTAGATTTAATCCATTCTGATTTGTGTGAGATGAATGGAATTTTGACAAAAGGAGGAAAAAGATATTTTCTTACATTTATAGATGATGCAACGCGTTTCTGTTATGTTTACTTGCTGAAAACAAAAGATGAAGCTTTGAACTACTTTAAAACTTATAAGGCTGAGGTTGAGAACCAATTAGAAAGGAAAATAAAAAGACTAAGGGATGATCGAGGAGGAGAGTATACCTCAAATGACTTCTCCAACTTCTGTGCTGAGCATGGTATAATCCATGAAGTTACTCCACCATACTCACCTCAATCAAATGGGGTTGCCAAGAGGAAAAACCGGACACTAACAGACTTGGTGAATGCCATGTTAGAAAGTGCTGGTATGGCTAAGGTATGGTGGGGGAAGCTATATTAACAGCAAACTTCGTCCTAAACAGAGTAATCACCAAACAGCGTGAGATTACTCCCTATGAGGGATGGAAAGGGAGAAAACCCAATGTCAATTTTCTGCGGACCTGGGGATGTTTGGCAAAAGTCAATATACCAGTGCAGAAAAAGAGAAAACTTTGACCAAAAACAGTCGACTGTGTTTTCCTTGGTTATGCTCTCAACAGTCCTGCATATAGGTTTTTAGTAGTAAAATCTGAAACTTCTGAAATTATTGTCAATACAATAATGGAGTCAAAAGATGCTTCATTTTTTGAGGATATTTTTCCTATGAGACCAGCAGGCAGTATTTCTGTAAATGAGGATAGTGAGTTTGTGAATAGAAATAATTTAGATCATATTCTTGAACCATTGAATGACACACTACCAGTAGAGAATGAACTTGAGGAGGATAACAATATAGTCATGGATGCTCCTCGTAGGAGTAAGAGACAAAGGATTGAAAAATCTTTTGGTGATGACTTTATTGTATACCTTATAGATGATGTGCCAAAAACTCTTCCAGAGGCTTATGCATTACCTGATGCTGAGTATTGGAAAGAGGCAGTCTGTAGTGAAATGGACTCCATCATGTCTAATGGAACATGGGAGATCACTGATCGTCCACATGGGTGCAAACCCGTTGGATGTAAGTGGGTGTTCAAAAAGAAAATAAGGCCCGATGGTACTATTGAGAAATACAAAGCAAGACTTGTGGCCAAGGGTTTTACTCAGAAAGAAGGAGAGGATTATTTTGATACATATTCTCCTGTTGCCAGATTAACCACAATTAGAGTGCTCATTGCATTAGCTTCTTCCCATGGTCTACTCATCCATCAAATGGATGTAAAGACAGCTTTTCTTAATGGAGAGTTGGAAGAAGAAATTTATATGGAGCAACCTGATGGTTTTGTGATATCTGGACAGGAGGATAAAGTATGCAAATTATTAAAATCCTTATATGGCCTAAAGCAAGCTCCTAAACAGTGGCACGAAAAATTTGATAAAACTTTAACATCTGCTGGTTTTGCTGTTAATGAGGCAGACAAATGTGTATATTATCGTTATGGTGGGGGTGATGGAGTGATTTTGTGCTTGTATGTTGATGACATACTAATATTTGGAACAAATACTGCTGTAATAAATGAAGTTAAATCTTTCTTATCTCGGTGTTTTGATATGAAAGATTTAGGTGAGGCAGATGTTATTCTAAATATTAAGCTGCTTAAAAATAATGATGGGATTACTTTGAGTCAAGCCCATTATGCTGAAAAGATATTGAGTCGTTTTGGCTTTGAGAATAGCAAAATTTCTCCAACCCCATATGATGCTAGCATAAAGCTTCGAAAGAATCAAGGTTTAGGAATAGACCAATTAAGATACTCACAAATTATTGGATCCCTGATGTATCTTGCTGGAGCTACACGACCCGATATTTCTTTTGCTGTGAGCAAATTAAGTCGGTTCACCTCCAATCCAGGACATGATCATTGGGAAGCGCTTGAAAGAGTGTTGCGATATTTGAGAGGCACAACCTCTTATGGAATTCACTACACTGGTTATCCATCTGTTCTAGAAGGATATAGTGATTCCAATTGGATCTCAGATGCGGATGAGATCAAAGCTACAAGTGGCTATGTGTTTACCTTAGCCGGTGCTGCAGTTTCATGGAGGTCTTGTAAACAGACCATTTTGACGCGTTCAACCATGGAAGCTGAACTTGTAGCATATTAGACACAGCATCTGTTGAAGCCGAGTGGCTTAGAGAACTTCTGTTGGACTTGCCTTTGGTTGAGAAACCAATACCAGCAATCCTCATGTACTGTGATAACCAAACCGTGTTAATAAAAGTTATGAGTACTAAGGATAACATGAAATCCTCCAGACATGTAAAGCGTAGGCTCAAATCTGTTAGGAAGATGAAAAACTCCGGAGTAATCACGGTGAATTATATTCAAACCGAGAAGAACCTAGCAGATCCTTTCACAAAAGGTCTGACACGGAAAGCGATTTCCGTTGCTTCTTTGGACATGGGTATGAGGCCCATATAATTTTCATCACAATGGAAACCCATATCTTATTGATCGGAGATCCCGTGAATTAGATAATGGGAAAAACAAGTTGTTGATGAAAAATGAGAGTACATATATTCATATTTTACCTATGTCCTACAAATAGCGTGCTCTCAACTGTATGGAAGGTTGGCTTAAAGCCTTAATGTATTCTAGTGTCTAATGAGGGAAATAGGTATCGACCTACAGGATACCTACAATGAATACACCTACTTGAGCCTAACTGTGAGGTCGCAGTTCATGAGAATAGGGCATTCTCAAGAAGGCTCATGAGCAGATCAGGGAGCATGACCATAAAAGCTCCGTTAAGATGTAGTCTATCGGCAGCCTAGTATCAGTTGGATTGTCAAGTGCAGTCTTATCACAAAAATCTATGAATTCAAGGCTTAGTCCATTCATTAGATGTGAAAAGATGAACCTTTTCAATCTAGGTGCAAGTTCAACCCGAATGCATGGGACTTTCACCAAAACACTGGTATATGAACAATTGCTCAACGCAGTGATATTATAAACTTCTTTCTTTCTGATTGCTTTGGAATTGGTGGGGGATTGTTGAAAATTGGCCCATGAGGTGGCCCAATTATTTAATTCCAAAGCATGTGTACATGATTAGTCCCATATTGCTTATTTAGTGGGATGGAGACCCACTTATAAGGTGGAGTTATCTCTATTTATTAAATAGAGAAAATGCATGAGGACTTGGCTAAATCCACACGCACGCGCGCGCGTATTCGCGTATTTTTCGCGTGAGATACCGCGTGACTTGTGACTTGCGACGAGCGACAGCGTGCGTGGTAGCAAAATAACACCAAGTCAATTCAGCATTTTTTGGACTTTCATGTATACATTATCTGTACTGAATGCATTGTTTTAATGTGATTAAAACCGAAATTTGAATAGCCATTAAACACCAGAATAAACGTTTCAGTTACAGGTCGTTTTGAATTCCTGATTTAAAACTTCTGTTACTAGTATTTGTGGCCAGATTTATGTGATATGAATTTGGCAGTTACTAGTAATAATTCTGTGACTTTATTCTGGCATGGATGGTTGTCTATAAAAGATTGGAGACGTCCAATCTGATGAGCGCTTTTTGATCCCCATTCTCTCGTTCTCCTTCTCTGCTCTACTGCCTTGAGTCTGTTGCGCTGCTTAGACTTCATCGACTTTCTTTCCGGCGTGCACCAGATTGGAAGAAGAGCGGGATCTCCGAACCATTGCCGTAGAGAACACCTGCACGGGGCGGCAATCAGGTTTCTGGGCAGCGCTTTGCGCGACTGCTCGTGTGAACCTCGACGCGACTACTTCCTCTACGTGTTGTCTTCTACTACTTCGTTGATCAAGTAAGTAGTTCATATGTTTATTGACAGCATGTGTTTTTTGAAGTACATCAAATACCTGGTAGTATTTGTTTATGCATCATTGTTCATCTATGAGTTTTTCCTCCAAATAAAAATTGGAATTAAAATATTGCACATATTTCTAACATATATTCCACATCACGCCCCAGATCGACAGATGATCGTACCATCTTATTATTTTAGTTTAATTAATTTGTTCCGTCCGGCCAAACATGCATGACGCAAATGCATCATCTGCCATCGTTTTCCCATGCTGACTATCCGTTGAACACGGGCTCACTGACAAAATGCAAACACATTCCCGCCCCTTTCATCTCATGTTGTGGCACTTCGATCGTCATTCTCAAAGTTGCTAGGTGGAATGGTACGTGTTTGCACGGGCGGATCTACTTTACCTCAGCGTAGCCTATAGTGCACACGTAATTTTTCATGTTTCACGTACTAAATCTCACATGTATATATATTCGGGACATCCTTTGGCACAATAATCAAAGGGACACCACGAAGACCTCGGCTGTCAAACAATAATAATTAGCAGCATCTAATAGTTGTATATATTATTATTAAGCCTACTAACAATTAAGAATTTAAAAAGTTTGATTGTATTTTGCTAAAAAAGTCTATATATATTGCAAATGAATATAATATTGCTTGACAATAGGAGTATTAGATATTTAATTTATGATACAATGATGTTTTCATTCTCAATTCGCTACGTGTTTGGATATTGCGTGCAGTCGTGAAACTTAACAAAATACGCACTATACCGGAAAACGAATATTCACCGAGTGCAACAATATTTGCCGAGTGCATGCCGAGTGCCCGATGGAATGCACTCGGCAAATATTGTTGCACTCAGCAAAGGCAAGGTTTGCCGAGTGCCACACCGTAGGCACTCGGCAAACATCCTGAAAATCCCCCGTCAAAATTTTTGCTGATGGCGTGACGACGGCAGGGGTGAAATTTTGGGTTTGCCGAGTGCCACTAACGGACACTCGGCAAACCCTAGCTTTTGCCGAGTGCCACCAGAAAAACACTCGGCAAAGTAGTGTAGAAACCCAATATTTCATGTGAAAACACATTTTGAGTCCATATCACATTTTAAAAATGTTTTGAACCTGAATTTTTTTTACAGTCATAATTCAACATCTGTTAATCCATGGAGAATTTTCATACTTTTATGAGTGGGTTTGATATTTTTAATAAAATAATCGTATTTCTAGGATTTACTTTCAAGTGGTTCAAATTTGAAATGCATGTACATGAAATAATGACTCAAAAATTATGGAAAAATCATATTTGTGTTCATGATTATATTTGTAATCTTTTACAACTAAATATAACTAAATATTTAAAATCTAATTTACGACACTCGGTCGGCAATATGCAGGTTAATGATTTTTTAATTATAGAAAATGTAATTGATGCCTAAAAAATATGACACTTGACATGGTGTCATTATATCATACATATATAATATGGTAAAAAAATTCATAATGTTTCGACAAAGTTTTCAAGTATGACCTTTAGAAATTGGACAATCTTCGAGAAGGTTTAGGAGTTTAGGGATGAAATGAGTTAGGTTTAGAAGCAAATCGATATTCAAATATTTGTTTGAACTTAAAACTTTTTGTACTACTAAAACTCAATTTATCTCATACCATGTCAAAAATTGGCATTTTTACTGTCTTTATTCTATTTTAGTTTTTTTTAAAAAAATAGTATAAAAAATCTTTGCCGAGTGCAAATAGAAATGGCACTCGGCAAAGACCAAAAAAATCACTTTTGCCGAGTGCCATATCTAAATGCACTCGGCAAAGTATGATGACTCCATTATTTCATGTGAAAACATATTTTGACTCTATATCACATTTAAAACATGTTTTGAACTTGATTTTTTTTTGAAAGTCATAATTCAACATCTGTTAATCCATGGAAAATTTTCATACTTTTATGAGTGGGCTTGCTATTTTTAATAAATTAATCCTATTTCTAGTATTTACTTCGAAGTGGGTCAAATTACAACTGCATGTACATGAAATAATGACTCAAAAATTTTAGAAAAATCATATTTATGTTCATGATTCTATTTTTAATCTTTTACAACTAAATATATCTAAATATTTAAAATATAATTTACGAGACTCGGACGACAACATGGAGCTTAATGGTTTTTTAATTCTATAAAATTAAATTGATGCCTAAAAAATATGATACTTGACATGGTGTCATTATATCATACATATATACTGTGATAAAAATTTCATAATGTTTCGACAAAGTTTTCATGTACAACGTTTGGAAACTAGAGAATCCACGAGAAGGTAAGTGTGTTTATGGATTGAATGAGCTAGGTTTAGAAGGAAATCGATATTCAAATCTTTATTTTCCATTAAAAATTTTTGTACTAATAAATCTCAATGTATCTTATATCATGTCCACATTTGGGATTTTTTAGTACTAGCTTGGTATTTTTAGTTAATTGAACTTCTTTATAGAATTTAATTAAAAGATCACAAATTTGAACTACAAGTGCATTAAATTTGTTTATTTGAACTAAAAATTTTTGTAGGAGTAAAAATAATTGTATATTATATAATGCCAAACCATGGTATTTTTTACCGTCTTTTTTCTATTTTAGGTTTTTTTAAATAAAAAATAAAAAAATATTTGCCGAGTGCAATTATCCCTGGCACAAGGCAAAGAAAAGGTTTTTTAAAAAAAATAATATTTGTCGATTGCCTCACTAATGGCACTCGGCAAAGTTTTTTTAAAAAAATACTCGTTTGTCGAGTGCCTCCCAATTTGGCACTCGGCAAACCTCGCCATATTCTAAAAAAGGCCCGCAGATCTGGGCGCTGCGCCTAGATCTGCTCCCCGCTCCCCCGCGCGCAGCTCCCCCCGCCGCCGCCGCCTGGTCCCCCGCTCCCCCTCCGACGCGCGCCTGGTCCCCCGCTCCCCCACCGCTGCACGCCTGCTCCCCCGCGCCCCCTGTTCCCCCGCCGCCGGCAGCCCCCTGCGCCCCCACCGCCGGCCGCCCAGCCCTCGTCGCGCACTCCCCCGCGCCCTGCCGCCGGCCACGCCGGCGCCCCCGCCACCGGCCGCCCCCCCTCAGCCCCCGTCGCTGGCCTCCCCCGCACCCCGCCGCCGGCAAGCCGCCCCCCCCCCCCGCCCGCCGGCCGGCGCCACCTCCTCCCCGGGTGCCTCCACCTCCCCCCGGCCTCCTCCTCCCCCCGGCGCCCCCGGCACCGCCAGCCCCTCCTCCTTCGGCCGCCGGCCCCCTCGCTCCAGCCGCCGGTCCCGCCGCCTCCTCCGCCCCCGACCCCTAGCTCCTCCGGTATTTTTGACACCTAAAATTTAGGGTTTAAAATTTTGTTTGAAATTAGTTTAAATTTTGTGGTGATGCTATATTACATCAAATGTTAGTTTATTCATTTGTTGAAATTTCATATATATATATGTGTGTGTGTGTGTGTCTATATATATATACATGTTAGTTTATACATGTTAGTTGAAATTAATGACATATTTAATGTAATGTTTAATCACATATGTAATCACATGTTTAATGCCATGAATATACCATGTTGTTCTAATATACATGTTTTAGAAATTTTAATATAATCGTTGTAATAGTTTTTATGTTTTAATGATTATGTTGATTAATATCTTTTGTATGTGGATGCCGGCCATCGTGCCGTGATATATATGTGTGTATGTGGATGTCGGCCATTGCGTCGTGATATGTGTATGTGGGGTGACGACCATTATGTCGTCCTGTTTTAATTTTTCTTGTTATTGTCGCGTAACCTAGACGTCTCCCGTTCGGAAGAGTTATGGTTTGGAATATGCATGTTTTGCATATTTGTGGCCATAACTGTTTCGAATTGTCCACATTTGGACAGTCGGAAGATGTGTAGATTGAGCTTGTTTTCATGCCTCGTTCCGATTAGACTCATGGTTTCGGCAGCACCTCCCCGTTGTTCTTCAAACGCACATCCTCTTGGCATGTTGCCCAGACGTGCGTTTGGAGAGCAGCGGGGAGGTGCTGCCGAAATTTTGGGTTGGGTCGGAACGAAGTGTGAAAACGAGCTCAATCTACGCATTCTTTGGTGGGATTAGGACCTATCTTATCTATATAACCCCTAAACACGAGTGTTGTTTCCTAGTTTAGTTCAAGATGGATCAACGTGAGTGGATGTACATGGGTCGCCCTAGTCAGGCCGAGGTGACCATGGATTGGATCAAGAACACTGAAGTATTCTTAGAGACGGCGTTTGGTAGACGGAATGTACGTGACAAGACCTAGTGTCCATGTAGTCGGTGCGAGAATAAGCGTCGACAAACAAAGGATACTATGGGTAAACACCTATGCAAATATGGGTTCATGCCAAATTATACCCGTTGGACGTATCATGGTAAGTCCCAACGTCCTAGAGAGGAGGTGTTGCGACATCGCATGGACGATGATGAGGGAGGGGTTGGATTTATGCTAGATGACTTTGAAGATGCGCATTTTGACGAAGCACGTGAAGAGGAAGTGCCGGAGCCAACGACAAAAGCGTTTTATGACATGTTGTCCGCGTCAAAGCAACCTCTTCACGGTCACACTAAGGTTTCTCAATTGGATGCCATCGCACGGCTATTGGCCATCAAGTCGCAGTTTAGCTTGAGTCGAGAATGCTTCGATGTTATGCTGACGGTTGTTGGTAGCCTTCTTCCAGAAGGTCACAATCTTCCGAAGAGCATGTACGAGTCTAAGAAAGTCCTCCGTGCACTTAAGATGCCTTATGAGCAAATACATGCTTGTCCCAACGGATGCATTTTATTCAGAAAACAATACGCAGACGCAACCTGCTGCGTGAAATGCAAATCCGCTAGGTATCTTGAGATAGACTCCGATGATGGTGCGAAGAAACAACTCTCAATTCCCGTGAAGATCCTTCGGTACCTTCCCTTTGTACCGAGGATCCAACGACTGTACATGACCGAGGAATCTGCTAAACAGATGACATGGCATAAAAATGGGATTCGTTACAACCCAAACAAGCTAGGTCATCCATCAGATGGAGAAGCGTGGAAAAAATTTGATCAACTCCATCCCGAGAAAGCTTTAGAGCCACGTAATGTACGAATTGCTATAGCAACAGATGGGTTCAATCCATATGGTATGACGGCTGCCGCATACAGTTGTTGGCCAATGTTTGTTATTCCCCTCAACCTTCCTCTCGGTGTCATCTTTCAGCGACAGAATATTTTCTTGTCCTTGATAATTCCAGGGCCGGAATACACGGGGAAAAATATGAGTGTGTATATGGAGCCTTTGATGGATGATTTGGTCCATGCATGGGAAGACGGTGTGTTGACATATGATCGATGTACAAAGACAAACTTCAGAATGCATGTCTGGTATATGTACTCTCTACATGACCTACCAGCATATTCGATATTTTGCGGCTGGTGCGTGCATGGGAAGTTCGCATGCCCGATTTGTCGGTCGACTCTAAAGTTCATTTGGCTGGCTAAGGGTGGAAAATATTCCTCATTTGACAAGCACCGACAATTCCTTCCTCGGAACCATCCATTCAGGAAGGATAAGAAGAATTTTACAAAAGATGTGTCTGTTAAAGGCTCAACACCAATTAAAATGACCGGAGCCGATGTTCGTGCTCAATTAGAGTCTTTGCAAATTAATACACAAGGAGCTGGTTTTATCGGATATGGTGAGCATCATGCATGGACTCACAAGCCATGTTTATGGAATCTTCCTTATTTCGATGATCTTCTCCTTCCGCACAACATTGATGTGATGCACACTGAGAAAAATGTTGCCGAGGCCATTTTCGGCACAATCATGGATATTCCTGAGAAGACGAAAGACAATGTCAAGGCCCGACTGGATCAAGCGGCTATATGCAACAGACCTAAGCTCGACATGATACCTCCTAGAAGCGGGAAATCCTGGACGAAGCCAAAGTCTGATTTTGTTCTAACAAGGGGACAAAGGAGGGAAGTACTTGAGTGGTTTCAAACATTGATGTTTCCTGATGGCTATGCAGCTAATCTGAAGAGGGCAGTTAATCTAACTACTCTGCGAATAAACGAACTCAAAAGTCATGACTATCACATATGGATTGAGCGGTTGCTCCCGGTCATGATTCGTGGCTATGTCCCCGAGGATGTCTGGCGAGTTCTAGCTGAATTGAGCAATTTTTTCCGGCAACTTTAAATGCCACTGGTTCAATCCCAAAGTAGTGAGACAGACTCCCGAACTTGGCTTAATAGAAATTCGTCAAGATACCACCTTGCCGAGTGAAGATGTTTATATTGTGGCTCAACAGGCAACACAAGTTTACTATCTCTCTTACCCGTGCAAAACCGTCGCACGTCTTAAAGGTTGGGATGTTATGTATAAGGTGTCGCCACACGGTAAACTGCTTGTTCCCAACAACGAAGACTATAACATAGACCCGAACACATACGACGGAGAGTTCTTTCAAGAAGATGGGCTACCAGGCATGTTTGTTATTGACTTGACGGAGACGATGGAAGTAGATAACGAAAGTGGTGACGATGCCGACGAAGGAGACGAGATTCATAATGGAAGAGACTTAGAACTGCTAGAGAGATTGCACTCAAGCACTCAAAGTGATGACAACAATCCACCTCCTGAACAGCTCGACGATTACATCATATCACGTGATAGTGATGACGATACATATGATCCAGCAAATCCGGACGGCGATGACTATTTCTAGCAGTTGTATGAGAATTATGTTTAATTTTAGAATAAATGCATTTATAACACATTTCACGGTTTATCTAAAGTGATTTACTCTTTTTCGTAGCAGGTGATTGAAATATGGTGGGGGGTTTAAAGAAATTAATAAGTGCAGTAGTAGGAAAAGGCGGTAGATCCACTCCCTCTCAAGATGAGGTCGGGTCCTCATCTAGACCTCGAGGTAGGAGAACGAAGAAGTCAGCAGTGAGAGGAAAGGCACCCGCGCCCTCAAGTGAAACTACCAGTCATATACCGGCATCCCATCGCGACGATGATTACGTGCCGGATGAGGAGGAGGAGTAGGCTAGGGTGGAGGAGGAGGAGGAGGAGGTGGGGGCAGAGGGTGGGGAGGTTGGGGCAGAGGGAGAGGAGCAGGCTACAGAAGCGGCTGCAGTGTGGTTGCGTGGTCCTTCGTCACTCCCGAGGCGACCAGTGGCAGTAGCTGATCGTGCGCTCATTCGACCCGATGGAAATAGGTAAGTTGCTGTAGAAAGTCTATAATGTATTCTTTTCGTTAGTTTAATTTTCAATATATACTAATACTTTTTAATGATATCGGGATAAGAACTGGATTATGGTTGAACGAGGAGGTCGTGAGTGCTCACGCCATGTAAACGGTATCCTCGGGCTTCTTATCAAGGAAAAGTTCTCTGGTTTGGTATCTTTGGATGGGAGGATGGAGCCGGCGTACTCATGGAGGCACTATGAAAGTGCGCCGGACACCCCTGACCGAGAAGGGAGACAATTTGCTCACCTAGCCGATCGAGTCAGGGCTGAGCTCTGGGTAAGTTTATTTTCTTAATATATGTGTCAATACTATTAACATGTGGATTACATAACATTCTCTTTACATCTATATGCAGGATTTTTATAGATGTGATGAGGGGTATGCGGATCAGGTTGCTGCTGTTATTAATAGAGCCGCCAAAAAGCTTGTCACCGACATGCATTATGAGGCGCGCATTCAAGCTGTTATTGACTTCTACGCTCAGCACCGCCGAGAGAGGAAGAACAAAAAAGATGCTCGGACCACCTTTCTGACACGAGAGGAATACATGATGGTAAGTGTATTCTCATGTATCTTCTAATACTTAATAGGAAAATTTTGAAACATGCCATTACAATTTTCTGTAATTTGAAAAATGCCATTGTCAGTGACTGTGGTAGGTCCCATATGTCAGTGACACACTGATGGCATATTTCAAAACTGTAAAAATTATAATGGCATAGAAAAATTTGGCCCTACTTAATATTATGTCATTAACAACTTCACTTGCATCAAATAGGTCCCTCCACAGTGGTGTGCCGCTCATCTTGAGTGTTGGGGCCAAATTGTTGATAGGTGGTGTTCTGCCGAGTGGCAGAGCAGTCACGATGCATGCCGCCAGAGACACCTACTCATGCCGGGGGCAGCACACCATCAAGGCTCGCTGAACCTCGACCAGTTCAGGGCGAGATGGGTATGTAGTTACATGTTTCTTTTTTTCGCTTAATTGCACAATATAACTCTAACTATCTTCTTGTTTCAGTCAACGGCCAATGCGGGTCAGGAATGCTCCCAAGTCATGGCATATGCTTTGGCTCACAAAGGGAGGGCGGTTGAAGGAAGTACTTACAATCCAAATGACCCCGCTGAGTCGTACACTAATCGGAATGCATATCAACGCCTCCAAGACTATTCAGAGATGGCAAGGGAAGTGCATGGCGCCGATTATGACCCAATCGCACATGACATTGATGGTGAGGTGGTCATGAGGGCTGGAGGAGGCAAGAGACATGGGCGATATTTGATGGGCGACGGCGCCATTGATACCCGTAGTACCCCCTCTCTATCTGAGGTGAGAGCTCGGAGCTCGACCTCCGGTCCGGGTATACGCCCTCACCGAGACACATCTATGGGTCTGATTGCTGATCTACAGGTTAGTTCATTTTCATCAATCATCGAACACTTCAATTTGTTTGTTTGAGAACGTTAATGACTGTGAATTAATGTTTTGTAGGCCCAACTAAATGAAGAAAGATCACAAAGGACCGAGTGGCAGACCCAGATGGAGGCTCGGCTGCAGGCTCAGATGCAAGCTCAGATGCAAGACGAGATGCAGACCCAGATGCAGCAGTGGTTTGCGTAGATGGGTGGATCTTTCTCAGGTCATATGGGCCTGCCTGGACTTCCTCCTCAACCTCAACAATCTCCACGGACTCCACAGAGTGGCAATGTGAGTTTCTAATATTGTTTTTGTCGTTTTTGTTATATACAATTGTTCTAACTATTTTTCTTTTTTTTCAGTTTCATCCATCGGCAGCAGGATCAAACACGCATCCATCTCCACACACTGGTCATAGCGGTAATGCTAACTTGTGAGGCGTGGTGTGAGTTGCTGTTATGAAATTGTTAATTAACTTGAACTTGTCACCATGAACGCGAACTTGAACTTGTGATGTCAATTTGAACTTGTATTTGTGACGTGAACGTGAATTTGTGATGTGATCGTGAATTTTGTGATGTGAATGTGATTTTTGTGATGTGTATGTGATTTCTGTGATGTGAGTGAAATTGTGATTCATATAGTGATTGAATGTGAATATCTGTGATTCAATGTGAATTTTGGGGCAAATTTTGTGACTAAATGTGAATTTGTGATGAATTTTGTGATTGAATGTGTTTTTTGGATGAAATATGCATTAAATAAAAGAAAAAAAATAAAAAATTGGCGAGTGTTACACTCGGCAAAGCCACCTACAGTGCACAGAAACGTGCCACGTGTCACGTTTCTGTGCATTCTAGGCACGGTTTGCCGAGTGCCTCCACGTGGCACTCGGCAAACCCCCTTCGCCGAGTGCCACGGGGGCACTCGGCAAACCGTGCCTGTGCCACGTGCCCCCCCGGCCCCCCTTCGCCGAGTGCCACGTGAGGCACTCGGCAAACCACCGTTAACGCCCCCCCCCGCCCGTTAGTGCCACACGTTTGCCGAGTGCTACGCGTGGCACTCGGCGAAGTCTACATTGCACTCGGCAAAGACTTCGTCGAGTGCCTGATAAAAGCACTCTGCGAACCCTCACGTCGCCGACAAGGCTAGTGCCGAGTGGGGTTCGCCGAGTGTGGCACTCGGCGAAGCCTTTGCCGAGTGCAAAAGAGGATTCGCCGAGTGCCCTAGGCACTCGGCAAACATGCAAGTTCCCGTAGTGACGGGACCCTGTTAAGTTTTTAGGGTCTGTTTGGTTCAGATTTTTGAACCAGCTTCCGGGTTCGGAAGCTAAAATCTGAACCAAATACCTCTTTTGGTTATCCAACTTTTTCAGAATTTGTAGATTCTCGTAGTACAAATTTGAAAGCTAGTGGTATAACTTAGATTTTACAGATTCTCAGTTCAAATTTTTTTTAATATTACCTACCATGCTTTTAAAACATATAGTTTATGTAAAATTTGAAAAAAATAAAATTTTATTAAAATATATAGTTTTAGTGTAATTAAAAAATATATAATTTTAATATAAACATTACAAAATTTCATGATTGGAATGATTTACATGTAAAATTACACATTAATAATTTAATTAAACATCACGAACTACCAAAATATAAATCCGCAATTATTCCAACCAAACAGCTTCTCAACTTTTCTATAGCTCACAGTAGCTTTTTCACAGATTCACAGCTCACAATAATTTTTTCATAATCTAGAGCTCAACCAAACACACAGATCCAAAGTTCCAAAACGACCAAACGCACGGATCCAAAGTTCCAAAACGACCAAACGAAGCGTGCCAAAGACAAACGCACGCAGGCGGCAGGCAGGCAGGATACCTCCAGGGCTGGGCCATCTCGCTCGACGCGCCCCGTTTTGGGCCACACGCATAAACTCCTTATATATAGCTCGTGCAGCTTGCAATGCAAATGCAGGCAAGCGGGTGGCAACTTCCGAACCGAAAAAGTCACTCAGCGTGGCCGGCCGGCCGGCCGGTGGTTGCCGATCGCCACTGCACCGATCGAGCTAGCGCTGGATCCTGATCGATAATCTCGGCGGGGCGTAGGAATCAGATTCCTATTGTCATTTCTTCCACGGCCGAAGCTTCACCCCATCTTCAACTCCAGCGAGCAATAATGGAGATATGCGTACACACTAGGGAAAAGAGCTCTTTGCCGAATGCCCAACTCTTTATTCAGTATATCTTTTCAAATACTCGGTAAAGAGGGTTGTTCGTGAGTGCTGGCAAAATACACTATGTGAATAGTGAAAAAATACTCACGAAGTTTGACACTTGACAAATAATGAGAAAAAAATCAGTACTAACGAACGTCGCGAACGAATTTAGATGGGCAAAAAATATTTGTTGGTTCGCCAAGTGTTTACACTAGCTAGGGTTTGTCAATTCATTTTTTAAAAACACTTAGCAAACTCACAATAGTCATCATTTTATGTGAAAAAACGTTTTAGGCCTATGTGATATTTACATCTTTGTTTGAGCTTGAAAATTTTGTATTTTGAAAAATCTACGTTGCGACAGTCGATCGACAACATGAAGATTAATAGTTTTAATTATAAAAAATTAAACAAAAACTAAAAAATACGAGACATGACATGATATTATTATATGATACATATATATTGTTATAAAAATTTTAAAATGTTTCGATAAATTTGTCACGTATAATGTTACAAAACTAGAGATTCTCCGAGGAGAATTAGGATTTAGAGATAGAATGGATTGGGTTTGAAATAAAATTGAGAGTTAAATCATTGTTTAAACTTGAAACAGCTTATCTCGTATAAAATTTTAGTATTTTTCTGGAAATCGTTACATGTGTTTCCAAACACTACAGTATATGTTAGCTTGTTCGTCAAAATTCAAGACCACTAAACTAAACTAACAAAATTAACAAGATCGATCGGTCGGTCGGTCGGTCGATCTCCTTTACCCTTTACCAGTCAGCATATACGCAGGCAGTCAGGTACGTACCACTGAATTCCTAAAGCGAAGAACAATATCACCGCAGTCACCGCACCGCTCTGGCAAAAAGCAAGCGATGCAATGATATATATGCAACTTGCCCAAATTAGTGAGCCGGATAAGCTAAACTAGTGCGGCGCACAAGCGTGCACATATGTAGCATCTGTGCCACAAATCCGGTCCTTCCACCTCGTTGGGTCCCAGGCTCCTACTGACATGGCAGATGAGTGTGTGAGTGTGTGACGGTGTCATGCATGGTCCCGAAAGGAGGAAGACGAGAGAGACGAGTGGCGGTCAGGTGATCTGGTGGGCTGCGTGATCCTATCCCGGCCGCTGCGTTGGCCCACGCGCGCAGCAGCCCACGGCCAGCGCTTCGGATCCGGCGGTGGGATTGGGATGGGCCCTGCGGCGGCGCTCGCGTCACTCGCAGGGGAATCCAAACGTGGGCGGCGCGGGTGCGTTCGTGCGTCGCGCCCGCCGCGGCGCCCGCTGGTTTGGTTTGGTTTCTTTCTTGTGTTTTCTCGTCTCGCCCACCCACACGTGGTCCTGCGATCCGCCGCATTGTTTGGCGGATGGAATTGGAATGCTCCTGCGGGAAAAAAAAGCACGCCTCTCCCCAAAGATGTACACACGCAATGCCAAGTTTAAATAACGTAGCTGAAACAGAATAACACGAAAGTGCCACATCTAGTCAGCGTCAGCAGCTCGAAACAGCCACCGATGTAGGCAAAACATTCTCTATGGCGTGTGAAGGGATGTGAGTAACTTTTTTTTAGACGAGAGTAGTCAGGGCCGGTCCCGAGATATCAAGGGCTACGGCGAACTTAATTTTAGGCGCTTTTACTAATTTATAATT
This sequence comes from Zizania palustris, assembly GCA_019279435.1. Taxonomy (NCBI): domain Eukaryota; kingdom Viridiplantae; phylum Streptophyta; class Magnoliopsida; order Poales; family Poaceae; genus Zizania; species Zizania palustris. Next base: position 11,987,490 of record JAAALK010000284.1, read on the forward strand.
AAAATATATATAAAATAATATATATATATATATACTAAATTACTTTAAAAATTTATTTTGACATTCCTTATAATAAAGCGGATTTATTGATAATGGTATTAATATCAATTTCATCCGATAAGATAAGTGTTTCTCAATGCATAAAGTTGACAACTCATTTAATCTCTCTGGAAACATGATAGATCTAAAAATCAAAAATATCTATAACTGGCATTGGTTTATTGCAAAGAGAATCTTAAAACACTTAACTTAGAAATTAGATCATTTAAATTCAGGTAAGATGAACCGTGTAGAAAGAAGGTTAATGTCGACGTTATACAACACACATTTAGTTCGGGACCATTTAATGACTCCAAAGTTGTTGAATTCATTAAAAACCTAAATATTTTTTAAAATGATTAGAGTTCTTCAAATCTCTTTTTAATGAATTGATTGGCATATCAATTATAAGCAGAAAATAATTAACTTTAAATTATTTCTCATCTTCCAAGATTGCTTTCTCACTATTATTTTCATCAAATTGCTTCGTCACTCTTTATGATTGTATCAATTTATCTACTTGTTTGTCTAATGTATACTTTCTTGATAATATGATTCTGTTAAAATATGTAAAAATAAGTATAAAACATTTGAATTGATCAAACATTTAAACATTTTACACGTAAACACTATTTTATTCTAAAATCTAAAATCAAATATAATCAACAATTAGTACTTAATTTAATTAGACAGTAAGTTTGTAACTTCCTTTATCGACGTTTCTATGATTAGCATAATTAACGATTCCCTAACATTCAGAATCCTAATTCTATATGTGTACATACATATTATATACATATATAGGGGGGCCACTTGAAGGTGGGAGCCTAGGGCGGTGGCACTTGTGGCCCACCCTAGGGCCGGCCGTGAGAGTAATAGTCGGGTCTACAACTCTTAGAGCATCTCCAACAGTTTCTCTAAAACTCATCCCCAATACCTTTTATACAGGAAATGACCTTAAAATATTACATCCCTATATAGATTCGGTCTCCCATAACTTCTCTAAAACTCGTTCCTTATATTTTTGAATCCTCTATTTTATTATTATCTAACGGTAAAAATTCTAACAACTATATTTTCAACAGCTATATCTCTAATACATATGCTATTATGTATGATCATTATTATTGTTGACGATTGATAGATTTTTTTATTATCATTCGACGGTAAAATTACAACAGTTATATTTTCAACAACTATTTTTTGTCGAGAATTTTTATTTTTCATGAATAAATAAATATCCTATAATTAGTCTAAATAGTTAATCTCAAAAACATCTTAAAATTTATAAAGAAAATAATTTTTCCTTTTATTTTTCTATTTTTTCTTTTTTCACTTCTCTTCTTTCTCTTTCTTCATTTCTTTTTTCTTCTTTCTTTCTCCCGGTGCAAACGTGACATGGATAAGGGGAGGAGAGATTCTCCAGATTTGGGGATGGAGAGAGAGGAATAGGGGATGAGATAGAAAATCTGTTGGAGAGTGATTTTTAGAGTAAATATCCTAAATTTAACTATATAGGTGGTATCTCCAGCAGATGCTCTTACGTATCTTTTGCCAAGCACGAGCAAGCCAGGGACAAGCAGGAATCCCATCAAACTGAGAATCCTTAAGGATACATCTGATTGTCTGTATTTATTTAACTCGTTCAAAAGTGAGATCATTAAGATGGCATTTGGTTTTTCGTATGTGAATATATTATTAAGTAAGATAAAAATTAGTAAATAATAAATCACCGTGTATTTATTATGTGAAACTATTTAGTTATAATTATTAATTCATCTTATAGTATTTAATATAATTTAAAATATATATATTATTATTTAATATATATTAATTATGCATTAACAATATCATTAGTTAATTGATTGTATCCAATGAGCTAGGCCGGATAGAAACAAATTTTATTCTGGTTTCTACGGAGCAAGGAGCACTTTTTGCACAAGCACTCTTTAGGACCAAATAACAGTAGAAAAAAAACAACAAAAAGATGCTTGATTCGTCGCGTCCGGATCGGCCGTCTCGATCCTCTTCTCTGCCTCCTTTTCCGCCCTGTTTGTTTGGCTGCGGCACGTGCCACGCCCAGAGGTCGGCGCCACCACATCGAACCACCGAATCCGTCCAAAAGTGTCCATGGCGCCAGCTAGACCCGCACCGCGACAAGGAGTTGATGGTACAACAACTAGTTACTCACTACGGAGTAATCAATATCTTCTGAGCGACTGAGCTGATAATCAAGGCAAATCGTATTCATTTTTTTCACAGCAATAGCTAACTAACGAAGTACGGTACACTACAGGGGTCACCCGACTCATACCCCAGTGCAGGTGACGGCAATGCCTCCCGTCTTGCTGCGCGTTCACGGAGTTGCTCTGCTCGGTGTCTCTCGAGTGGGCTTCAACTCGTGGCATATGACCGATGCATCATTTGATCATTATCCACAAACGAAAGCACAGATCCCTTTTACACGTACAAACCCAACAGCATCTTAATTACATTATCCCGCGCGCACTCTCAACTCTCGCGCAACATAAGCAGAAGAGCGGAGCTCACGTCCTTGCAAAAACAGATAGCGACAGGGGAGATCGCTGATGAGTGATGAAGTGAGGGGCGCGATCTGGATAAGAATAAGCACAGCGACGAGAGCGCGCGCGTGCCAAAAATCTCCAGTCGGCTGGGAGGAAGGAGTAGGACGGCGCATCACCGGGCGGCCGGCGGGCGCTTTTGCGTGGGCCAACGCGAACGTGGCCTCGCGTCCTGCCACCCGCCGTGCCGCCGCCGAAGCGGCTGATCTGATCTGAATTAGCACACAGGAAACGATTCTTGATTCTATGGTCATGGACTCACCACGCCTTCATTCAAGATTTGTCGAGAAAGTTGAACGCGGTTGGTGCACACCAAAGCTTATATAAGGCGCACATTGCCTCGACTGTCTTTGTGCCAAGATCTTAAGCAGAAATCGAAGAGGCAATCCCCACCGGCCGCTTCCACAAGAACACGGCAAGTTGTTACGTAGAAATCTGTGTCAGGTGAGACTAGCGCCGACGAAGGCATGGCGTACTACCGCGGCATGGGTGGTCAATCATCGTCGTGGGCGGCGTCGATGATGGCGGCTCCGCCGGTGCCGAGCAGCAGGCCGTGGAGCAAGCAAGAGGACAAGGAGTTCGAGAAAGCGCTAGTGATGTTCCCTGAGCACACGCAGAACAGGTGGGCATTCGTTGCGTCACGTCTACCGGGTCGCACACCGCAAGAGGCCTGGGAGCACTACCAGGCGCTCGTGGACGACATCGACCTCATCGAGCGTGGCATGGTCGAGTCACCAGGCTGCTGGGACGACGCCGACGTCGGCCACGCCGCGGCGGCTGGGGTAGGGCGCGGCCGAGGCGGGAGCAGTGAGGAGCGCCGCCGCGGCGTGCCCTGGACCGAGGAAGAGCACAGGTACATCTCAACCCTTGCCCTTGTTTCATGCTTTTTTTGTCCTCTTCTTCTGAATCTTTCCACGTCAGATTACTTCTCTGGGACCACCACACCCACTCCAACCGCCACGTGGGCCTAGCAGATTCCCAATGGCTAGCCTATAAATCTACATAGGCTAATTTTTCTCTCTTTTTTCTGTTCACATAGGCTGTTCCTGGAAGGGCTCGAGAAGTACGGACGTGGCGACTGGCGTAACATCTCACGGTGGTCGGTGAAGACGCGGACGCCGACGCAAGTGGCGAGCCATGCGCAGAAGTACTTCATACGCCAGGCCAGCGCCGGCAACCGCGGTGACACCAAGCGCAAGAGCATCCACGACATCACTGCCCCATGATTACGTTGACGGCTTCGATTCGAAGACATGCATGCATGATCCGGTATACCGCCCGCATTAGTAACTTTCACCTCACCGACGAGGAGAGATATGGAGTTTAGTCTAAAATCAACGGCCAACTCCATTAATTCGATCATCTCCCGTTGCGTAAAATATAGCTAGACTAGCTGAAGAGATAAGCCTCATCATAAGCTAATTAAGATCAAGTGTTGTGATATAATAGTAGGATTTGTACTGGTAGAATAACTTTCCCATTTACCGTGTGTGCGTGACATGTAAGCTGAAGGAGTTTAGCAGTGTCCTGCACACGGTTGTTAGGAGCAATGGGTTATATATATACAGTGCATCCTGTTTTATAGAACTTCCTGCTGTCGATCATCGATGATCGATCTTCTCCATACATATCTATGTTCTTTATTAAAATGATATGCCAGTGATTTTTAGTTCACATTAATTGCCTTGTCGCCTAAAAGCTTGTCTAGTTGTCTTCCAAGCGACGCATAGCTAATGGCTAGCATGAACTTGGTACAACCACCATTATTGATACATGCAAAGAAAAACACCCCTAAAAACGTAAGATGCATTGAAGAAGACGAGGTATTCTGCCGTAAGGCGTTGGACCAAGTTATTGTCTTATGGATAGTTTTGTTCAAAAGTGTTATCCATTAGAGTATATGTAATGTAGGTTTGGATCAGCACGTGGCCAGTTAAGGAAGTGCCAAAGCTATCTGAGTTATCCTCGTCAGATTAACGTCACCAGGACCAACCACAAATCCAGTGCACTCTCATTGTACACTAGTGTCCAAATCCCCGTCACCTAAACAGGCAATTTTGCAAGCTTACCTAGTTGTTCTTTTTGGAGTGATCCTTCATATATGGATAAACTTGATATGGATAAAGGTCTCACTAGCTAGAGTGCCTCTTTCATTTAATTATTGATTTTGTTGAATTAATCATTGATGAAATATTATTTGTTTGTTTGAGAAGATCGAGCAATTAATTAAATCATTGCGATGAAACAAACAATAATGTATATAAATCCAAGAAAAATGTTATATTCTCAATACTATCAAAGTTGTTTTCTCTAGTGAAACTTCAATTTTGTTGTAGATTTCAAAGTATTATTTTTTTGCTGCCAATTCAAAATTTGTAGTAGTAAGCGGTTAAATTTTAGGAGAGAACTAGATAGTTGTGCACTTCATAAAAACAATTATGTACCCCAAAGAGCAAAGTTAAGACTTAAAACATCTAATTAATTCTTGGCCTTATGAATTATTCCCGTATATTTCAATTATGTTCCCACGCTGACTTGCATGGTGCAAACAACTATACATGAAAATACAAACTGCAACTTGCATTTTAGCCATGCATACATACAAAACATTATTTCTTCATATCATCGTCCATCCTTTAAAGGTACGTTTGGTTCGCTAGATATCTTTGATGGGATAAGATAATTCATCCAATCGACTATTTGGTTGGAGGACGAAGATAGATAAGATGATCACCGAGAGGAATATTTCTTCAATATGTTTGAAGAGAGATTTAATAAATTTTTATGGATGAGCTCATTTAATATTGGACGAGATGATGTGTCATCTTCTAATTGATCATTACACATTTAATTTTTCATTTATAAATATTTAAATGATTTTTACTCCCAAATTATTTATCCAATCTAATTACATCGTTGTATTGATTATAATTTAATCTATAAAATACGATCTGATATTTATTAAAAATATATTTGATAGGTGGGTCCCACTAAATGTAAACTTATCTCATTCAAGTTATATACATCTAACCAAACAAAAAATTGTCTCATCCTATCTATCCAACCAAATCCATAGATAGAATCATTCTATCCATACTCGCCCCAAAACCAAACAAAACCCTAAAGTGTTCAATTAATATTTTTGTGAAACAAGCAATAATGCAACTTATTTAAATCCAACAAGACATAAAACGCAATTTGTGCCTCGGCTACGTAAGTATGGACATAAAAAGATTCGTCTTAACTAATCTATTCAACTTGTCCATTTCATCTCATGTCCTACAGAGATGATCGTACATCTTATTATTCTAGTTTAATTAATTTGTTCCGTCCAGCAAACTGGGATTTTTTTTATAAAAAATAATTATTTTTAAAAGAAAATTTCAAATTTGTATTACGATTTTAAAAAATTGCAGAAGTAAGTACCAATCGATACTTGAAGTGTCGATTGGATTGCACGTCAGCCGATTGGAGCTGACGCCTAATGTGGCAGAATCTAACAAAAAGCCAACATCCAGTCGGTACTTCAAGTGCCGACTGGTAGCTACTTTTGCAATTTTTCAAAATCGCCGTAAGGATTAGAAATTTTCTTTTTAAAAAATATTATTTTAGAAAAAAATAGCCAAACTTGCAAGACGAAAATGCATCTTTTGCCATCGTTTTCCCATGCTGGCTATCCGTTGAACACCGCTCACTGACAAAATGCAAGCATTTCCGTCCCTTTCATCTCATCCTGTGACACTTTTATCCCCTGGTAGCCTTGTTGGTGAGAGATTTAAGGATTTGACATTAAAAAATTGATACGATTTGATCATTTATCATTTGTATAAACGATAAATAAAATCAGTTGAATCTACGATAATGGACTAAAATCGCAAATTTCCTTTTACTTGGTCCATCTCTGAGCTACCGGCGTTTCTGTGCACGAAAGGACTCGGTCTAACTAACGAAGTGCGGTACACTTCAGGTGTCACCAGTGCACGTGACGTGACGGCAATACCTGCCTGCCTGCTGCGCGTTCACCGAATTGCTCTGCTTCGTGTCTGTCTCTCGAGTGGGCCTCAACTCGTGGCATGTGACCGATGCATCATTATCCACAAACAAAAGCACAGATCTCTTTTACACGTACATACCCAACATCATCATCATCTTAATTACAATATCCAGCACTCTCAACGCAGCCTCACAGTCTCACCCAACAGAAGCTAGCGGAGCTCACGGCCCTTGCAGAAACAGATAGCGACAGGGGAGATCGCTGATGAGTGATGAGGCGTGGGGCGCGATCTGGATATGAATAAGCACAGCGACGAGAGCGCGCGCGTGCCAAACAAAAATCTCCAGTCGGCCGGCAGGGAGGAAGGACGGCGCATCACCGGGCGCTTTTGCGCAATTGCGCGGGGCCAAGGCCAACGCGAACGTGGCCTCGCGTCCTGCCACCCGCCGTGCCGCCGCCCAAGTGCGCGGCTGGGCTGATCTGAATCCGATGCTACGTACCTCTCCGTCGATGTGATCGACCACGGCTAAAGGGAGAGCCGACCACCGATTCTATTTCTAGCTCTCCCAAGTCACGACACCACGAGAGATTCCGACGAACGAGAAGGGGACATGCACACAGCTGCTCATACCACCCACAGATCACACGCACGGATCCGGATGGAATTTAACTGTGTGACGAAAGATTTGTCAAATCGATCGAGAGGTACGCGTACGTGTTTACCACCATACGTATATAATCCAGCGTTATATGATGTGTGTCCAGAGTGTACAAGATTCCTGTATCGGATGATCCGATCGGATTTGAAAGATTGGTACGCGAGTCTAACGGGAGGGAAAACGACTGGCGCTACGGGAGGCAAAGGCACACATGAAACGGTTCTATGGTCATGGACTCACCACGGCTTCATTAAATTCAAGATTTTTCCAAAAAGTTGAACGCGGTTGGTTCACATCAAATCTTTGATTCTGTGTTGCCCACGATCACCAAATTTACTTTTGATCCGGGAATCTATGGTTAGAGAGCACAATAGTTGTATGTAATTTGGATAGATATGTTAGTTATCTAATACAAGACATTACACTTTAGGCATGATCATAATGCTTATGCAGAATTGAGACTAACTGGATGAAGAAGAGGCGATTAGATCGATGCAAATGCTCAGTCTTAATGATTTGATCATGGGTTTTATCTCTTTCACAACACAATGTTAATAAATGCAATATTTTAACATCCATCTAATAGGACTCTAAATCATAATAAGTAATAAATGTCATGACAATTCAAAATAATTTTAAGTCTAAATTCAAAATGCCATGACAATCCACCTAAAACATAATGGATTCTAAAACATCAATAATGTTAATAATGTTTATAGACTTTAGTTGATTACTCTTAGACAGAGCTTTAAGTCAATTGAGGTGTAATAATCTTGTTATTAAAGCTCTTAATGAAGTACTTAAAGGAATGAACTTTCATTGTACTTCAACAGTTCTATTGTGATCCCACCGATTTTGTTGCTTCTAATAATAGCATATTCTATATTTGTCCATTACCTTAGTTCACAATCTTGGTCGTATTATATAAAAATAATTTTTATATGCGGTAATAATTATTATCAAAATTTCTAAGGATGAAATGTCTCGACCCTTAATGAGACGTCCATTCTCCCCTTAGAAATGTGGCTAAATAACAATATCACAATTTCGACAATATCTCATTACCCTTTGATATTTATTGTTTCGGAGAAAACTACTAAAGCTTATCAATGATAATAATACAATCATCGAAATAATGCATATATAAATATTCACTTGAAAGAGAGATGTCTTGGATAAACTTTCTAAACTAAGGACTGTTTTTAGTACCTGATTTTGAGGATTCGATCTAAATAAATTAAAGCTAACAATAGTGCTAGTTGAATTTCTCCAACCGATATTTGACTTTAATTTTAGCTTCAATTATCACTTCATTAATCACTCTAGAACATAATAGTGCTATTTATTTTTAATAAAATTATATTTACAAATATTTAAATGACCACATGAGAAAACTTATAATGAAATGGTCAAGGGAGGTACATAAAAGGTCTCATGTCCATCTCACTTAAATTGTGGGCCATATAAGTTACTTCTTATCCCTAATCTGATTATAGTAGCAAATATGCATGTGCACTATAAATGTACCTAGCATTGATTTTGATGAAATCTCATTGTTTGCTAGATACAATTTCACATTTTCAAGATCTTTTCTTAATGCAAAGTAATACTCAATAAAGTTTAAGTTCAACAAGGCAAATCATTGTCATTTAGAGAAATTACTTTAACTAAATGACGATATCATTTATTGTTCAAACTAAAGCGGGTATTATTATTAAGGTTACATGTGCAACTGATGTATGTTAGTACATTCATTTGCATAATAATGATAAACTTAATTTCGTCTCGCATTATTGTTGGGCAGAGACGAAATGAAATACTCATTAAAAGAAGTGACTTAAAAACCATAATCAAATTAAGAAAAGATTACGAATAAACATTAATATGCTAGATCACATTACCATTAGGCAAAAATGATGAAGGAAATGCCCATATGAGTTAATATTCTAAATCAAATCACTGTTAGACAGAACTGATAAAAGAACTAATGTAATTAGAAAAATAAAATCCTGAACCACATGCATCATCACCGTTGGGCAGGAGTGATAAAGAAATTTTAAATTTTAATGGAGTAGAAATTCTAGATCGCACCAACGCTGAGCAGAAAAAAGAATTTAAACATAAATAAATTGATATAAAATTGTAAATAACGTTGACCAGTAAATAATTTCATATTATGACAAGTAATTTCAAGCTAAACTTCATGTTCTTTCCATTTAGTTAGAAATAATTAAATACACGGGTGAAAAATTTTTAGTCCTCATTTTTCTTTACATTACACAGTATAAAACATATTACTGAATTACTGAAAAAATAGAAAGATTTTTTTAATAACACTGTGCACGTGTGGCCTGTCAGGCGCACGCGACACATGTTGCGGGCGGCAGCTTGGCCCGCGCAGCGTGAACCGCCCCATACTCGGCCCGGTAAGCGCTTGTATTGTGCAGGCCGAGCTCCCGTTAACATTAAGTGGCACGCGCGGCTCATGGGGGAGGAAATGCGCAGGCTCGCCGGCCTCCAGCGCGCAGCCCAACTCTAAGGCTGCTCACGCACTAGCGCAGAAGCCGTGGCCTGTTAGTTGCAGTAGCCCGTGAAGCGTTGCGTCGGCCCGATTAAGCGCTCGAAGTCTGCCTGATGCGTGCGGCCTGGTAATGCGCAGGTAGAGCGACCCGTTAACATTAAAGGTGCGTTTAGTTCTATTTTTGAAATATGCTTCTTCTGTGAAAAAACAGAAGCTGAACCAGGTTTACCAAAACTGTTTTTTCTGTGAAAAAACAGTTTTTTTAGTATAAATTTGGAAGCAGCCAGTACCTTATTTTTCTGCTTTTGCTTTTCTGTTTTTCTGATTTTTAGTTCAGATTAAATAGCATGAATTCAAGGTGTCTTAATTGATTTAACATTATTATGGTTTGTATTGTATTGCACAATTTCATTAGACAATATGTGGTTGTCGTTTACTTTATAAGATGAGCTATGCACTTTTTTATTTATCTTAATATGTTTTTAGTTATTTAGTTGCATCAATATTGAGTGTTTCTTATTTATATATATGTACAAAATATTATAATGATGAAAATTATGTAAGTTATAAAAAATAGTCATCTCGCAGCTTTTTCGCAGCAGCTTCAACCAAACGACTTTTAGCTTTTTTCACAGTAGACAGCTCATAGTAGCTTTTTCACAGCAGACAACTCACAACAGCTTTTTCACAGCTCACAACAGAACTTAACGCACCCTAAGTGGCACACGTGGTCTGTGGCCTAGAAATGTGTAGGCACGCGGTGGGTGCGGCCTGGTGGCCTTCTTGTGCGCATGGTTTGAGCAACGATCAGATCAATTCCACACCGCAAAAGGACCTAATCCCCTTGCTGCTGCTTCTCTTTTCCCCATCTTTTCATCATAGTTTCGATACCCACAGGCACTGCTGTTTAGCCTTGTCACCGTAGTGACAGCCGTATCAAGCGTCGTATTGGGCTTGTACCGCATTGAGTTCGACTACTCGTGTAGTCATGTGTGTGCGCAACAATGGATGGCAGAGATCGACGACAACAACAGTGATGGTGATCGGCTGACCGCAAAGCGATGAATTCTTGCTTTAAATTGTCGTTTGTCTTTTTAAGAAGTGATGGTTTCGCAAGGTGTTGATGATGACAATGATGACTACTCTCTTTTAATAAGAATCTGTTGACAGTAGAAAATAACATTAATGGCCGAAATTATCAGAATAGTAAAATTGGTAATTAATTTTGGACCAAAAATACGCAATCTTCGGCATAGGCCGAAGCCCTGAAGTACCGAAGGTCCATCCTAAATTGGCTTCGGATACACTTTCAGAGGCCTGCTTCACAGGCAGGCTTCGGCCCCATGGGCCCCTTCGACGGCTTGCTTCACAATTAGGCTTCGGTCCGATAGGTTGGCTGCGACAAGGCCTGCGAAGGCCCACTCCGGCCAGCAGAGTCCGAATCAAATCGGTATAGTTCGGTTGTTTTGATATCTTATCCAATATTAATGGTTTTGGCCGAATTCTAATCAGATTAGAGTTAGAGATAGAAGAGTAGCCCCTATAAATATAGGGGTGAGGCCGATTCAAAGGCATCTCTCCATAGATCAACTGAAAACCCTAGTTTTGAATCGTACCTTTACGTTCATCTACTTTTCTACAATTAGATCAGTCTATCTTCGTGGGTTTGCGTTGAAAGCCTTCTGTGCATCACGTCGTAACCGTGGTAAGCCTTGTTGATTCGCCTGTGAATCATCCGTTAATCTACGTAACAGATTTCTATCGCCTTATTGGTTTGCCTGTGAATCACTCGTTAATCTATGTAATAGAATGCTACCCTTCGTTCTGTTTGTTTTTCCTACTACTACACTTGATAATTCGGTCTCCAGGCCGAATTGGCACTTGATTTTTGTGTTTTTGCAGGGCTTACATTCAGAACTCCTTCGCCAAGGATTTTTACTCCAATCTAACTCTGGGAAGGCGATCTTCGGAGCTAGGAGATTAGTTTCGAAGGCTGTCGGGTTCACCTTCGATAGGGCTTTTTCTTGGTAAAAGACTGTGTTGGACTTGTCACGTTGTCTTCGGTCAGAGCTACTTTGTGCGCCAAAGCATTCTTGTACCTCGTGACGGAGCTACTTCGCATCAGAGCCGTTCCAGAACACTTCACGTCAGACCCCATCACGTCAGAGGCTTCGTGCCGGACCCTGTCGTTCGGAGGTGATTTCGCGTCGCGATCTGTTCGGAGCTCATCTTCGGTCAGATCGATCGGAACACCGAAGGTTACCTTCGACGCATATTTCACAATAGACGCCGAAGGCTTCCCTTTGGTGAACCTTCGCACGGTATACTTCGAACCAATCAGGCTTCGTTCGGTCGATTGCCTTATTTGATCTACACACTTCGGCTAATTGAACTTTATTTCTGAATACTTGTTTGATTACCTGGCGACTCCGTTTTCCCCTTACCATTGATTAAGGGTTGTCGGAACGCGACATCAACATCTCGCGACATTTTTGGATCGTCAAGCCGGCCCAAGTGCGGGGGCACATTTTCGTGTCAACACACTTTTTGGCGACTCCGCTTGGGAAAAAACGCCAACATGACGAGTACATCTACATTAGCTGTGAGTACCTATACAACGACTACTACGTATACAACGCTGATGGATACCATGGGGGGGGGGGGCAGAGATCGACAACCACAACATCATGGCACCCACCCTTGCAGATATCCCCGAGAAAGGTCGGGCGGAGATCGAGGCAAAGATGAAAGAACTCCAAGATCTCATGCTTAGGTGCTACATCAAGACACACGCGAGCTTCATCAAGCACGACGTCAACAACCTCGACCTCGCCCGGAGTCAGGTAACACCAGTGTCGCCTCCTTTATCTTCCTTAGAAATTGAGTAGAAGATAGTCGCATCTGTAGACCAAGCCGTTAGCGCTTCGCTAGCCAACCGTCTAGAGTCGGCAGTTAGCTCTCAGGTAGAGGCAATGTTTAGAAGGTTCGGTTTCACCAAAGTCGTTCCTCCAACTACAATCACTAGCGTACCCCCGGTAAATCGCATTTATAGCAGAACTGATGGTGGTACTGGCAAAGATATTGTGTCTCCGGCCTCGACATCTATGGCCGAGACCAATCACTACACTTACGACCAGGCTAGCCCTACTTATTATGCGCTGCCTCCACCTACGCCTGCGCCAGCTTTTCCTGCGCTGCCCGCACCACATGCTACTACGCACCCGCATAGACCCGAGTACGTCATGTACCTTGATCCAGCACAAGAGGAGGAGCCCCATGATCGACATACCACCGCGTGTCGCGCCCCCGCATGAGAAATGTGCACAGGCAAGAGGCCAGACGACATTGAGGAGCGGATCCACGTGCTTTTTAGAGAGTGTACCGGCTTCGCGCCTCAGGATCGGGCTAGGATTTACCGAAAGCTATACCCCGATCACTTCGATGGCGAGGGTAACAAGACCACACTAGAATATGTCATCCAGTTCTTAGCACAGTGTGGAGAAGCTAGTGGGTCGGACGCATTAAAACTTAGACTGTTTTCTCTTTCGCTATCCGACACCGCTTTCACTTGGTTTTTGGTGCCGCCGCCGAACTCCGTCCAAACATGGGCCCAATTAGAACAAAAATTCCATGACTATTTTTATACATGTGAGACAGAACTTAGGCTTTCACACTTGACGATGGTCAAATAGAAATCTAATGAGAGTGTCTCTGAGTACATCAAGCACTTTAGAGACACCAGGAGCCGATGTTTTAGTCTCAATATTTCAGAAAGAGATTTGGCGGATCTAGCTTTTAACGTATTGTGTTCTGAGATTAAAGAGAGGTTAGACAAACAAAATTTTTTAGAGGTCAGCCAAGTTCTGCAGCAGGTTCTAGCCCTGGAAGGCCGAGCCAAGGATAAAAAATTAATTAAAACATTTAACAAACCTAAAGTTGAAGTTCACATCATGGAACACTCCGACGAGGAGGAGTTAGAGGAAGACGATGATTCAGCCGATATGTATGCGGCCGAATGGGCTTGGAACACTAAGACCAAACCTATCGCTTGTTTCAATCTACGACCGTCTCCCACTAAGAGTTGGCCCAACGAGGTTAAGTACTCTTTTGATGTGACTAAATGCGATAAAATATTTGATTTCCTCTTGAAGAGCTAGCTTCTCAGATTGCCCAAGGGCCAGGTCATTCCAGTCACCGACGAACTAAAGAAACGCCCCTACTGTAAGTGGCATGATTCACATTCTCATTATACTAATGATTGCAATATTTTCCGTTGGCAGGTTTAATCGGCCATAGAGGAAGGACGATTAAAAATAGATTCTAGTCCAAAGATGAAGCTGGACAAAGACCCCTTTCCCGTGAACACCGTCGACCTCGATGAGAGGAGGGTGTTGATTCGGCCAGAGTAGGCCGAGTCCTCTAAAGGAAAAGCGGTCATTATTGGAAAACCACGTACACGCCCACTCGTGCCGAAGAACTCGGAGGTAGGAGTGTGGAAAGAAAATATCAAGGCGTCATCTCTGGCTGGGGCTCACAAAAACTGAAAGTCACATATCAGATGCTTCTTGGAAAACACCAGAAGATGGCTGAGAAGATGAGCGCTCGACCGAAGGCTACGAAGTGGCCGAAACTTCTGAGAAGATCGAGCCCTCCAAAGGGTGAGTTCGCCCCCCAATGGCTGAACCCACCTCCGTCTTGGACACATCCTCCGAAGGATGAGTTCGGCCCCCAATGGCCGAACCCACCTCCATCCTGGACACACCATCCAAAAGGTGAGTTCGGACCTCAATGGCCAAACCCACCTCTGTCTTGGATGCACCCTCTGAAAGGTGAGTTCGGCCCTCAATGGCCAGACCCAGCTCCACAATGGACAAACATACCTCTTGCCTAGCAGGACCATTCGTTGATATGGTCTGAAGTACCTTCAACATCGCCGAATCCCCCTCTGTTAAATGGGTTCGGCCCTCAGCGGACGAAGCCACTAGAGCCTCCGATGCTTCCACCATACTCCTGGACGATGGTCCCATGGCCTCCAAGTTGGGTTCCCCCACTGGAGGGCTCCGCACAGCACCTCACTGCTACTACTGTTGTGTCTCTAGATGTTTATGATTAGCAGGGTCAAATATGCGCGCAAAAGGAGAACATTTTTCACCGCTTGTCTGTGGTGCCTCAAGGTCGGTCTACGCGGAGTGAAGCTAGATAAGACGAAAGTGAAGGGGTCTTTGAAGTCATCACCATCCAGGTAGGGTCCTAGGAGGTCCCAATCCCAAAGGGTCCCTCGCCGAAGCACGATAAAGGTAATTCCCCAGGTCCGGCCGAAGCCATCCCCGAGGCCTGGTCCAACTGACCTACTACGACTGGTCCAATCGGCTCGTCCTAGGAATACGACACAGTACAGTCCAACCGGCCCCCATGGCTAGTCCGACTGACACAGTCCAGTCCGACCAACAAGGTACAGGAAAGTATTTCTGCCAAGCGCGAAAATTACAAGGTCGATCTGGGCAATTGCCGTTTAGCCAAAAACCCCAAGAGCAAGTTGGTGGCGCCCAGTACTAAGCCACAACCATCTTGGGAACCTCCGAGTATGTCCAAATCGTGGAAGAGGCACCTACAACATCTACGATCGCAAGAGATGCGTGAGAAGAAGGCCGAGGATGAGCGAAACGCCATATTCGAGAAGATCCGCCCTTGGCCAATCGTGAATCAAGTCTGGAAGCCCAAGCCGGTTGAGACGAACAACCCGGCTCCTGTTCTGAGCAATGATGACGATGACATGCTCGACGATGACTACACACCCATCTCCGAGGGGCTCATACCTCAAGCAATGGACATAAATGTCGTCATGCTTCCCACCAAATTGGCGCTACCGCAAGACGAGGTCGTGGTCACTTAGTTAAGCCTCGGCCCACGAGATGCCGTGTTTGAGAAGCCCGAGGATACGACTCGTCACTTGAATCCTCTCTACGTCAAGGGGCACGTTGACGGAAATCCAATCTCTAGGATGTTGGTTGACGGAGGTGCTACTATCAACTTGATGTTGTACTATCTCTTAAAGAAGCTCGGCAAGGACGAAGAAGATTTGAAGAAGACCAACCTAACGCTCAATGGCTTCAACGGCGAGAGCTCTGAGGCCAAGGGCGTACTTTCTCTGGAGCTGACGGTGGGCAACAAGACGTTGTCGATGATGTTCTTCGTCGTTGATGTGCCAGGTAACTACAGTGTGCTACTTGGGCGTGATTGGATTCATGCAAATTGTTGTATTTCATCTACTTTGCACCAGTGCTTGATTTAGTGGGACGGCGATGATGTGGAGGTTGTACCAGCTGATACTTCGGCCCAAGTTGCTTTGGCCAATGTTTCTATTGACACCATCTATGATAAAGTAGAATGTCTGTCAGGTAGAGATCTATCAGATTATGACTTTGTTAGCGTGTCTGAGGGACGTTTTGTTCCCGTGTCTATAAAGCCAACTGGTGTAGCACGACTGTCTCTAAATTAGTAGTCATGTCTAGTAAAAATAATCTTGATTGGCTAAAGTCTCGCGTGAAGCAATATAGGTTTTCTAAAGACGGAATTGCCAAAGCCATTAAAGATTTTAGCGAAGTAAAAAAGTTAGGTAAAGGTTTTGCGTCGGTCGATCCTCTAGAAGAGGACGATATAGGAGATGGTAGTATTCTAAGGCTGACTTTTGTAAACAAAAATTTAACGGCTAATGAAAGCCGAAGTAATATAGTTTCTTCGATCATATGTAGATTGTTTTGCATGGGAGTACAGTGAAATGCCCGGGCTAAACCGCGAGCTCATGGAGCATCGACTGCCTATCAAACCTGGGTTTAGGCCTTATAAAAAAACCCCTCGTCGCTTTAATTTTCCCATGTATGATCGAGTTAAAGAGGAGATAGAACGATTACTCAAGGCTGAGATTATTAGGCCATGCAGGTATACTGAATGGGTTGCTAACATCATGCCTGTAGAGAAGAAAGGGAGCGGCAAAATACGAGTTTGTATTGATTTTAGGGATCTGAACAAGGCCACTCTTAAGGATGAGTATCCCATGCCGATAGTCGACATGTTGATCAATGATGCTTCAAGACACAAGGTACTAAGCTTTCTTGATGGCAACACTGGTTATAATCAAATCTTTATGGTCGAGCGCAAAGATTCTGAGGCCGCCCAGGAAATTCCTGTTCGGCCAAAAATGACAGGAGCAAGTTGGTGACACCTGGTACTAAGCCACAACCATCTTGGGCACCTCCGGGTATGTCCAAATCGCAAAAGAGGCGCCTACAACATTTGCGATCACAGGAGATGCGCGAGAAGGCCAAGGATGAGTGAGACGCTATCTTCGAGGAAATCCACCCTCATCCAGTCGTTAAGCAAGTCTGGAAGCCCAAGATGGTTGGGGCAAACAACCCGGCTCCCGTTCCGAGCGACGATGACTACACGCCCATCTCCAAGGGACCCGCACCTCAAGCAATATACATACATGCCGTCATACTTCCCGCCGAGTTCACGCTACCGCAAGATGAGGCCGAGGTCGCCCAGTTAAATCTTGGCCCACGAGATGCCATTTTTGAGAAGCACGAGGATACGACTCGTCACGTGAAGCCTCTCTACGTCAAGGGGCACATTGACGGAAAGCCAATCTCCAGGATGTTGGTTGACGGTGGTGCTACCATCAACTTGATGTCGTACTCTCTCTTGAAGAATATCGGCAAGGGCGATGAAGATTTAAAGAAGACCAACCTAATGCTCAACGGTTTCAATGCCGAGAGCTCCGAGGCCAAGGGTGTACTTTCTCTAGAGCTGACGGTGGGCAATAAGACATTGCCGATGATGTTCTTCGTCGTCGATGTGCAATGTAACTACGTTGTGTTACTTGGGCGTGATTGGATTCACGCAAATTGTTGTATTTCATCTACTTTGCACCAGGGCCTATTGTAGTGGGACGACGATGATGTGGAGGTTGTACCAGCTGATACTTCGACCCAAGTAGCATTGGTCAATGTATATATTGACATCATCCATGATAAGGTAGAGTGTCTATCAGATATAGATATCTCATATTATGACTTCGTTAGCGTGTCCGAGGGACATTTTGTTCCTATGTCTATAAAGTCGGCTGGTGTAGCACGACTATTTCTAAACTAGTGGTCATGACTAGTAAGAGCAATCTTGATTGACTGAAGTCTTGTGTAGAGCAATACCGGTTTTCTAAAGACGATATTGCCGAAGCCATTGAAGATATTATCGAAGTAGAAAAGTTAGGTCAAGGTTTGCATCGTCCGATCCTCTTGAAGAGGTCGATGTAGGTGATGGTAATATTCCAAGGCCGACTTTTGTAAACAGAAACTTACAGGCTGTTGAAAAGGCCGAAGTAATAAAGTTGCTTTGGTCGTACGTTGATTGTTTCGCATGGGAGTATGGTGAGGTGCCCGGACTAAGCCATGATCTCGTGGAGCATCGACTACCTATTAAACCCGGGTTTATGCCTTATAAACAGCCCTCTCATCGCTTTAATTCGGCCGTGTATGACCGAGTTAAAGAAGAGATAGAACGGTTACTCAAGGCTGAGTTTATTAGGCCATGCAGGTATGCTGAATGGGTTGCTAACATTGTGCCTATAGAGAAGAAATGAAGTGACAAGATTCGTGTGTGTATTGATTTCATGCACTTGAACAAGGCCACTCCGAAGGACAAGTATCCAATGCCGATAGCCAACATATTGATCAACGATGCTTCAGGACACAAGGTATTAAGTTTTCTTGATGGCAACACTAGTTATAATAAAAATTTTATGGCCGAAGAGGACGTCTACAAGACATCCTTTTGATGCCCTGGTTTGTCGGCTTGTTTGAATGGGTCGTTATGACTTTTGGTTTAAATAATGATGGTGCTACATATCAACATGCTATGACCTTGATCTTTCATGATTTGCTAGGAGTTATGTTAGATGTCTATATATATGATGTTGTGGTCAAATCAGATGCTATGGGGAACCATTTAGCCGATTTGAGAGTTGCTTTTGATAGAATGCGTCGGTATGGCTTAAAGATGAACCCACTCAAGGGTGCTTTTGGTGTGTTGGCGGGCAAGTTCTTGGGATTCATGATTTGTGAAAGAGGTATTGAGATTGATCCTAATAAGCTTGAGAAGATTAAGAACTTTGAAGCGCCAAAATGCTAGAGAGATGTGCAAAAGTTGCTAGGCAAGATGAATTATTTGTGTCGCTTTATATCTAACTTGTCTAGCAAAATCGATGCTTTTGTCCCCATACTCTGACTAAAGAATGAGGTTGAGTTCATTTGGGGGGAAATTCAGCAACACGCTTTTGAGAAGATTAAAGAGTGCTTGTCGTCACCGCCTGTGGTAAGAGCATCAAAAGCCGGGATTCCATTTTGGCTATACATTGCTGTAGAAGATAGCGTGATAGGAGCCATGCTAACTCAAGAGGTGGAGGGAAAAGAATACATCATCACATTCTGGAGACACCGCTTGTTGGACGCCGAGACAAGGAACATGTTTGTGGATCGTTTGTGTCTATCACTTTATTATGCATGTACCAAATTACGTCACTATCTTCTCCATAGCACATGTATCGTCACTTGTCAAACCAATGTCATAAAATACATGTTGCAAAAGCTGATTCTAAGTGGTAGAATCAACAAGTGGGCTTATGCTTTAATTGAGTACGATTTGGCCTATGAACCCTTAAAAGATATGAAAGGCCAGATTGTCGCTAACTTTATAGTTGATCACCATGTAGATGTCAATTGGAGTGGCAATGTCACTTTAATTGAAGTAGTACCATGGAAACTTTACTTTGATGGTTCGGCTTGCAAGAATGGCAAAGGTATTGGAGTGGTTCTCATATCGCCTAGTTTTTATGCGCTTTGAAACTTCGACCCGTCTAGAATTTCCTTGCACCAATAATCAAGCTGAATATGAAGATTTATTGTTAGGACTTGATATCCTAAATTCCATGGGTATTAAACACATTCCTGTGTATGGTGATTCTATGTTAGTTGTACAACAAGTAGCTAAAGTGGCCCAATGCTTCAATGGTTTGTTAAATAGCTACTTGGATAAATGTCTAGACATATTTGCTACTTTTGATGACTTTAAAATTTCTCACGTGTCTAGAGAAGCCAATTCAATTGCAAATGATTTTGCTCAGCAAGCATATGGCTATCAAGTCAGAAAAGGCAGATTTTTTGTACAAGGGAGGCCGATGCTTGAAGTCTCTGTGTCAGCCGATGGCAGGAACTTTGAATTGATGTGCTGCGCACCGGACCCTCCAAGCCAGAACCCCTCGCCCGCCGGAGGGTTTTTCATGCCAGATCCCATGTGCCGGAGCCCTTCATCCACCGAAGAACTCTGTGCACCGAGCCCGTCACATTGAAGCCTTCCAAGCATCGGGGCCTTCATGCGCCTGACCCCTCTGTCATAGAACTTCGGTCTGATCGGCTCCGCACGACTGATCTGACTGACCCTCGATAGGAACAGGAAGGGCCTGGGGGAATTTTGATATTTGCCAATTGAATGCCACTTCGGGTAAAGAATTGGCGAACCCTCAGGGAAACCGAGTAGATAATTGGAGGGCCTCAATTGTCCAATATTTAAGAGACCTTAGCACGAGGGCTAGGAGATTAGTTTTGGAGGCAATCGGGTTCACCTTCGATAGGGCTTTGTCTTGGTAAAAGACCATGCCAGACTCGTCATGTTGTCTTCGGTTGGATCTACTTCGTGCGCCGGAACATTTTCGTACCTCGTGACGGAGCCACTTCGCCTTGGAGCCGTGCTAGAACACTTCGCGTTGGACCCCGTCACGTCAGAGGCTTTGCGCCGGACCCTATCGTTCGGAGGCGATTTGGCGTCGTGATCTGTTCGAAACCTGTCTTCGGTCAGATCGATCTGAACGCTGAAGGTTACCTTCGGCGCATATTTCACACCAGACACCGAAGGCTTCCCTTCGGTGACCCTTCGCATGGTATACTTCGAACCAATCAGGCTTCGTTCGACCGATTGGCTTATTTTACCTACACACTTCGGCTAATTGAACTTTATTTCTGAATACTTGTTTGATTACCTAGCGATTCCGGTTTCCCCTTACCACTGATTAAGGGTTGTCGTAACACGACATTTTTGGATCGTCAAACCGGCCCAAGTGTGGGGGGACATTTTCGTGTCAAGAGAATCGGAGTCCGATTATAACTTGAAATCGGAGTCGAAATCTCACTCTTCACTAATATGAACATGTCCACTTTTCTTCCCCTTCGTAAACTTGTGTTTTTCTTTGTTTTTTTTCATTTTTTGAACAATCGGCTTTGAAGTAATCAAAATCTTCACACTCGTAGCAACTCTTCTTTAAATTTGACTTTTATGATTTTTATTTTCTTGTATTTGTCAAATCCATCCTTTTTCATAAACTTCTTGAATTTCTTCACAAATCACAAATAATATAAGTTATTCATCATCAATTTCATCACTTGATTCTTCTTTCTGCTTTGCTTTGAGATCCACATTCTTCCTCTTGTTATTGTGAAGCTTGGCAAGGTTTTTGACTTCCTTTACTTTTTCTTCCATTAGCTCATGTGCTATAATTCTTTCGAGCACATTACTTTGAGTCATTTTCTTAAATTCTTTGCGCTCATGGATCAATGTTACCAAGGTAGGGTTCCTTGGCACTTTTGCTTGGATCAACCTCTTCACCATCATATTATCAGTCATCTCTTAACTTCCAAGTACTTTCTTGCTCACCAAGAACATAAGGCGATCATACATTTCTTTAGGAGTTTCATCATCTTTCATAACAAATGTTCTAAGCTTTACTTCAAGAAGCTCAATCTTTGACTCCCTTATTGATGATATACCTTTATGGGAAACTTATAAAGTTTCCCTTATTTCTTTAGCTTCTTCAATCCCATCAACCTCGTTGAATTCTTCAGGGCTCAATGCAGCAAGTAGGATACTAGTCGCTTGAGCGTTGCGATGAATAGCTTGTTCTTCTTTAGAAGTTAGTGGTATTTCATCCATGTTCGTATCATCCACATATAAACCTATGCACACAATCTTCCAAATATTTAGATTCATATAAATTAAATGCAATTTCATCTTATGTCTCTATGCACATGTGTGTACCGTCAAAGTAAGGTGCATAACTAGTCAATGAGTAGCTTGATCTTCTTTAGAAGTTAGTGGTATTTCATCCACGTTCGCATCATCCACATATACACCCTATGCACACAATCTTCCAAATATTTAGATTCATATAAATTAAATGCAATTTCATCTTATGTCTCTATGCACATAGTGTGTACCGTCAAAGTAAGGTGCATAACCAGTCGATATAGAGGGATAATTATCACTAGAATTTAACTTGGAATAATAAAAAGGATATGCATCTCCTTTCTTTCCATCAACATTATTCTTTTTGGAGCCGACAGAGTTTGATCTTGATCTAGTACCATCCTGATCCTTCAAGGTATTATGATCACCTGACATCTTTTCTATTCAAGCGATTAAGCCTTCGAGAATAGCCTACTCTGATATTAATTGAAAGTTGCCTAGAGGGGGTGAATAAGTAATCTAAAAATTCTCAATGAAAATGATTAGTTTAAACTTACTAGATATGGACTATTCGGTCTTAGTTGGATACTCTAGGGACCGTTAGAAAAACTAGACACTCAAAGGTCTAGATTATCTAGATTTATCTTGATGATTTGAGTACTCTAGATAAATAAAAGTGAGATCTACAAACCTAAACCTAGCCAGAAATCTATATGTGCGGAAATGTAAATAAGATTGATAGCCTTAAGTTCTAAACAACGGTACGAAAATAAGCCATACTAGCGAATAGATCAGACAATAAATAGAAGTAGACTAGCAAACACAAATTGTGAACACAATGAATTTTAGAGTTCGAATCCCATTACCCTATGTTTCCATTGAGGAAACCCAAAGGGTTGGGTCTTTTTGAATCTTTTTCCTCACCAAGCGCCCACTGAGATTGGCCTTAGTTTTTGCTCGTTGTCTCTTTGAAGCCGAGGTGAAGCCTTGTACAAACTTATCTAGTAACCCATAATCGTTTGAGTGCTCTCGGATCGATGCCTAGTCATAGAAGAAATTACTTCCAAGAGTAATATTGTTAGGGAATATATAGGCTACACTAGTATGAAACAAAAAAATTTCCACCGCGTTCAACCAAGAAAACCATGTGAGTAGGGAATCATGGATCATTACCACTAGACGCGCGAGACAACAGAAGAAGAGTTGGACAAGCACGTCCTTAATCAATTCCAACTAGCTTCTTCTAGTTGTCAGCGATGAAGACGATGCAGCACCACGATCTCCATGTCGATAAGATCAACAACGCAATCGCATCGGTGCCTCTAAGGTATGCACACATAGAGGGAGGGATTTGCCATGCACCGGTATGCTAGTACCACGCGCGTGGCTAGGGGTTGGTGGTGTGACTAGGGATGGTCTAGAACTGGACTAGATTAGATGGTCCTTGCCTCTCCTCATCTTACATATATCCAACTAATGGGCCTTTAATTGATATTAAAGCCCATTTGTAGATCCAATCTATATACTCGATCTCCTCTAAGGCAGACCATCAATAATCTAGACTCGAGTCCGTCAAACAAGGTCGGCCCGCTGAGTCTGAGTCGGCAGTCGTACTTGGGGTCGGCAAGCGAGCCTGAGCCATTGCACATCAAAGTTCCACTCCTCCACAACTTGCCTCTAGGGCATATCACCATCAATTATATCCATTGAACTTTGCATGATCCAAGAACCGTGTGCTTGAGATTTACCAATAAAACCAATACACACACCCACACCAAAACTTCCACAAGAATGGATCAAGATGAACTCTAGAAGTTTTGTGTAGATCTCTCAACTCGAATGCCAATGATTCACTCTAGATCTAGCATAAGAACAAGAGAGGGTGCAAAGGAATTACTACTAGGGTTTTGAGAAACATGCCTCAATTATGGGAGAAACAAATATTTATACCCCTTTCCCAAAAACTAACCGTTAAAAAATTGTACACTATTCATTCAGATGATCTGGACCAACCCGAATGTTCCGGACTCAAAAATAACTTAAACAAAATGGATGTTTCATATTATTCGACTTTGTTCATATATTCTAGTCTTCAAAATAAATTCAAACAGAAAGTAGTTTTCGGATCATCTATCTTTGTCCATATGTTCTAGGCTTCAGGATAAAATCCAACAGAAAGTAATTTTTGGATCATCCGACATTATTCGAATGTTCTAAGCTATATAAATAATTCAAACAGAATGTTGTTTTGGAGTATCCGGTTTGACCCAAATATTCCGATGTACAAAAATTGTGGAACATTACAAAAATCTCAAATACTCCGGACTGATCTAGATTATCCGGCTTTGCTAGAAAACCAAGGTTCAATTTAGAATAAATCCAAAAACTTTCCAAAAAGATTTTTCTTTGAGCACTAAGTTTCGGTACACTATTTCAACGCATCCATCTTGATAGCATGGCATACCTAGACTCAATTTCTTATGAAAAATAAACGTTTCACACCAATGAGCCTATATTGCACAAAAAGAAGCTTCTTCTCCATAATGCTTCAATTTCAATGTTGTTTTGTATATCAAATTCTACATTCATCTGAGCAACATGGTTAGTAGTGTTTGATCACAGTTTTCATCAATACACCGAAATTAATTAGGGGCCTAGATGTATCAAGATGCACTTTCACGACTATTGTGGGATCATCCAAATAGGGAGCAAGATAAGAACCAGTAAGGTGATCTGATGTTGATCTTGCTCCAATCGTTTTCTATGTCAAACCCTTTTCTTAATGGCGCTTTAGATTTATAGAATGTAAAATAACTTAAAATTAGCAATTATAGAAAATAGGAATAATTGGATACATATCATTACAATTTTGTGACTTTGGAGAAATGTCATTACAATTCGCATATTTAGATTTATGTCATTACAATTTCAGCTCAGTCTTGTAGTTCTCTGAAATTGCGATGGCATATTTTGGAATTCTCTAAAATTGTAATGACATATTTCAGAATTTTCTAAATTTGTAATGATATAGTTCATAGTTCTCTGAAATTTATAATGGCATGAATCTAAATATGTGAATTGTAATGGAATTTCTCCAAAGTCATAAAAGTGTAATGGCATGAATCCAATTAACCCTAGAAAATAAGACCACTATTAATCATCAAAAGCATCACAAAAACATCACAATGCCACTAAACCAGATTAATGGAACATGATAGGCTAAAGATAGCCCTAATACCAAATGTTAGTTATCTAATACAAGATATTGAGACTAATTGGGTGAAGAAGAGGTGATTAGATCGATGCAAATGATGTCATGTGAAGATGTAGGTAGTGGTCATCGCTGGTGGTTGGTGTGTGCGTAGCAACGCTCAATTACCACCTACACTACCCTAGAATGGAGATCGTGAAATGAGTCTCCTCCAGCGCTCTAATGATCAAGATGGAAGTTTTAGAATTAGGCTAATGTGCGAGAGATTGTCAACCTAGCATGGTGTTTAAACCCCTATATATATAGCACTATGGAACTTAAGACAACCTCCATATAGAAAGTGAAGCACCTTATGATCATGGTGCAACATAATTTGGAAAGTACACATAATATGGAAAGTGCATATATTGAATTTGCATGTAAATAAGTAAAGTGCACATAAAGAAAGTGTACATATGGAAAGTACACGTAAGGAAAGTATACATATGGAAACTTCATATATGGCAGGTGCACATAAATAAGGAAAGTATACATATGGGAACTCTTAATATATAGAAATAATAACTTTCATTAAATATTTTATTTCCTTGCATGAGATCAACCCAATCAATCCAATAAGTAAAGTACTTTAGATGATAGGTCATTAAACGGAAAGTATCATTCTTGAACAATCTCAATAATTTCGAAAGTTAATTGTTAATCATTATAGAAATATGTTGAATTTCATATTACTAAGATCAATTTCTTAACAAGATATCCAATCGTAATAGATAGTTAGCTCCACTATTGCACATGTAATTGGTTATATACCTTGGTTAGCTAGTGTGACACCCCAAATTTTCAAAAACAATAAAAATATTATTAAATTCAATTTCTTGGAATTTATATTTCTGAAAATACTTTTAATACTCTTTTATACCCTTTTGAACTACAACATAGAGTAGATGGCCAAACCAGGAGCTGAAAATTTTTGTATAGACTCCCAAGGCCAAGAAATGTTTTTGAGAATTTTTACAAATTTTTACCCACTTTGGAAATGCCCCAAAAGGTTTAAACCATTTTCTGCAATTATTTTAATCAGAAAACCTTGGAAAACAGTAATGGGCTCCCCTCCCTCCTTTCTCTCTCCCGGCCGGCCCAACCCGTTACCTCGCACCCCTTAGACTGACAACCGGACCCCACCTGTCGGCGCCGAATTCCTCCCCTCGCGCGCGAACCTGACACCGCGGCCCCACCCGTCAGTCGCCACCCCGCTCGCTCGCGCCCGCTGGCCAGTAGGCCCCACCTGTCAGCTTCGCCTTCAACCTCGCGCCAGGCCCCCCCTAATCCCGCCGGCGAGAACTTCGCCTCGGATCCGCTCGCCGGCTCCCCCTCCCGTTAAACCGACGCCGGCCATTAACTCCCCGAGCCCCACCGCCCATTTAAACCCATAAAGGCACGCGTTTAAGCCCCCGGGAATGCAGCTCCGTGCATGGCCGAGCCCTCGCCGGCGACTTAAATCTCTCCCCCGGCTTTCCTTGCATGCGAGCCCCCTCCGACGCCTTATTTAAACCCCCCTGCCTCCGCCGCGTTCGACCCCCACACCCTCGCAACCCTGGACCAAATAGAGCGCCCGTAGTTCACTTTTTAGCGCACTCCTTCGGTTCCGCCTCTAGCCTCTGCTCGCCGTCGCCGGAGTCCCCCTCCCTCCTCGCCGACCGCACCGCCGTGACCGCACGGACCTCACCAACCTCGGCCACCACTTCGTCGACGACGAACCTCGTCGGATCGCCGTCCCCGCCGAGGAACCGAGAACCTTCGCCGCCACCGCTCGTCGCCGGCCTCACCCCGTCGACCCCGGACCACCGCAAGGGTACCCTTTTGTTCCCCTCGGTACCCCCTTTCCGTTTTTAGTCCTAGCTAGACTAGATAACCCTCGACCCCGCCGGAATCGCTCGCCGTCGCATCGCCGGAGTCGGGGAAGAAGGGGTACTTTACCCCCCCCGACACGCACTGTGCCGGATTCAATCCTGGCCGTGCGATCCAGATCCAACGCTTGGGATTAAATCATCTGTTCGGTTTAATCCGGGCCATCGGATCTGAGTGAAGCGGTACGGTGCGATCTCACGCGCTCGTTTTCATTTAAAACCGGCGTGCGATCTCGTGCGTCCATGTGGTACCCCTTCGAACGTTTTAATCCTGGCTGTCCACGCCAACTTACGCGCCCCGCCTCGCCCTCGCGCGTCGGATCTGGATCCGATGGTCCAGATCGACCCGGCGCACGCGCACAGTGCGCGGGTTCACCGTGAGCCTGGCTCACCGTGGACCCGAGGAGTTTAAAATTTGAAAATAAATTCCAGAAAAAGGTTTAAAACTTGTAAAATTCATATCTGGTGTATTTGAACTCTAAAAATTGCCATTTCAATTTCAGAAAATTCATAATATTATTCTCTACATGTTTATACAATAAAAACAGTAGGTTTACATTGGACATCTCATGTTTATTTAAATGAATGTTTAAATACCCTTAGGTTAAAAATGTAAAATTTAATTATTTAAATTCCAAAGGGAGCAAAGGGAGGGCGTCAGAAGTGTTTGGAGTGACCAAAGGGAGCAGAGGTGAACCTAAAGATACTTGGTGGTGGACCGAGGATGTTCAAAAGGCAATAAAGGAGAAGAAAGAATGTTACAGGAGCTTGTTCCATGACAGGAGCGCGGTCAACATAGAGAGGTATAAGGTAGCAAAGAAGACTGCTAAGCGAGCTGTGAGTGAGGCAAAGGGTCGAGCCTATGATGATCTTTACCGAAGACTAAGTACAAAAGAAGGGGAGAAGGATGTCTATAAGATGGCTAGGATTCGGGAAAGGAAGACAAGGGACCTCAACCAAGTTAAATGCATTAAAGATGAGATGAATCAACTCTTGGTGAAAGGACAAGACATCAAACAGAGGTGGCAGAGGTATTTTGACAATCTTTTCAATGGTGAGAATGAGACTATGGACACCCAATTGGATGACTCCTTTGATGATTTAAATAGATGCTTTGTACGCAGGATCCAAGAGTCAGAGGTCAAAGAAGCTTTAAAGAGGATGAGAGGGGGCAAGGCGATGGGTCCGGATGGTATCCCAATAGAGGTGTGGAAATGCCTTGGGGATATTGCTATCGTTTGGCTAACCAAGTTGTTCAAACATATTTTTCAATCAAACAAGATGCCCGATGAGTGGAGGAGGAGTACATTAGTACCAATCTTCAAGAACAAGGGAGATATTCAAAGTTGTACCAACTATCGAGGGATTAAGCTCATGAGCCACACTATGAAGCTTTGGGAGAGAGTTATTGAGCATCGCCTAAGAGGAATGACGCATATCACCATGAACCAATTTGGATTCATGCCTGGAAGGTCAACCATGGAAGCAATTTTTTTAATAAGATAGGTCATGGAGCGGTATAAGGAGCAGAAGAAGGACTTGCACATGGTTTTTATCGACTTGGAAAAGGCCTATGATAAAATACCTAGGAATCTCATATGGTGGGCATTGGATAAGCATAAAGTCCCAACAAAGTATGTTACGCTCATTAAGGACATGTATGACAAGGTTGTGACTAGTGTCCGAACAACTGATGGTGATACAAATGTTTTCCCGATTAACATAGGACTACATCAAGGTTCAGCTTTGAGCCCTTATCTATTTGCCTTAGTGATAGATGAGGTCACAAGGGATATACAAGGAGATATCCCTTGGTGTATGCTTTTCGCTGACGATGTAGTTCTAGTAGATGAAAGCTGGGAAGGAGTAAATAGAAGCTAGAGTTATGGCGTCAGACCCTAGAGTCAAAAGGATTTAGAATTAGCAGGACCAAAACCGAGTATATGAGATGTGACTTTGGTACTACAATTAGTGAGGATGGAGATGTAAGCTTGGGAGGCCAAGTAGTACCAAAGAAGGACACCTTTCGTTATTTGGGATCGATGCTTCAGAGAGATGGTGATATTGATGAAGATGTTAGCCATAGGATCAAAGCGGGGTGGATGAAATGGCGTCAAGCATCGGGAGTCCTATGTGACAAGAGAGTGCCACAGAAGTTGAAAGGCAAGTTCTACAGGACGACGATTAGGCCTGCTATGTTATATGGGGCTGAGTGTTGGC
Organism: Zizania palustris; assembly: GCA_019279435.1. Classification (NCBI taxonomy): domain Eukaryota; kingdom Viridiplantae; phylum Streptophyta; class Magnoliopsida; order Poales; family Poaceae; genus Zizania; species Zizania palustris. The sequence continues at coordinate 12,016,692 of JAAALK010000284.1, forward strand.
CTACTAAGAGGCGGCATATCCAACAACTATGTGTCACAGAGATGCGTATGTTGCGTTGGATATGTGGGCACACAAGATTGGACCGAGTGAGAAACGATGACATACGCGATCGGCTAGGAGTAGCGCCAATTGAAGAAAAGCTTATGCAACACCGGTTGAGATGGTTTGGGCATGTCCACCGGAGACCCCCAGAGGCACCGGTGCACAGAGGTATCATAAGACGAGTCAATAATGTGAAGAGAGGTAGAGGGCGACCAAACTTGACATGGGAGGAGGCAATCAAAAGGGACTTGAAGGAATGGAATATCCCAAAGGAGTTGTGTTTGGATAGAAGTGCTTGGAAAGAAGCTATCCACGTGCCCGAACCGTGATTAGGCTTTTTCCCTTTTAGTGCTCTTAAAAGCTTTTCCCCTCCCCTTTCTCTCTCTCTTTTTGGTGACTTCTTGTTGGGTTTCAACTCTAGCCTACCCCAACTTGCTTGGGACTAAAAGGCTTTGTTGATGATGTTGATGTTGAAATTCCAGTAAAGTTTATATTTATTCATTTCCTGTTGATATGAATAAACCACTAGGTTTTCTATGGAACCTTCATTTTAAATTTATTAAAGGACTTAAAATTGAGAACAACCCCTTTTAAAACCCCTTTCTAAAAAAGGGACTACTTTTAAATTCCTTTAAAATTTATTTAAGAGATAAACCACAGAACCTTAACAATTGAAATTATTTTACTTTTAATCAAACCAACTATAACTTATGTGCTTATAATGTAATGTTATATTGTTTGATTGAATGTGTTCTTTTTATTTTACTTTATTATATTAAAAAGACTACGACGTCGCCGAGGAGCCGGAGTACTTCCCCGAAGTCCCTCCCTCTCCCTTTGCTGGACAAGGCAAGTCACCAAACCAATTCTTTTGAGCATACTGAACCCATGTTTGATTAAACTATCGCTAAAACCCATAGGTTATACATGCATTAGTCAAATGAACCCTTACAATATATTTATTTAGGATCCCCCGACCTTGATGTGCAACCCAAGCCATGCTATCTCGCCTAACCTCCTTGTCACCATATGATCAATGATATTAGCTAGTGTCCAATGTATTGACACGATCGCTATAGGATAAAAATGAGTCGTAGCAAAATGGTTCTATTATATGATCCCCGTTACTTCTTATCCTTGGAAATTCTGTTGGTGATGAGTTATGGTTGTGAGTGTATGCATGGTGGGTTCCGGGTGCAAGCTAGGGCATTGGTCGGTAGCACCCGGGGCACTATAAGGACCGATCTGAGGGATCCGTTGCAATACACTTACGTACTAACCACAAGTCTAGTGGGTAAGTCCTAACTAAGGTATGGGTTGTTCCAAACCGAGGCCACCATTTGGAGATGGGTCAAGTTGCACCTGTGGGTGACTTGTACCAATGTGGTGCAAAAGGGGGTGCGACGTTAGCCGGGATGCGGCCCGGCGCGCCGGCGAAACCTAGAGCGGGTGGTTATCGCTTGGAACATCTCATATTGAGGTTTTGGCACGAGTTCCCGTGAAATGGGTCATCTCGTCTGGGATGAGTGCGTGCCTTGTGGGTACAGTAGTACATCTCTGATCAGAGTCTTAAATCTTTTCGAAAAGCCGAGCCCACGGTCAAGGGCGGGTTGCGTGACATCCCCTAGTTAGTTTACTTTGAATATGTATGTGCATGATGGATTGACATGTAAGGACTGTTGAGCGAGGTGGGGCTGACTGTACCCCTCGAGTTAGTTGATGTTGATGATGTTCATGTTTACTTTCCGCATGATTAAAATATGATTACACTAAATGCAATAACTGAACTGTACTTTTCCGCAATGCTAGCCATTACCCTTCCTTGTTTATTATCCTGCATTATTACTTGCATTCGCGGTGGCTTGTTGAGTACTTTTTGTACTCATACCCGTTAGACCCCACAGAGGATGCCTACTATGAGGACGGTCTGGAGTAGCGACCCAGTCGAGAAGAAAAATCCTGAAGAAGATGTTCGTCATGCCGTTTTCTAATTATTTTCATTTACTGTTTTTATTAAAACATTGATGTAATAAATATGGTCTGCGTACCATGGATATTGTCGTATGTACGTTGTCGCATGATGAACCTCTTGTATTATTGTTTTTCTACTGAAATTCAATAATGTCTCGATTTGTTAAATCGGGGCGCTACAAGATGGTATCAGAGCCGACTTGACTGTAGGAAGCCAAACAGACCCGCCTAGCCATTAGCCACAGGAAATTGTTTCTCGAAAATCTACTTTATAAACTTTGTTCCTCTCCTCACTTTATTTCAACTTGCTGTTTTGTAGATGCCTGTCTACCAAGTCCACAGTTACTGCCGCCACTACGAGGGCTTCGTCCGGGAGCTCCGTATGATGCTCACCTTCCTCGGGTTCCTCTTCGAACCCAAATTCCAAGGAGTGTACCCCAACGAGTTCACCGGGACTTGCGACGTCTCCCTCACCGTCCACGGCTCCGGAGAACACCTGCCGCCCTACACCACCGCACTTGGAGGCCCGACTTTCGACGTCGCGTGCCAACGAGTCGCCCTCCAGGCCCTCATGGAGCTGAGGATGATCTACGACGATCGTCTTCAGAACTCGTCCTTCCGGCTCGTGCCGAAGCGTACTCCCGGAGCCCACCATAGCATCTACCTCGGAATTCACTCCGTGCGTGATCCGGTCATGGCCCGGCAGTCGCGTCTTCTACAGGCCATGGATGATCTCCACACCGAGGCGGTGCTCGACGCCGACGAGCACCATGAGGCGGTTGAGTTCCTTCGTGAAGAAACGAAGAACTTGATCCAGCAGAATGGCGAGTTGCAGCGCAAGATCATGCAGCTGCAGAAGGATATAGCGGAGATGGTCCCTCTTCTTCCAAGGAAGAAGAAGCCCATCCGTGAGCCCCTCCCTCTCCCCAAGAGGATCCCGCCACGACCCTCCCCCGCCAGGCCCTCCACCAGCGCCCCTACACCACGCCCCGGCCTCGTCTCCGACTCTATCATCGAGAATTTTCTCGAGCCCACCATCCCTCTAGAGCCGCGCACTCGTGGTTCCGAGAGCACGGAGACCATCTCCGGTGGCGAGTAGGCGTTAGGAGTCGCTATTTAAATAAAAATCTTAATTTTGCATGTGGTGCCGTCTGCAACGAGTTGTGTTGTAGATGGAATAAAATCTTGGATGTAATGAACAATCTATGCCACTCTATATATTTATGTGCTTGGTAATTTTGGTTGTATTATTGTTTCGTCATCTTTGCTTTATCACTATGTGTATTCAGAAGATGGCCGACCACCAAAACACCGGTTCCAACAACGGAGCAGGAGGAAGCCGTGATGCGCCCGAGGGTGTTGTACCCAACTGGGGTGCAACGGGCCCACGTCAGTCTGGGTCGCCTTCCGCCAACCACCCCACCTTGGCGGAGATGATGGCGAATCAGAACCACCTGATCACCGCCCTCCTCACCCAAATGCAGAACCAACAGGCTCAGTTGGACCGTCTGCAGAACGGGGAACCTGCCCCTCGCGCACCAGCACCCGCGCCCGCTCAGCAGCTCTCGGAGTTTCTGCGCGTGCGCCCGCCCATCTTCTCGAGCACCACCAACCCGATGGAGGCCGGAGATTGGCTTCGCACCATCGGAAAGAAGCTCGACCTCCTCCCCTGCACCGACCGGGAGCGAGTGGCCTTCGCCACTCACCAGCTCCAGGGTCCTGCCGCTGAATGGTGGGACAACTATCGTGAGTCCCAGCCAGAGGACCACGTGGTGACTTGGGCGGAGTTCACCATCGCCTTTCGTGCTGCCCACGTCCCCGCCGATGTTATCGCGGTAAAACAACAGGAGTTCCGCGACCTGCATCAAGGCAACTGGACCGTCATGGAGTACCTCCATGAGTTCAACCGCCTCGCCCGCTACGCGCCGGAGGAAGTGCGCACCGACGCCCTCCGCCAAGCCAAGTTCCTCAGGGGACTTAAGGATGAGCTGTCCATCCAGCTCGTCGCCGCCGACTTCGCCGACTTCCAACGACTAGTCAACAAAGCGCTCATTCAAGAGACTGAGCAGAACAAGATGGACCTCAAGAAGAGGAAAATGATCGCCTTCAAGCATCAGCTGGCGAACTCTCAGAGGCCCCGCTTCGTCCCTCCGCCACCAGCGCCCGCCTACCATCCTCGGCCCGCCTACATGCCACCTCACGCTGCCGGTGGATCCAACGCCGGGCATCCTCGCCCCGCTCCACCAGCTCCGGCCGCTCAGCCGACACTAGCCGCCAAGGCCCCGATCTTGAAGGATCGCCAAGGGAGGCCGGTCGTCTGCTTCAACTGCCGCAAGGAAGGGCACTATGCACACCAGTGTCCCCACCCCAAGCAAGCTCAAGGCGTGGCACCCAACCAGGCGGTTCGTGCCCGCGTCAACCACATCAGTGCGGAGGAAGCTCAGGAGGCTCCTGAAGTCGTGCTCGGTACGTTTACTGTGAATTCCGTACCGGCCGTCATATTATTTGACTCTGGAGCAACCCACTCCTTCATCTCGGAAGATTTTGTGAAAACAAACGAACTGGACGTACTCCCTCTACCCATTCCCATGGTGATTGCCACCCCCGGCAATAGGACCTCAGCCCGCTTATACAGCCCTAAGATTCAAATTGACATCCAAGGAATACTGTTTCGGGCCGAGCCAGTCCTCATCCAATGCACCGGACTCGACCTTATACTAGGGATGGATTGGTTGATGAAGCACATGGGAGTGATCGACTGTGCCAACAAGTCCGTCACGGTGACCAACCCTGAAGGCGCAGCCGTCACCTTTCGGATGACCAGTCGCAAACCACTCGGAGCATCCCTTCGCTCGATAGCTCTTGAAGAGGTGCCTATAGTCAAGGAGTTTGCGGATGTCTTCCCTGAAGACCTACCCGGAATGCCTCCCAAGCGGGACATCGAATTCAGAATCGAACTTGTCCCCGGGACCACTCCAATCTCCAAGCGCCCGTACCGAATGGCCGCCAATGAACTAGCCGAAGTCAAGAGCAACATCGAAGACCTAGAGCAGAAAGGGTACATCCGATCGAGTACCTCACCCTGGGGTGCACCGGTAATATTTGCCATGAAGAAGGACAAGACCAAGAGGATGTGCGTGGACTATAGAGCCTTGAACGACGTAACCATCAAGAACAAGTACCCATTGCCTCGGATCGACGACCTGTTCGATCAGCTAAAAGGATCCTCGGTGTTTTCTAAGATCGACCTCAGGTCAGGTTATCACCAGCTGAGGATTAGAGAAGAAGACATACCCAAGACTGCCTTCACCTCCCGCTATGGACTCTACGAGTACACCGTGATGTCGTTCGGACTCACGAATGCCCCGTCCTTTTTCATGAACATGATGAACAATGTGTTCATGGAGTTCTTGGACAAGTTCATCGTGGTATTCATCGACGATATCCTCGTTTACTCCAAGACCAAGGAAGAACACGAGGCTCACCTCTGTCTGACCCTCGGAAAGCTAAGGGAGCAGCAATTGTACGCCAAATACAGCAAATGCGAATTTTGGTCGTCTGAGGTAAAGTTCCTCGGCCATGTTATATCCGCCGGAGGAATAGCAGTGGACCCAACCACCGTGGAAGCAGTAACCAACTGGCTGCAGCCTACAACCGTGACCGAGATCCGGAGTTTTCTCGGATTGGCCGGATACTACCGCCGGTTCATCGAGAATTTTTCCAAGATCGCCAAGCCTATGACCAGACTCTTGCAGAAGGAAGTGAAGTTTGAATGGACCCCCGACTGCGAAGAAAGCTTCCAGACCCTCAAGAAGAAGCTAGTATCAGCTCCCATTCTGACTCTGCCAGACATCCGGAAAGACTTCCACGTCTACTGTGATGCCTCTCGTCAAGGATTGGGATGCGTCTTGATGCAAGAAGGGAAAGTGATATCCTACGCCTCCCGACAGCTGAGACCGCATGAGCTGAACTACCCAACCCATGACCTGAAATTAGCAACCGTGGTTCATGCCTTGAAGATATGGAGACATTACCTTGTGGGGAATCGGTGTGAGGTCTTCACCGACCACAAGAGCCTCAAGTACATATTCACCCAACCAGACCTGAACCTCAGGCAAAGGAGATGGTTGGAACTGATCAAGGATTACGACTTGGGCATCCATTATCATCCGGGCAAAGCGAATGTGGTGGCAGACGCCCTTAGTCGAAAAGGGTACTTCAATGCCATCATGATTCAGGACCAAGCTCCTTTACTGTATAAGGACATGGAAAGGTTAAACCTAGGGATCACCACTCGAGCGTACCTCGCTGCCTTGGAGTCTCGGCCTGTCTTAATAGAGAAGCAGAAGGAAGATTCGGACATCCTGGAGATCCAGCAGAACATGAGGAAGGGTAAAGCCCCCGGATTTTCCGAAGACGAGCATGGTACCATCTGGTTCAGAAACCGAGTATGCGTACCCAACCTACCTGAGTTGAAGACCCTCATCCTTCAAGAAGCCCATGATACGTTATACTCCATCCATCCCGGGAGTACGAAGATGTACCAAGACCTAAAGGAAAAATATTGGTGGGTCAGCATGAAGAGAGAAATAGCTGAGTATGTGGCCAAGTGCGACACATGCCGGCGAGTCAAGGCAGAGCATCAGAGGCCTGCCGGACTTCTTCAACCTCTCAAGGTCCCTGAATGGAAGTGGGAAGAGATAGGAATGGACTTCATCACGGGACTGCCTAGGACCCAAGCTGGTCATGATTCTATCTGGGTGATCGTCGACCGACTCACCAAGGTAGCTCACTTCGTTCCGGTCAAGACAACTTACACCGTCGCCAAGTTGGCTGAGTTGTATATGACCCGGATCGTGTGCCTTCACGGAGTTCCTAAGAAGATTGTATCTGACCGCGGGAGTCAGTTTACCTCCAAGTTTTGGAAGAACCTTCAAGAGGAACTCGGCACCCGGCTGAACTTTAGTACCGCCTATCATCCACAGACCGACGGTCAAACCAAAAGGGTCAACCAGATATTGGAGGATATGCTTAGAGCTTGTGCTCTAGACTTTGGCGGAATGTGGGACAAGAACTTACCATATGCGGAGTTCTCCTACAACAACAGCTATCAAGCCAGCCTGCAAATGTCCCCGTTTGAAGCACTCTATGGACGTAGGTGCAGAACGCCGTTGCTCTGGGATCAAACCGGAGAGTCACAACTGTTTGGGACTGATCTATTAAGAGAAGCTGAAGAGAAGGTGAAGATCATAAGAGACCGATTGAAGGCAGCCCAATCCAGGCAAAAGAGCTACGCCGACAACCGTCGAAGAGACCTAGCCTTTGAGGAGGGCGATTATGTCTATCTCCGAGTCACTCCCCTCCGTGGCACTCAAAGGTTCAACATGAAAGGCAAGCTAGCACCCCGCTACGTCGGACCTTTTCAGATCCTCCGACGACAAGGAGAAGTGGCATATCAACTTGAACTGCCTCCATCCTTGGCAGGAGTTCACGATGTGTTCCATGTCTCTCAGCTGAAGAAGTGCCTCCGTGTACCCACCGAACAAGCCGACCTTCAGCAGCTTAATGTCCAAGAAGACTTGACCTACATAGAGAAACCCGTCAAGATCTTGGAAACCAAGGAGAGAGTAACCAGGAGTCGCGTTGTTCGCTTCTGCAAAGTCCAATGGAACAACCATCCCGCCGAAGAAGCCACCTGGGAAAAGGAAGACGAACTGAAAGCCCAATATCCCGAATTATTCGAGTAACGTTCCAATCTCGAGGACGAGATTCTTGTAAGGGGGATAGGTTTGTGACACCCCAAATTTTCAAAAACAATAAAAATATTATTAAATTCAATTTCGTGGAATTTATATTTCTGAAAATACTTTTAATACTCTTTTATACCCTTTTGAACTACAACATAGAGTAGATGGCCAAACCAGGAGCTGAAAATTTTTGTATAGACTCCCAAAGCCAAGAAATGTTTTTGAGAATTTTTACAAATTTTTACCCACTTTGGAAATGCCCCAAAAGGTTTAAACCATTTTCTGCAATTATTTTAATCAGAAAACCTTGGAAAACAGTAATGGGCTCCCCTCCCTCCTTTCTCTCTCCCGGCCGGCCCAACCCGTTACCTCGCACCCCTTAGACTAACAACCGGACCCCACCTGTCGGCGCCGAATTCCTCCCCTCGCACGCGAACCTGACACCGTGGCCCCACCCGTCAGTCGCCACCCCGCTCGCTCGCGCCCGCTGGCCAGTAGGCCCCACCTGTCAGCTTCGCCTTCAACCTCGCGCCAGGCCCCCCTAATCCCGCCGGCGAGAACTTCGCCTCGGATCCGCTCGTCGGCTCCCCCTCCCGTTAAACCGACGCCGGCCATTAACTCCCCGAGCCCCACCGCCCATTTAAACCCATAAAGGCACGCGTTTAAGCCCCCGGGAATGCAGCTCCGTGCATGGCCGAGCCCTCGCCGGCGACTTAAATCTCTCCCCCGGCTTTCCATGCATGCGAGCCCCCTTCGACACCTTATTTAAACCCCCCTGCCTCCGCCGCGTTCGACCCCCACACCCTCGCAACCCTGGACCAAACAGAGCGCCCGTAGTTCACTTTTTAGCGCACTCCTTCGGTTCTGCCTCCAGCCTCCGCTCGCCGTCGCCGGAGTCCCCCTCCCTCCTCGCCGACCGCACCGCCGTGACCGCACGGACCTCACCAACCTCGGCCACCACTTCTTCGACGACGAACCTCGCCGGATCGCCGTCCCCGCCGAGGAACCGAGAACCTTCGCCGCCACCGCTCGTCGCCGGCCTCACCCCGTCGACCCCGGACCACCGCAAGGGTACCCTTTTGTTCCCCTCGGTACCCCTTTTCTGTTTTAGTCCTAGCTAGACTAGATAACCCTCGACCCCGCCGGAATAGCTCGCCGTCGCATCGCCGGAGTCGGGGAAGAAGGGGTACTTTACCCCCCCGACACGCACTGTGCCGGATTCAATCCTGGCCGTGCGATCCAGATCCAACGCTTGGGATTAAATCATCTGTTCGGTTTAATCCGGGCCGTCGGATCTGAGTGAAGCTGTACGGTGCGATCTCACGCGCTCGTTTTCATTTAAAACCGGCGTGCGATCTCGTGCGTCCACGTGGTACCCCTTCGAACATTTTAATCTTGGCCGTCCACGCCAACTTACGCGCCCCGCCTCGCCCTCGCGCGTCGGATCTGGATCCGACGGTCCAGATTGACCCGGCGCACGCGCACAGTGCGCGGGTTCACCATGAGCCTGGCTCACCGTGGACCCGAGGAGTTTAAAATTTGAAAATAAATTCCAGAAAAAGGTTTAAAACTTGTAAAATTCATATCTGGTGTATTTGAACTCTAAAAATTGCCATTTCAATTTCAGAAAATTCATAATATTATTCTCTACATGTTTATACAATAAAAACAGTAGGTTTACATTGGACATCTCATGTTTATTTAAATAAATGTTTAAATACCCTTAGGTTAAAAATGTAAAATTTAATTATTTAAATTCCAGTAAAGTTTATATTTATTCATTTCCTGTTGATATGAATAAACCACTAGGTTTTCTATGGAACCTTCATTTTAAATTTATTAAAGGACTTAAAATTGAGAACAACCCCTTTTAAAACCCCTTTCTAAAAAAGGGACTACTTTTAAATTCCTTTAAAATTTATTTAAGAGATAAACCACAGAACCTTAACAATTGAAATTATTTTACTTTTAATCAAACCAACTATAACTTATGTGCTTATAATGTAATGTTATATTGTTTGATTGAATGTGTTCTTTTTATTTTACTTTATTATATTAAAAAGACTACGACGTCGCCGAGGAGCCGGAGTACTTCCCCGAAGTCCCTCCCTCTCTCTTTGCTGGACAAGGCAAGTCACCAAACCAATTCTTTTGAGCATACTGAACCCATGTTTGATTAAACTATCGCTAAAACCCATAGGTTATACATGCATTAGTCAAATGAACCCTTACAATATATTTATTTAGGATCCCCCGACCTTGATGTGCAACCCAAGCCATGCTATCTCGCCTAACCTCCTTGTCACCATATGATCAATGATATTAGCTAGTGTCCAATGTATTGACACGATCGCTATAGGATAAAAATGAGTCGTAGCAAAATGGTTCTATTATATGATCCCCGTTACTTCTTATCCTTGGAAATTCTGTTGGTGATGAGTTATGGTTGTGAGTGTATGCATGGTGGGTTCCGGGTGCAAGCTAGGGCATTGGTCGGTAGCACCCGGGGCACTATAAGGACCGGTCTGAGGGATCCGTTGCAATACACTTACGTACTAACCACAAGTCTAGTGGGTAAGTCCTAACTAAGGTATGGGTTGTTCCAAACCGAGGCCACCATTTGGAGATGGGTCAAGTTGCACCTGCGGGTGACTTGTACCAATGTGGCGCAAAAGGGGGTGCGACGTTAGCCGGGATGCGGCCCGGCACGCCGGCGAAATCTAGAGCGGGTGGTTATCGCTTGGAACATCTCATATTGAGGTTTTGGCACGAGTTCCCGTGAAATGGGTCATCTCGTCTGGGATGAGTGCGTGCCTTGTGGGTACAGTAGTACATCTCTGATCAGAGTCTTAAATCTTTTCGAAAAGCCGAGCCCACGGTCAAGGGCGGGTTGCGTGACATCCCCCAGTTAGTTTACTTTGAATATGTATGTGCATGATGGATTGACATGTAAGGACTGTTGAGCGAGGTGGGGCTGACTGTACCCCTCGAGTTAGTTGATGTTGATGATGTTCATGTTTACTTTCCGCATGATTAAAATATGATTACACTAAATGCAATAACTGAACTGTACTTTTCCGCAATGCTAGCCATTACCCTTCCTTGTTTATTATCCTGCATTATTACTTGCATTCGCGGTGGCTTGTTGAGTACTTTTTGTACTCATACCCGTTAGACCCCACAGAGGATGCCTACTATGAGGACGGTCTGGAGTAGCGACCCAGTCGAGAAGAAAAATTCTGAAGAAGATGTTCGTCATGCCGTTTTCTAATTATTTTCATTTACTGTTTTTATTAAAACATTGATATAATAAATATGGTCTGCGTACCATGGATATTGTCGTATGTACGTTGTCGCATGATGAACCTCTTGTATTATTGTTTTTCTACTGAAATTCAATAATGTCTCGATTTGTTAAATCGGGGCGCTACAGCTAGACAACATGCAGAAGGCCTACAAGGCTACAGATATGTAGCAAAAACATTGGATTAGAGGTATCGAGCAAGTTGGTGGCTTGAGCACTTCATAAATCATATCTTTAGATATCCCACTTAGATACCTTTTTTTACCCTATGTGGGAAAAATATTAATTGAAGTGTATTTCTTAACAAAATTTATATGCATGTGTTTACACATTATTTTAGGTTTTCAATTAAGTTCTCACCACATGAAGCCTTGTTTCTTGTGTAGATGTGTGCCACGAGAAAGAGGAATCATAAAATGAAGTAATCATTAGGAAGTTGTGCGGAGTTTTCTTCCATAACGGTTAAAAAATTTAGATTTGAAATTTTTTCAGATAATGTTTTTTTAGATACAAATTTCAATTTGGATTTTTTTCATGGAAACGAAAATATATATGACATGTCATTAAATATCCAATGGATATAGATTCCGATTTGAATAATCCGGATAACTCTTGATTAGATTGTTTGGAATAAAAGACCCATTAAGCACTATTATTTGTAATTGTTCAATCTTGCTTTAGGATACTTTCTCGTTCTAGGATAATGCCTTTTGTGGTTCTGCATTGCGATCTGCCTCTCATTCACTCATTCTTTTATGTCGTAGCCTTGTGCCCTAGTAGGATCCAGAGTCTAGCTGACCTTGCCGCCACCTTGTCTTGGTTGGTACCCGTTGCTGTTGTGCTGCCACCTTGCCCCACCTTATACAAAGACATTGAAGGATATGCTCAAAAAAATTTTGTGGATCAGAAGTTCTGATAGGTAGTATCGGAAATTTCGATTATTATCTGGTCTTGAGTCAGAAAGCAAATGTTGCTTCGGAAGTTCTGGCTATCTAGCCAGAAGTTTTGATTTGGAATCAAATAGAATTGTACTGATCAGAAGTTATGATATGGTATCGAAAATTCCGACGTGGGCAAATAGATTGGATATGTTACTGTAGGACTGAGAGTAGCAATCAGAGGGGGGTGAATGGACGCCTAAAAATTCTTTCGAATCAATGACCTTCTCCTAATACCCAACGCACCTCAACAAACAATCAGCAGAACCAAAACAAATCACAGACACTAAAAATAATCTAGCCTAAAACCGACCGGTGTCCTAATTGAAAATACACCACCAAAGTGTTTAAAGGCATATTAAAAATATTTCACAACACAAATGTCATCTCCACAAAAACTTTCACCAAATCATAGATGATCCATCAAACACATACAAAATATCCACAATTTACAAGCAATTCATTAAATATTAGCAAACACAGTATTTAACGCTTTTAATCTACACAATAAAAGCAGTAAATAAAATGTGGTCATATATGTATCAGTGAATATTCAGAATGTAAACATAATAATTTTTGCATTCATTAAAATAGATTCTGAAAAAGAACTACCAAAATAAATGATTGCACACAAAAATCAAGAAAGATTACTATTCTTGTTTTGCAAGGCGTGAGTTCCTGTTCTTCCGCTGTGCTGCTTCTTCGTGTCCTCAGCCCAGCGCAGCTCCTCCGCTTCAGCAGCTTCCACGCGTCGCCCCGTGCTTGCAAGGCATGCGCTCCAGCGAATGGAACACCACGCCTGGTGGCAGAGAAACGACGCCGGGAAAAACTCCGTCCGTACGTCGCCTCGTGACTGCTGCTGCTCCCGCCCACGTACTGTCTCCCGCAGAGAAAACCGGCAGCAGCCACCGTACACCGGACCAAATAAAAACCAGCTGGGATTAATCCCTGAGAAAACCGGCTGAACACCAGATGCGGGAGATCGAAGGAAGACAAAATGGTGGAACAGGAAACGTTCCTGGCGGCGGCGCTACAGAAACACGGGGGCACAAGAATTCAGTGAAGAAGAAAGCTAAAATCTTTTGAACTCTGATTTTTGCATTTTGTGAGTTGAGAAACCCTAGGGGATTGTGGCTCTATTTATAGGCAATCCAATAAATCAGGAAAAACTCAATATACCCTTAGGGTTTTTTACAGACGCTAAAATAAACTGAAAAGACTAAAATGCCCTTAGATTTTTTTACAAACTTGACTAACACAGACTGTGGGGCTAAAAGGAAAAATAGTAAATCCTAACTAAAGGTAACTTGTCCTGATGTGGAGCTTTCGTAGCAGCTACGGCTTCGCTTCAGGACCGTCGGATATCCGATGGGCGGTCTAGATAGGTGCGTCGGTTTTACGCCGAAACCAACAAAGCGTCTGCTGTCTTCGCATCGGGTACCTGGATTGGGCCGCCGGCCCGATTCCACGACTCCCTCAGCCCGGCAATCGCTTGCCACTAATTTACCTGAGTCAAACCCGGTCAACAGATCAGCAGATCCCCTACCGTTCCTGTCCCATGTACCCGTATTGGGCCGGCCCGACTGCGCGACCCCTCTACTCGGCAGTCACTCGCTGCCCATGTACCTGAGTCACATGCGGCCCAAGACAAAATAGGTCTCGTCTGCTCTTAGTGTCCTTTCTCTGTTGACTTTCATTGACAATCACTCATCACTTTTGGAGTCATGAGGACCATGATCTTCAACATGGATCCTTAGTTACGAATACGAATTAGTTGTAACTAATTTGCAGATTCTGAGATGTGCACGACCAGGGGATCTCAGGCCTATATAAAGAGAGGAGGAGGTATTGGACAAGCAATAAGCATAGATTAGACCTAGCCACCATAGACTCCTCCCCTCCCTTTCTTGATCTCAATTATTGAGGTCGAGGATTTCTCGTTTCTAACATGCGGTGCTAAAATGCTGACGTGGGAGGAACTCCATCCTGTACGTGTGGATACCATGGAGGCGTTGCTCAAACAGCGATGCTTGTGGACTTCTTCACATGAACAACTATGTCGTCTTCACCAATCGGATTGGCGAGGGACGACAAGGACGAAGCGAGGATAGTCTTGACACGCTACTCTGACATCTTCTTCCGCTGCACCTAGCGTGTCTCGTGCTAAAAGGTAACGATCTATGATCTCGCACGTGCGTGAGTATTGAGATTAGGGTGGAAATTTTTAATTTACCGGCTAGCGTAGCTCCCCTATTCCCCAACAGTGGTATCAGATCCTACGTGCGTAGTGTTCAATCAGGATCCCTCATATATGGAGATACATGGTGGAAAAATAGATTAGATCTATTTCTATCTGCGACAAATTAGAAGTTCTGATGTTGATCGGAAGTTCCGATGGCGGATCAAAAGTTCCGATATCAAATATTGATTCGATATAGAAAGTAATTGGTGTTGTCTGGGATTCCGATATTGATAAGAAGTTCCGGTGGATCGGAAGTTCCGATGCCAGATCGAAAGTTCCAACCCACGTGAATTTGAAATTTTGAGCCTGTTGAGCCGGGTTTTTTAGATCTAGAATCTAGTCACTTGTAGATTGCTCGCCTAACTTTATTTTGTAGAGAATATTGTGACTGGCATGGCCTTGGATAAATATGATGTATGATATGCATGCGATGAATATAAATTAAATATGGCCTGTGTGTCATGGTTATTTATAGCCCAAGGCTGATGTAAAATTTATTACGGCTTGCTTGTCATTTTCCCGGTGCTTCAGCCCATGTAATTAGTATAGGCTATGCGAGATAGACTAGTACTCTTCGTTGAGGCCAGGAGCACACACTCGATGATGGGAGCCATGGAAATGGAGATCGTTGTGTGAAGAGGACCATGGTATGTCACAATTAATATTATTGCCTGTGATGCTTTCTTATGTTCCTGTTATACTATTCTTGCATGTTTCGTGTGCGCTAGGGATGTTACCGTGCTAAGATAGTTTTCCCTCATAAAATTAAGTATTGATGCTCTTTCCAATAGCTGCACCCACCAAGGTTCTTGCTCATCGATAGTAGGTCTGCCAAAGCAGGGTACTATCTTTTATCTTGACCAGTTGGGGCGAAAGTCAGACTTCTGCATGCATAGTATTGGTTTGCTTAACGGGGCTATCAAAATGGTTTTGGGCCTTGGAGCATAGAGTTGGCATAGTCGCGTAGAGCATAGGATGCTTCTCCAACGACAAGAGTCACATACGATGTGATTAGCAAAGTGTTGCATACCTATGTCACCTAGCTTCTAGCAGTGATGCTAAAGCTCACTGGGAGTTAGAATGAATATGGATCTTGCGCCACTATTAGTCATTAGAGGGAAAGTGTCTGGTCTTAAAATAGTGGAACATCTTTTATTGGATAGAAGATAAGCATTGCATAGTGTTGAATCTTGCATTTAATCTTTTGTAGATCATGACACCTTTCACTGTTTTGAACATTGTACTCTTTATTTTGCGATCGATTCTTTTTGGAACATTTTAGATTGATTGGTTTAGAAACTTGAGAAGTGTTCTCGAGCGAAAGGAAAATGTTCTAGAGGAATCCAATCATGATGAACTAGTTGACCAGAGGGCTTGTGAGAAGCACTTGAATGAGTAACTTAATGTAAGATGTCTCATACCTGCATGTTTGTCCTCTGAGCTTTGGAAGCAAGATGAGAATAAGAATATCCATAATATGATTATGGGACACCAATGCTTTTTTGAGAGCCAAGATCGGGCTAATAGGTATGGTACCTCAATGTCCTTATTTGCCTGCAAAACTGGTCAGTGGTTCAGGAATTGTAAATTGGACTTGGAAGAATTAAAATAGATTGGATATGTTTTTGTTTGCAAAACTTCAGAAGTTTTGATACCTAATCAGAAGTTCTGATATTTGTTGTATTGGAAGTTCCGATGGTTGATCGGAACTTCCGATGCCGACAAAATTTGCGACAGAGAAGTCAGATCGGAATTTCCGATGCCAGATCAGAAGTTCCGATCCAGACAAATTGGAAGCAGAAGGGAGGTAGGACTTCCACTTCTACTTCAAGTATAAATGTTATTGAAATTAATCTTGTGACTTGTCCAAGTGATTCATGGGTATTTGATACCGGTTCGATGATTCACACTTGCAAATCGTTGCAAGGACTGAGTAGGTCAAGAAAGTGTCTAGTAGGTGACTGGATATTCGCGTCGGTAATGGTGCAAAGGTTACAGCATTGACCATTGGCATTTATTCTTTGTTACTACCCTCAGTATTAGTTCTGGAATTGTATAATTGTTATTATGTTTCAGCATTAGGCAAAAACATTATCTCTTCCTCATGTTTGGAGGAAGAAGGTTATGAGTTCGTGATAAAGAACAAATGTTGTTCGATATTCTCAAATGGTATGCTCTATGGTGTTTATCTATTGGTGAATGAATTATACATTCTAAGTCTTGAGATGCACATGTTTATAACATTAGTACTAAGAAACAACGAATTAATGATTTGAATCCTACCTACGTCTGGCATTGTCATTTATGTCATATAAATGAGAAGCATGTGTAGAAGCTCCATATTGATGGACTTTTGGAGTTATTTGATTTTGAATCATATGACACATGCGAGTCTTGCTTACTTGGAAAAATGACAAATACGCCTTTCACTGGACAGAGTGAGAGGGCGAGTGAGCTATTGGCCATAGTACATACTGATGTGTGTGGTCCAATGAGTCACATGGCTAGGAAAGGCTTTCAATACTTTATCACTTTTACCGATGACTTTAGTAGATATGGCTATGTCTACTTGATGAGGCATAAGTGGGAATCCTTCAAAAAGTTCAAGGAGTTCCAGAATGAAGTAAAAAATCATACGGGCAAGACAATTAAATTTCTACGATCTGATCATGGAGGTGAATATTTGAACCATGAGTTTAGTAATCATCTGAAGTAGTGTGGAAGTTTTCTACAGTTGACTCCACCCGGCACACCTCAATGGAATATGGTGTCCAAGTGGAGAAACTGGACCTTATTGGATATGGTGTGATCCATGATGAGTCACACTGATGTTCCATTATCCTTTTGGGATCACGCTCTAGAAACCGCAACTTTCACGATAAATAGAGTTCCATCTAAGTCAGTAGAGAATACGCCATATGAGATGTGGTTTGGGAGGCGTCTTAGTTTGTATTTTCTAAAGATTTGGGGATGTGAGGCGTATGTCAAACGTATGACGTCTGACAAGCTCAGTCCTAGTGCTTCTTTGTGGGATATCCTAGGGAAACCAAAGGATACTATTTCTATAATAAAGAGGAGGGCAAAGTGTTTGTCGCTCGAAATGGTGTATTCCTTGAGAATGAGTTTCTCTCAAAAGGAGTTAGTGGGAGGACGGTGCATCTCGAAGATGTTAGAGAGCCGTTGGAAGGTGTTCTAGATCCCACTGAACAACAACAGGATGCGCAAGGTGTTGTAGAGCCTGTTGTACATGCACAACCCCACGGAGGTCTGAGAGGGTAAGCCATGCGCCGGAGAGGTTCATGTTTTTGACCACCGGGCATCGTGATGTTTTGTTGTTGGACAACGACAAGCCAAGACCTATGCGGAAGCAGTGATGGGACCATACTCTGAGAAATGGCTTGGAGCCATTGGATCCGAGTTGGAGTCCATGCGAGAAAACCAAGTTTGGAACTTGGTTGATCCACCCGATGGTGTAAAAACTATTAAGCGTAAATGGATCTTCAAGAAAAAGATAGACGTTAATGGAAATGTTCACATCTATAAGGCACGATTAGTAGCGAAAGGTTTCAGTCAGATTCAAGGTGTTGATAATGATGAAACGTTTTCGCCCGTCGCTATGCTTGAGTCTATTCGGATCATCCTAGCAATTTCCGAATTTTATGATTATGAGATATGGCAAACGGATGTCAAGACATCTTTCCTAAATGGAAACCTAAGTGAGGTGTGTACATGACACAACCAAAATGTCTTGACAATCCGGAAAGTGTTGGGAAAGTTTGTTAGTTGCAGAAGTCCATTTATAGACTGAAGCAAGCTTCTCGAAGTTGAAATATTCATTTTGACGAGATAGTCAAAGGGTTTGGCTTCATCAAGAACGAAGAAGAGCCTTGTGTTTACAAAAAGGCTAGTGGGATCTCACTTGTGTTTCTGGTCTTATATGTGGATAACATATTGTTGATTAGAAATGACATTCCTTTATTGAATGTTGTCACGACTTCACTAAAAAATAGTATTTTAATGAAAGATCTTAGAGAGGCAGCTTACATTTTGGGCATAAAGATATATAGAGATAGATCGAAGTGGCTAATTGGATTAAGTCAAAGTACGTACATTGACAAGGTTTTCAAATGGTTCAAAATGCAAAATTCTAAGAAGGGTTTTCTGCCAATGTCACATGATATTTCTCTTAGTAAGGCTCAGTGTGCTACGACACCTGATGAGCTAGAGAAGATGAGTGCGATTCTGTATGTGTCCACAATTGGATCCATCATGTATGCCATGTTGTGTACACGCCCAGATGTGTCATATGCTCTAAGTGTTACGAGAAGGTACCAATCTAACCCAGGTGAAAGTCACTTAGCTGTAGTAAAGAGTATCCTCAAGTACTTGAGAAGGACTAAGGAAATGTTCCTAGTGTACGGTGGTGAAGAGGATCTCGTTGTAAATGGTTACACGGATGCTAGCTTTTATACCGATAAAGATGATTCTCGACCACAATCTGGTTTTGTGTTCTGCCTCAATGGAGGCGCAGTGAGTTGGAAGCATTCCAAGCAAGAGATGGTGGCCGATTCTACAACAGAAGCTGAGTATATCGCTACTTCAGAAGCTGTGAAGGATGTCGTTTAGATCAGAAAGTTTGTTTCTGAGCTGGGTGTTGTTCCTAGTGCGTCTAGTCCAGGGGACCTCTATTGTGATAATAGTGGTGCCATTGCGCAAGCCAAGGAGCCTAGATCACACCAGAAGTCCAAGCATATACTTCGGCGATATCACCTTATCCCTGAGATCACTGAGAGGGGTGATGTGAATATTTGAAAGGTGCACATGGATTTGAACATGGAGGATCCATTGACGAAGCCTCTTCCATGACCCAAGCATGAGGCACACCTAAGCTCTATGTGTATTAGATACTTGCGTGAGTGAGTCATGTGTATGTGGAAGATGCTAGTAGAGTCTATGCCAATGTGTGAGGATAGTTTTTATCTTGTTCTTTGAATAAATGTCGTTTACATTTGATTAATGAGTGGATGACTTGTTATGTGAAACTATTTGTGTTATAACGATATTGTTCAAAAGGTATCCTTGATCTTGTCATCATGTGGGATAGTGATGACACATAGATTAGCACATCTGACTAATTGATGATCACATTTCACAGATCATCGACATAGAGATGTCAAATCAGTGATGTGGACACATGTTGGTGAACATGGTGTTGGATAGACCCACTTGAGATACTATTGGGATTGTTATTATAATGTACCATCAGTTGTCATCTCAAATGGTGTACCTACAGAGTCCTCAGACCTGAGATCGTCATTTTATTCCAAAATAAGTAGTGACACACTTAGATGCTTCTGTAACACCCAGAATTTTCTAAAAATTAATAAATTGAGAAAATAAAAATTTTAAATGAATAAATTGAGTTTAGATAATAAAATGATTTAATTAGTTGGGAAAACCTTAAGGAAGAATAAAATAAAGTAATCAAAAATTTATTTGCCTAAAGTCAATTAATTAGGTTTGAACCAAAAGAGGCATCCAAATAAAAATTTTGAGAAAATTTATTTTCAACAGGAAAAGGATTATTTGTGATTTTTGGATAAAATAAAAATGTCCAAACAAATGAAAACATGAAGAAATAATTAAAATTTTGAGCTAAGAAAATTATGATAGATTCATAAGGCCAAAATATATTTTTGAGAGTTTTTACGAATTTTTGTAAACTATGCTGAGAGCTCATATTTTATAAATTAATTTCTGTAATTATTTTAATCAGAAAAACATTTTTTAATCCTATTGGACCGCTACCGTCCTTTCTCTCTCTCCAGCCCAGCCAAACCCATTCATGCGCTCACTGACACCCAGCCCCCACCTGTCAGCCTCTCCCTCTCGCGCGCGCCCGCACCCTCCCTTCTCTGCTCTCGCTGACCGTCTTGGCCCACCTGTCAGCCTCCGCCCCCTCTCCTGCGTGCAGGCCCACCTATCGACACCTCCTGCTTGAGTCTGTCCCCACCCGCGCTCGCTGCCAGCCGACCCCACCCGTCAGCTTCATCTTCCCCACGGGAATCGCCCCCAAATCCCTCCCCCCTCACCGGCCGAAAACCGTAATCTCAAATCTCACCGCCGCCATGCACAATCCCACAAATTGAGCCCACTATAAACACCCCCTAACTCTGGTGACCGTTTTCCCCATTAAATCCCGCCTGATTCCATCTCGGTTCGATGTATCACCGTCCTCCCGAGCTCACCGGTGTTAAAGAACCATTGATCTCGGTTTCCCCCAATGGCTCCCCCATTTAATCCCGTCGATGACCCCTATAAAGCCCCCCTCCTTAGCCGAACCCCGCGAGCCAAGCACACTTGCCCCCTGACCCCCGCAATCCCGAGCCCCGTAGAGCCCAAAATCACCGCCGCCTATGTTTCCAATCTAGCCACCGCTCGCCGTCGCCGGAGACCACCGCCCGCCTCGTCGATGACCCCACCGTGATCCCCGACGCTTACCCGACCTCGGCCACGCCTCCGATCAAATAGAAGACCACCGGAGCACCCTCCCCGCCGGCAACCCGAAGCAATGACTGCCGCCTCGCTCGTCGCCGGCCACGTCTAGCCATCCCCGAGCCCCAACTCTGAAATATTTGTGATCCCCGTACTATTCTCCTTCCATTTCCGATGTCGGCTGGAACCCTAGGCCATCGCAGTCATCGCCGTCATCGCCAAGACCCTCCGTCGTCACCGGAGAAGACAACCGGCATGGGTAGTTAACCGTGTCGTGTCGGATTCGATCCAGGCCGTCCGATCAGATTCGGGAGGTTAGGATTAAATCCGGTTCGGGCCTGATTTGATCCGTTCGTTTCGATCGAACCGGTATCGGTTGATCACAACCATCCATCGTCACTTAACCGCCCACGCTGATCTCCATCGTCCATCGCTTACCCCTTCGCGCTTTTAATCTGGAGCGTTTATTTTCATTTAAAGCCCCCGCCTCGCCCTCAGCCGCCCGATCTGGATCACGCGGTCTAGAATGACTCAGTTCACACGCACAATACCCGGATTCATGGTAGGCCTGGCTCACCGTTGACCAGAGTCTGTTTAAAGATTTAAAATAAATTCAGAAATTATTTTAAACTTCAAAAATTCATATCTCCTTCAAATTAACTTCAAATTTAACCATTCAAATTTCTCAGAGTTTGTATTTTTATTCTCTTCATGTTCATCTAGAAAATGTATATGTTTACATTGAAAATTTTATATTGGAATTAAAAATAAAATCCTAGAAATTGTTTTAAACTTCAAAAACTCATAACTTCTTTGAATTAACGCTAAATTTCACCATTCAAATTTCAGAAGGTTTACCTTTTTATTCTCTTCTCGTTCATCCAATAAAATTTATATGTTTAAAATAAGCTTTTATATTGTTTTAATTAAAATTTAAATATAATTTGAGAATAATCGTTTCAAACTTCAAAATTCCTAAACTCATTAGAATTAACTCTATAAATTACTATTCAAATTTCAGAAGATTTATCTCTTTATCTCTTACATTTTTAACCAATTTAATTGATATATGTGTATTCTTTATTATTCAAAATAAAACCAGGGGAACCATTCTTAAACTTTAGAAATTCTTACTCAAAAATTCACCATTTCAATTGTAGGAAATCTCTCATTTCATTCTCTACAACTTCAATCAATTTAATTAAAATGCTTGCACTGTTTATTTTATTGTTTCTCTCAATTGTTTCTTATTCTCATTTTGCGTGCCGAGAAGATTACGACATCGTCGAGGAGCCAGACCGTTTTCCCCAAGGTTCCTCCATCGCCATTCACAAATCAAGGCAAGTCACCACACTAAATTTTTGAGCATATTGAACCTAGTTTTCTTAAAATATCGCTAAACCCATACGATATAAATGCATTTGTCAAATTGAGAGTCTTACATTATATTTATTTAGATCCCCGACCTTGAAGTGCAAACCCAAGCCATGCTATTAAGCCTAAACTCCTTGTCCCCATAATAATAGTATTATTAGATAGTGTCTAATATATTGACACAACCGCTATAGGATAAAAATGAGTCATATATACTTTGATTCTATTATATGATCCCCATGATTTCTCTCACCCCTGGAATTCTATTGGATATGGAATTATGGTTTAGTATGTTGGCATGGTGGGTTCTAGGTGCAAGCGAGGACATTGGTTAGTCGCACCCGGGGCACTATAAGGGCCGGTCTGTGGGATCCATTGCAAAGCACTTCCGTACTAACCATAAGTCTAGTGGGTAAGTCCTAACTAGAGGTATGGGGTGTTCCAACTCGAGGCACCACTTGGAGATGGGTCAAGCAGCACCTGCGGGTGGCTTGTACCGATGTGGCGCAAAAGGGGGTGCGACGTTGTTTAGTGCGCTGGCGCACCGGTGAAACCTAGAGCAGGTGTTATCAGATTGGAGCATCTCATGCTAAGGTTTTGGCACGAGTTTCTGTGACTTGGGTCATCTAAACACACTACGGTGTGCAGGGATGAGTGCCTTGTGGGTACAGTAGTATACCTCTGATCAGAGTTTAAATCTTTTCAAAAAACCGAGCCCACGGTCAAGGGAGGGTTGCGTGACATCTCGCAGTTAGTTTACTATTAGGAGTGATGCATGATGATTTGTCATGTAAGGATTGTTGAGCGAGGAGGGCTAACTGGGCTCCTCGAGTTAGGTGATGATGCATTGTTCATGTTTATTATTCTGTACAAATAAACTTGACTACATTAAATGCTGCAACTCAAAAATGTACTTTTTCGCACTTTAAACCCTTAGCAATCCTTTGTTATTACCCCGCATTACTATTGCATTCTCAGTGGCTTGTTGAGTACTTTTGTACTCATACCCGTTAAAAAATATTTTAGATGATGAGTTCATCGGAGATGGAGGTCCAGAGTAGCTGTCCTAGTCAAGAAAGCGATCCTGAAGAAGATGTTCATCAAGTTTACTATTTTCTTAGTTTCTTTTATTTTAAATTCTGTGTAATAAAATAGCCTGCGAGCTATACTTTGTTTGTTGTATGTACGAGGTTGTGTGATGAACATCTTGTATTTATTGTTTTTCTCTAGAAATTCAATAAATTCACGGTTTTGTAAAATCGGGGTGTGACAGCTTCCTAACGCTATTCCGTTACTGGGTAGTAATAAGGGTTATTTTCAAGTGTGTTGTGAAACATGTTGTGGGATGTGAGTGGTCAAGATAGAATTTACACCTCCTAATAATGGGAGAGTCATCTCTGAGACCCTCGAGGTATTGGATTGGAAAAGTACATGGACATGCCACTATGACTAAGGATTTAGTCATGATTTGAATCCGATACTTGATCGAGTGAAATGTCGAGCTAATCAACAAGGGTGGCACGTATCTCACCTTGAGCTTGACTAGCGGTGTGTGGTAAAGGGACTGGTGCATGTGTATATCAAGGTTCAGTGAAAATTGATTTTGTATGCTTACGGGGGTTAATATGTGCTGCTAGGTACCACTATTGATCAGGGAGTCAGAAACGGTTTCTGATAAACAATTGTTAGTGTATGAACCTATCGGGTCACACACTTAAGGGGATGGATTAAGAAACATGCAAAGAATTGGTTCTTGTGCAAGTGGGAGATTGAAGGATATGCCCAAGAAAATTCTATGGATCGGAAGTTCTGATAGGTAGTATCGGAAGTTCTGATTATTATTTGGTCTCGAGGAAGAAAACAAATGTTGCTTCGGAAGTTCTGATAAGGTATCGGAAGTTCCGATGAGTCAGAAGTTCCGATTTTGAATCGGAGAGAATTGTACTTATCAGAAGTTTCGATATGGTATCAGAAGTTTCGACGTGGGCAAACAGATTGGATCTATTACGAATATGAATTAGTTGTAACTAATTTGTGGATTCTGAGATTTGCACGACCAGGGGTTCTCAAGCCTATATAAAGAGAGGAGGAGGAGGTCTTAGACAATCAATAAGCATATATTAGAGCTAGCCACCATAGACTCCTCTCCTCCCTTTCTTGATCTCAATTGTTGAGGTCGAGGATTTCCCGTCTCTCACGTGCGGTGCTAGCACGCTGTCGTGGGAGGAACTCCATCCCTGTACCTGTGGATACCATGAATGCGTTGCTCGAACAGCGACGCTCGTGGACTTCTTCACGTGAACAACTACATCATCTTCACCAATCGGATTAGCGAGGGATGGCAAGGACGAAGTGAGGATAGGCTTGACGTGCTACTCCAACATCTTCATCCGCTGCACCTAGCACGTCTCATGATAGAAGGTGTTGGACCGGAAACGGCGACCAGAGGGGGGGTGAATGGGAGCTTTTAAAATTTCGGGCTAAAAACTTAGCCTTCGGTTCTGTTCTGTCTTCTGCGGAACAGGCTTCGAACACAACCTTCGAAGGTCTGGTTCGGAGGTACTTCGACAGCTCCGAACACAGGCTTCGCAGGAACAAAAGTTCGGAGCCAAGAAGACTTCGCTCCACGAACAACCCTCGAAAATCTACTCTGCTAAGTCAGTGCAGGCTCCGCACACGAGGTGCTTCGAGCAGGCTTCGCACTTCACCCTTCGCAAGAGTGGACAGCCCTCTGAGGACTTCGACCAAGTACTTGGCGACAGCAACTGGTGCTGGGCTTCGTACGCGAAGGTCTACACGCACACAAAACGGACTACGCTAAGGGCTTCGACACAAGAAGCACTACGGGAAACGAACAGGGCTTCGCTAGTAAGCAGCGAGGTCTTGCCTCGTGTTACACAGAGCGACAGCACACTGAAAAGCACACTTCGCGAGAAAAACACCCTTCGCCAAGACAGGCTTCGGTGAACTTAAAAACTAGCGAGGTATGCAATGCGAGCTCAAGCAAAAGCACACAGAAGCAGGGCTTCGCCGCTTGAACAAGGAACACAAAAATATATTGAACTCAGAATGAATACAGCGAGGTCTGTCTACAGGAGCTCAACAGTAAATGCTCAAAGTGTTAAATGTTACCTACCGAGCCCCCATATTTATAGCCCACGGCTTCATCCTAAGGAAGTGACTACTTTACCCCTAGGGTTTACATCCATTTTGTCTCTACAGAACTAAGGGGTACAAAAGGTAGTCCACCTTTATTTTGGAGGCTTCTCTGTCAGCTGCAGAGGGGACAGTGTCAGCCTTTTTCAGAACAGACAGTGTCAGCCTTTACAGTGTTGACTTCTGGAACCTCCCTTCGCACGCGAGGGGTGCGGAAGCTTCGGCGAGAAGCCTGCAGCCAGTTGGCCTTCGCTCCGCCGAAGAAGTCCTTCGATACAGTGACGGTTTTAAGCCGAAGCCGTCAAAGCCCTTGGGCCTTCGCACCACCACCTCCGGAGTGGATCACCACGGCTTCGCAGCTACTCCGAGCTCGAACACCGTCCGTCCGTGTACCGAAGCCATGCATGGCCGAAGCACCACAAGTCATCCTCACTCCGAAGCCCCACCTTCGGAGTACCACCCTTCGAAGTCCCTCCTTCGTCCAAGGCCTCCGCATGAAGCATTCCATGAGCACTCCGTCGCAGTGTCTCACTCCGAGCACACTCCTCGACGAGCCTCACCCGGACCATGCCTTCGATGCGCCTCGACTTCTGAGACCTTCGTCGGGCCACCTTCGAGTGTCTCCCTCCGGAGCACACTTCGAACTCCTTGCCTCCGCAGAGGACTTGTTCCATCCAACTCCGAAGTCACTCCATCCGGAGTACCTTCGAAGTGCCTCACCTCCGAGGACTTTGTCTCGGAGTACCTTCAGCCGGAGCCACGCTCCGCACTCTCTGCCTTCACCTGGCACTACTCGACCCAAGGACCGACCCGGACCACCTTCGCAGCCACCGTGACGGAGCTCCCCGCTCCCCTGGCATCAAGCCTCCCGCTTGACCCAGGTTCACCCGGCTCGAACCCTGTCCGTCGCCTCCGAAGTCCCTGCGCACCACAGACAAGCAAACAAGTGTATCCAGTACTCCGGAGACCTCTCCGGGTTAACAACCTCCGGCACACACTCCGGTGTACCGCCCAAAGTACCGAAGCCATCGGTACGAACCCTGTCATCGCGTACTGTCGGACCCCTCCGACAAGCACACTCCGCTGCACTGCTGCAGCACGCAAACACCGAACACACTCCGGTGACACACCTCCGAACACCCTTCGGAGGTACCACCTCCGAAGCCCCTCCGGAGGTACCCTTCGAACAGAGGGTAAAAGTCTGTCAATCACTCATCACAACACCGAAACCACCCTTGGTTTCTCAATCTCCCCCTTGATGAGTGCATTGACAATCAAATCCAATTTCAAGAAAATTTAAAAACTTTCAGCACACAAGTGACCATAAAAACTCAGAAAAGAGCCAAAGCATGTCACTTGATAAAAGAAATTTTTCTCCCCCTTTCTCAAAAGAGTAAAAGCCCTTTTTGGCAAATCTCCCCTTGATAAGAACTCCCCCTGAGTTAAGCAAATTTTTCTCCCCCTTTATGTCAAAAACTCTCCCCCTTTTAAGAATTATGCCTTCTTGCGGCAGAGAACATAGCAAACCTCTCCCCCTTTGGCAATGCAAGCATCAAGGAGCAGTCAAAAGATGCAAAGCTTCGAAATGAATAGAATTGCAAAGACATATAATGCAAGAATATGCCAACAGTAACATCAATGATCATGTGCTCAGCTCAATTTAACATTCTGTGAAACAAGATGATGGCATGTGATTTTGTTATTTGTGAGATAAAAGCATCACCACTTAATAAAAGCAGCTAGACATGTGAAGGCAAGGACTGCGCAAAGCTAACAATTTCTACCCTAGACAGACAAGTCTTGTTCAAAAAGGAGCTTTGAAAGCAATAATTACATTTGTTGTTCTTCTCTTAATGCCAGGGGTTATTTGTTTGTCCACCTTATACTTTCCAATCAAGCCAAGCCTAGGCAAGAAAGCCATCTGAAGCTTAAGGCGGTGATTTTGGCATACACTACACTATCCCAGTTCAGACCAAAGTGCAATGGTAAGCAGTCTAGAATAGAGTAGTGCGACAAACAAACCCTCCTGGATCTTTTCATTTAAACCAGGCAAATCATGGATTTTTGATTTTGATTCAGATGAATGAAATATTTTGATGAATATCCATGAATAATGAACACATTTTTCAAGTTGCAAATTTTCGCATCCAAAGAACAGTGTCTTGCTGTCAAGTAGATAAAAGATAGCTAAAAGCAGTCCAGCCTAAACAAGCTAGATACAAGATTGTGCGGTGAGCAAGTTTGGATTTTAGAAAATAAAACATCATGCACAATCAATGTTCCAGACATATTTCATAGAGCTGAGGTGTCATGATTTCTTTGAATTAAAAGCAGGCATATAATAGCAAAAGATGTAAGTGCAATTCCACACATAATGAGCATATGCAAGACAATTAAAATCAGCTCCCCCTCACAAAATGCCGTAAGGGTGACAAATGCCAAGTTCCCCACGCAAGTAAGCAAATCGAGAAGCATCGAGGGGTTTTGTAAAAATGTCGGCAAGCTGGTGTTGGGTATCAACATATTGAAGTTCAATATCACCCTTCTCATTGTGATCTCTGAGAAAATGATACCGTACATCAATGTGTTTGGTTCTGGAGTGCTGAACCGGGTTGTTTGCAATACAAATAGCACTAGTGTTATCACAGAAAAGTGGAACACTCTTATAATCTAACCCGAAATCCCGCAAAGTGGAAACCATCCACAAAATCTGAGAGCAACAGCTAGCTGCAGCAACATATTCGGCCTCAGCCGTCGATTGTGCAACACTAGACTGTTTGCGGGAAGACCAGCAAACCAGAGACGTACCCAGAAAATGACAAGTACCAGAGGTACTTTTTCTATCAATTCTACACCCAGCAAAATCCGCATCTGAATAACCTCTAAGACATAAAGATGAAGACGATGAATACCATATGCCAAACTCAAGGGTGTGTTTGAGATACCTTAGAATGCGCTTAACCGCTTGGCGGTGTGAAGCTCGTGGTGAAGCCTGAAAACGAGCGCACAGACACACTGCGAAGTGTATGTCCGGCCTCGTGGCAGTCAAGTAGAGGAGGGAGCCGATCATGCTCCGGAACTCCTTCTGATCTACGGCTTCTCCATCTTCGTCAGGGTCCAATGCTACAGATGTAGCCATTGGAGTGGCGAGGGGCTTCGCATCGGACATGTCGAACTTCTTGAGCAGGTCCTTGGTGTACTTTGTCTGGTGGACAAAAGTACCTTGTTTGCTTTGCTTGATTTGCAAACCAAGGAAAAAGGTGAGTTCACCCATCATCGACATTTCAAATTCCCTGCTCATGGTATCTGCAAACTCGGCAACTAAAGCATGAGAAGAGCCACCAAAGATGATATCATCCACATAAATCTGCACTAGAAGGAAATCTTTGTCATGCTTGAGAGTAAACAAGGTTTTATCAACAGAGCCCATCAAATACCCTCGCTCAAGCAGAAAAGACTTAAGTCTATCATACCACGCCCGAGGGGCCTGCTTGAGTCCATAAAGCGCCTTATGAAGTTTAAGGACTTTATGTGGGTACTTGGGGTTTTCAAAACCAGGGGGTTGTTTTACATAAACATCTTCACCTATGAAGCCATTAAGGAAAGCACTTTTTACATCCATTTGATAGAGTTTGAATCCCCGGGATGTCGCAAAGGCAAGCAAAATCCTAATGGCCTCAAGGCGAGCAACAGGTGCAAAAGTTTCAGTAAAATCAATCCCTTCTAGTTGAGAAAAGCCCTGAGCTACAAGTCTAGCCTTATTTCTAACAATTGTTCCATCCTCCCCTTGTTTATTTTTAAAAATCCATTTTGTTCCAATGAAATGAACATTTGGTGGAGGATCAACTAAAGTCCAGACTTGGTTTCTTTCAAAATTCTCAAGCTCTTCATGCATGGCATTGATCCAACTAGAATCAGAAAGTGCATGACTAACATCTAAGGGCTCGAAAGAAGCAACAAAAGCAGCATTAGTGAAATGGGCATGAGAACGTGTTACCCTTTGATCAAGCTCACCAATGATCTGCTCGGGAGGGTGCATCCTTTGAACATGATGTGGAGCTTCGCGGCGGGATGCAGTCTCCCCCTCAACTTGTGCGTTGGAGTGGTCCAAGATGACCGATGTTGAGGTAGTCGCTTCGGGACCTCGTGCCGAAGTAGTTGAAGCGGGGTCAGCTTCGGGGGTCGATGTCGAGGGTAGTAGGGGATCATCCTCGAATTCTCCGGGATCTTCGTCTTCGAATAAGGTCTGTTCCATGTCGTGTTCATTTGCCTGTTCAAAAGTAGAACTAACAGAGGGGGTTCATTCATCAAAAGTCACATCACATGACTCGATGACAGTGTTAGTTTCCATGTTATAAACACGATAAGAATGACCATGAGTAGAATAACCCAAAAAGATCCCGTCAGAAGATCGCGACTCAAATTTATCCAAATTTCCACGTTTTAGGATGAAACAGCGACAGCCAAAAACTCGAAGATGAGTAACCTTGGGCTGTCTCCCAAAACGCAGCTCATAAGATGTCAAATTTAAAATTGAGCGCAAGAAAATTCGGTTTGAGATGTAGCAAGCAGTGTTCATGGCCTCAGCCCAGAATTTTCTAGGAGTCCTATGCTCATCAAGCATCGTCCTAGCCATCTCAACCAAAGTGCGGTTTTTCCTCTCAACAACACCGTTCTGTTGAGGAACCCGCGGAGCAGAGAATTGATGTTCTATGCCATGCTCCATGCAAAAGTCAACAAAGAGACTATTTTTGAACTCGGTGCCATTATCGCTTCGAATGAATTTTAATGCACCTGGGAGTTCAGTGAAAAGTCTCAAAGCCAAGCTCCGAAAATGTGAAAACACTTCATCCTTGCTGGCAAGAAAGAAGACCCAAGAGTAGCGAGAGAAATCGTCGACAATAACAAGTACATACCACTTCCCGCCTAAAGAACTAACCCGAGAAGGACCTACAGTGTCCATATGGAGAAGTTCTCCGGGCTGTTCAGTCATCACTGTGGTGACTGGCGAATGCGAAGCGGCAATCATTTTTCCATGTCGACAAGGAGCGCAAACTAAATTCTTCTCAAACTTGAGCTTGGGCAATCCTCGGATCAAGCCTAGGGCGCTCAAACGAGCGAGCAACTCAAAGCTCATATGCCCTAGTCTCCTATGCCACTTCCAAAGCTCAGACGTCGAATGTGCAACAAGACAATGAGAAGAACCAGATGATTCTGAAAAATCTGCTCCAAAAACTCTCCCAACCCTAAAGATCTTACACACCACAACGCCATCAGAATTGAGCACTTGCGAAGTATCGCGATGAAATCGCACTTCGAAGGCCTCATCAAGCAACTGAGATACAGACAGCAAATTGTATCCCAGGTTCTCAACCAAAGCAACATCTTTGAGAGTGAAGTTTGAATTAATTCTTACCACACCTTTACCTTTCACTCTACTCCTTCGATTGTTTCCGAAGGTGATATGTTCCTTTTGCTTGGTTGTTGTGAGGCTGGAGAACCAATTTGCATCTCCGGTCATGTGGCGCGAACAACCGGAGTCCATGATCCACGTGCCCTCCAAGCCTCGACCTGTCGCCTACACATGATAAGAACGCCTCGATCGCTCAGTGCTGGGGTGAGTAAAATAATGGCGAGGCATCCAGCACTGAGTGACACGAATAGTAGGCACAGTAAAGTAGACGGTCTACGCACATAATAATCAGAATGATGCAAAGTGCGAGGTCTACCAACATGCAAAGAACGCAAAGCATGTCGAGGTCTCCTACTCTGACGAGGTACAAAGCTACTCGCCCGAGGTCTACCACCATATGAAACATGGTGAACACCTCGAGGAGCAAAGCCTCTCCGAGAAGCACGAGGAGCCTCGAAAACAGGACGAGAGTAAAACTCAGACTCATGCATACCTAAAGATGGGTAATGCATGTCCTGATAGCTCATCGCCTGTGCACGTCGCTCATCCTTGATGCGACGGAAACAGAAACCAATCAAATGACCCGCCCGCTGACAATAAGAACAATGAAACACTCTCCTGGGGGCACTCTCATGGGTCACAGGAGCAACTCTCACAGGCTCCTTGGGTTTCTTCTGTGTGGTTTTCTTGGGAGGATTTTTCTTGGTAGGAGGAGTGGTTTTCTTAGGTGGATGGGTAGGCTTTTTGGCTGATGGGGTGTCCAACAGAGCTCTCTCTTTCTCTAGGGTGGTGGGAGAGGTAAAAACAGTTTTGGTCTTACTGTCTGAAGCTATCCTCTCAAAACCCAAACCTAGAGCTACCCCGGCTCTGTCAGCACACAACTTGGTCTTGGCCAAGAGCAAATCCATCCTACCCTTCCCCTCAGTGCATTTGTTCACCACAGAAAGAAGGTATTCATTTTCGGACATGAGGTTTTCAGCTCGCTCTCTGACAGTGCCTAGCTGGTCCTTAAGGGTGATGCAAGTGTCACAAACAGGTTGCACATCCTTAGAACTACCGGCCCTCTCCAATCTAGCCTCTAAATCATGAACATGCTTATCACGTAAATTAATGCTATCGCGTAATAAAGAGCAGTTCATGCAATCAATAATTTCATGAGGTCTAGACTCCGCCTCCAAAAGCTGCTTCTGTGCAGTCTCAAGCTCAGAGAGAGTTTGAGCATGTACAGAGCGCAACTGAGCAAGCTCACTCATGACAACAGAACATGATTCACAATCAGCATCATCATATTTAGACTTAAGCATGGCATATTCAGTAGATACAGATTCTAGCCTAAGTCTAAGGTCTTTTCTTTCTCTAGCGGCTTGCACAAGCAATCTATCCTGACCTAGCACAACTTCATTCAGCTCATCTAATTTAATTAGAAGCTGGTCAGATGATAGGTTTACCTCAGATGAGTCAAGCTCATCGCCGCTGTGATCGCTGTCGGCCATGAAACAAAGGCCGGTGAAGTCACGTCCCTTCTTGTCCTTCTTGTCCTCCTTCCTTGGGGACTCCTCCTCCTCAGAGCTCGACTCCTCAGTTGAGGACGTGTCGATGTCGCTGAGAGCAGCAACAAAGGCTCTGGAAGCGGCCTTGGCTACTTTCTTAGCCATCTTGCCGCGCTTGCCCTTCACAAAGGGCTTCCTCTCCTTTTTGTGGTATTTGGGGCGGTCACTCTCATCTCTCTTTTGATCTTGGGGCAATTAGCCTTGATGTGAGAAGTGTCGCCACATTCATAGCAACCACTAAAACCACTTCTCCTCTGATCCCGTCTCTCATGATGAAAGCGGGTGAACCTCCGGGCAATGAGAGCAAGCTCATCATCAGCTAGAGTATCCACCTGCTCCTTTGTGACGGAGACCAGGGAGGACAAAGCAAAACCATCTGCAAGAACACAAGTGCCTGATGTGCTTGGTTCTGCAGTGGTGCCACGGCTAGTGCTAGAAACCAATGCCAATGGCTGTGGCAAAGAGCTTCTATGCACTGCAAGAGATGCCTTGGCAATCTCTGTGGACTTCAGCTTGCTAAAGAGCTCATCACAGGTCAATGTGTCATAGCCTGTGGACTCCTCAATGCTGGATATCTTCACCTCCCATATGCTACGGTCAAGAGCATAGAGAAGCTTGATAGCCCTATCGTGATCACTGTAAGCAAGCGTCCCGTTGGATCGCAAGTTACTCACTATCGCGTCAAAGCGAGAAAACATGGCATCTACAGATTCACCAGGTGCCTGCACAAACAGCTGATACTGTTGATTGTAGGTGCTTTGGCGCCTGGCCTTAATCTGAGCAGAGCCCTCATGAAAAACAGTGAGTGTTGTCCAAATCTCCCTAGCAGTCCTAAGGTGCTGCACCCTGTCGAACTCACTCCGACTCAAACCAATGAACAGTATGTTCCTTGCCTTCGAGTTGGCAATATACTGATCTTTTTCAGTTTGAGTGGTACGGGTATCAGGGATGGAGTATTGTGAGTCCACAATCTCCCAAATTTCATTTCCTTGGCTTAACAAGTAAGCATCCATGCGCACCTTCCAGTATGCAAAATCTGTCCCATCGAACAGAGGAATTTTACTGCCTCTATCCATGTCGCCAACAGATCACAAAACCGGTTAAGGTCAACTGGTGATCTTAACCAAGCTCTGATACCAATTGTTGGACCGGAAACGGCGACCAGAGAGGGGGGTGAATGGGAGCTTTTAAAATTTCGGGCTAAAAACTTAGCCTTCGGTTCTGTTCTGTCTTCTGCGGAACAGGCTTCGAACACAACCTTCGAAGGTCTGGTTCGGAGGTACTTCGACAGCTCCGAACACAGGCTTCGCAGGAACAAAAGTTCGGAGCCAAGAAGACTTCGCTCCACGAACAACCCTCGAAAATCTACTCTGCTAAGTCAGTGCAGGCTCCGCACACGAGGTGCTTCGAGCAGGCTTCGCACTTCACCCTTCGCAAGAGTGGACAGCCCTCTGAGGACTTCGACCAAGTACTTGGCGACAGCAACTGGTGCTGGGCTTCGTACGCGAAGGTCTACACGCACACAAAACGGACTACGCTAAGGGCTTCGACACAAGAAGCACTACGGGAAACGAACAGGGCTTCGCTAGTAAGCAGCGAGGTCTTGCCTCGTGTTACACAGAGCGACAGCACACTAAAAAGCACACTTCGCGAGAAAAACACCCTTCGCCAAGACAGGCTTCGGTGAACTTAAAAACTAGCGAGGTATGCAATGCGAGCTCAAGCAAAAGCACACAGAAGCAGGGCTTCGCCGCTTGAACAAGGAACACAAAATATATTGAACTCAGAATGAATACAGCGAGGTCTGTCTACAGGAGCTCAACAGTAAATGCTCAAAGTGTTAAATGTTACCTACCGAGCCCCCATATTTATAGCCCACGGCTTCATCCTAAGGAAGTGACTACTTTACCCCTAGGGTTTACATCCATTTTGTCTCTACAGAACTAAGGGGTACAAAAGGTAGTCCACCTTTATTTTGGAGGCTTCTCTGTCAGCTGCAGAAGGGACAGTGTCAGCCTTTTTCAGAACAGACAGTGTCAGCCTTTACAGTGTTGACTTCTGGAACCTCCCTTCGCACGCGAGGGGTGCGGAAGCTTCGGCGAGAAGCCTGCAGCCAGTTGGCCTTCGCTCCGCCGAAGAAGTCCTTTGATACAGTGACGGTTTTAAGCCGAAGCCGTCAAAGCCCTTGGGCCTTCGCACCACCACCTCCGGAGTGGATCACCACGGCTTCGCAGCTACTCCGAGCTCGAACACCGTCCGTCCGTGTACCGAAGCCATGCATGGCCGAAGCACCACAAGTCATCCTCACTCCGAAGCCCCACCTTCGGAGTACCACCCTTCGAAGTCCCTCCTTCGTCCAAGGCCTCCGCATGAAGCATTCCATGAGCACTCCGTCGCAGTGTCTCACTCCGAGCACACTCCTCGACGAGCCTCACCCGGACCATGCCTTCGATGCGCCTCGACTTCTGAGACCTTCGTCGGGCCACCTTCGAGTGTCTCCCTCCGGAGCACACTTCGAACTCCTTGCCTCCGCAGAGGACTTGTTCCATCCAACTCCAAAGTCACTCCATCCGGAGTACCTTCGAAGTGCCTCACCTCCGAGGACTTTGTCTCGGAGTACCTTCAGCCGGAGCCACGCTCCGCACTCTCTGCCTTCACCTGGCACTACTCGACCCGAGGACCGACCCGGACCACCTTCGCAGCCACCGTGACGGAGCTCCCCGCTCCCCTGGCATCAAGCCTCCCGCTTGACCCAGGTTCACCCGGCTCGAACCCTGTCCGTCGCCTCCAAAGTCCCTGCGCACCACAGACAAGCAAACAAGTGTATCCAGTACTCCGGAGACCTCTCCGGGTTAACAACCTCCGGCACACACTCCGGTGTACCGCCCAAAGTACCGAAGCCATCGGTACGAACCCTGTCATCGCGTACTGTCGGACCCCTCCGACAAGCACACTCCGCTGCACTGCTGCAGCACGCAAACACCGAACACACTCCGGTGACACACCTCCGAACACCCTTCGGAGGTACCACCTCCGAAGCCCCTCCGGAGGTACCCTTCGAACAGAGGGTAAAAGTCTGTCAATCACTCATCACAACACCGAAACCACCCTTGGTTTCTCAGAAGGTAATGATCTATGATCTCGCATGCGCATGAGTCTTGGGCTTAGAGCGGAAATTTTGAATTTGCCAGCTAGCGTAGCTCCCCTATTCCCTAGCAGACATCACCCTACCCGGGACGTAGATGTTGTCATTCCAAGCCCCGCGTCTAGCCACTCGCATCACATGTCCCACTCTACCAGCGTCAGACCGTGCATCAGAGAAAAAGGGAAAGGAATAAATAGGAAAGAAGAAAGTGGGAAGAAAGAGGAAAGGTAGAAGAAAGAGAAAAAAGAAAAGAAAAAGTAAAAAAGGTTTTCTCTTTAGAAATGGGAGGTTAAAAATACAGGGGGTCTTTTGAAATATTTTGGAATTAAGAAAACTTCTAAATTTGGAGAACATTTGTTATCTATTAGACATTTATCTTATTCCAATAAATATTTGTAATTATACTTGTGTTCAATTTTTTTTCGCTCCATATTCATATCCGATAGTATCCATTTTTGTATTCGGTAGTATTTGTTTCCATATTTGTATCTAGAGTATCCAAATCCAAAAAAAATAAAAACAAATATGATATCACTGATATCTATTCATATCCAATCCATTTTCAACTCTAGTAATGGTTGGTATGATAGTAGGAGAGTTTATCTGTGTAATGTGGAAGGAGATCCAACTGTTAAAATAAGGATGTTAGTCTAGTTCACACAAATCTTGACGAAAGTGGAAACCGGAAATCAGCCAAACACAAACACATACTCTTTACATTATTCTCCTCTGTCACACCTTTCATCCAGCCCACAAATTGTTTTATTAGTCACACCTAATCACCATCCAACATGATGGTGGCTGCAGGATGGTACACGCATGGCTTATCCGGTGCCACACCATGATTGCCATGCCCAAAACATGTGTGACGCAATGGGCACACACAACATCACGCCCACCTACCTACGTGTCAGGCCAACCACCCCCTTCAAAATCTTTATAAGGCACCCATTACCTCAGTTGTCTTTGTGCAAATATCTAAAGCAAAAATCGAACAAGCAATCCCCAACCAGCCACCTCCATAAGAACACAACAAGTATTTACATAGAAATCTGCATCAGGTAAGACTACCTAGTGTCGATGAAGGCATGGCGTACTACCATGGAATAGGTGGTCAATCGTCAACATCGACAGTATCGATGATGGTGGCTCCACTGGTGCCAAGCAGCAAGCCCTGGAGCAAGCAGGAAGACAAGGAGTTTGAGAAAGCGTTGGTGATGTTCCCCGAGCACACGGAGAATAGGTGGGAAGTCGTGGCATCACAGCTACCAGGGCGCACACCACAGGAGGCCTGGGAGCACTACCAGGCACTCATGAATGACATTGACCTCATCGAGCGTGGCATGGTCAAGCCCCCGGGCTGCTGGGACGACACTGATGTTGGCCATGCCATAGAAGCTGGGGTGGAGCGTAGCCAAGGCGGGAGTGGTGAGGAGCACGGTCGAGGCGGGAGTGGTGAGGAGCGCCGCCGTGGTGTGCCCTGGACCGAGGAGGAGCATAGGTACATCTCAACCCTTGTTTCATGCTTTTTTGTATGTTTCCTTATCTATTCTCGATGCGTTCTTTGAGGTCCTAGATACTTATCTAGATCTTTCCACATAAGATTACATTTCTAGGGCCATCCCACCCACTCCCACCACCACATGGGCCTTAAAGATTTCCCATGGATATCAACATTGCTAATTTTCTCTCATTTTTTTTGTTCGCGTAGACGATTCCTTGAAGGGTTGGAGAAATACGGGCGTGGTGACTGGCGTAATATCTCACGGTGGTCAGTGAAGACACGAACACCGACACAGGTAGCAAGCCACGCGCAAAAGTACTTCATACGTCAGGCCAGCGTCGGCAATCGTGGTGACACCAAGCGCAAGAGCATCCATGACATCACTACCCCGTGACTGTGTCGATGGCTCTGATATGAAGAAGTGCATGCATGATTCAATCCAGTCAGGCTATAGCCATCTACATTAGTAGCTTTCACCTCACCGATGAGGAGAGATGGGGAGCTTAATCTGAAACAAA
This sequence comes from Zizania palustris, assembly GCA_019279435.1. Classification (NCBI taxonomy): domain Eukaryota; kingdom Viridiplantae; phylum Streptophyta; class Magnoliopsida; order Poales; family Poaceae; genus Zizania; species Zizania palustris. The sequence goes on from JAAALK010000284.1 coordinate 12,054,091, forward strand.
CAATCAGCTCCATTAATTTCTCTCCCGTTGTGTAAAATATATCTAGACTAGATTAAGATAAGCCTGACTAGAAAGTAAGATCAAGTGCTGCGATATAATGGTAGCATTTGTGTATTGGTGGAATAACTTTCCCCATTTCACCGTGTGTGCGTGACATGTAAGCTGAATGAGTTTAGCGGTCCTGCACATGGTTGTTAGGAGCAATGGGTTTATAGTACATCCCGTTGTTATAGAACTTCTTATTTGATCATCTTATCCATTATTGAATTTTAGTTCACATTAATTGCCTTGTCACTTGAAATCTTGTTTTCCATTTTATATTCATTTTCCGTGATAATATTATGTTGAGATATGTTGAGTGATTTTATCATTTCAAACTATGTATTGGGAATGTGATAATCTCATATTTGTTGTGAATTTTTAAATATATTTATGTTGTAATGTAATTCATATAGAGTATAAATTGAACCCACGGGTTACCCGTGGGTTTCGGGTACCTAACAGGTTTGAGTTTAGCTTTGAACCCACGGGTTACTCGTGGGTTTCAGGTACCCGACGGGTTCAGGATTAGTTTTGAGCCCACGAGTTTCGTTGGTTCTAGTTTGCTTCACGGGCGGGTTTTCATCAAACCCGTGGGTTTCAGACCTTTTTCCATCTCTAGCATGAACCTAGTACAAGCACTATTTATATATGCAATGAAAAACACCCATAAAAATGTAAGATGTATTGAAGACGATGAGGTATTCTATCATACGACATTGAACCAAGTTATTGACTTATGGATAGTTTTGTTCAAAAATGTTATCCATTAGAGTATATGAAATGTAGGTTTGGATCAGCATGTTGTCAAATAAGAAAGTGACAAATCTATCTGAGCTATCCTCGTTAGATTAACATTGCAAGAACCAACCACATATCTAGTGCACTCTCACTATACACTAGTGTTGAATCCCCCTCACCTTCGTTGTCACCTAATCAAGCAACTTTACAAGCTTACATAGTTGCTCTTTTGGCTTGTTCCTTGATATGGATGAAGGTATGACGAGATATATATAGTGTGTCTCTTTTGTATCAACTGAGATGCAATTAATTACCAAATTGGCAATGTGTAAACACTACATGATGCGTACATTGTCTAGAAAATTCACAATCAGAGGGTTTCTATTTTGTCGAGATGGACATGAGATGATTTCTACAAAAGCATTATGTGTATGTTTAGGACAAGTAGAAATTATGGGATTCATCGATGATTTATAAAATATCTGAACAACGCTACTTCCTTTGTCACATAATATAAGGGATCAAAATATTCTAGCTAAAATATAAAGGATTCTATAATATTTGTTAGGAGAAAGGAATGTGTTACCCTAACTATATGCGTTGATATTGTGATAGCCATGTCGAGGCTACCAAAGCATGATCAAGCTATTCATAGGTGTTAAAATTGATTATAATAGTAAACTATTCATTACAATGTGATTGTATTTTGGATTTGATTCTAAAGGCTTCTACCTTAGATCTATTTATAAATTAGTTTACTTGCATCTTCCCTTTACCTAAAGATAGGTATTTATAGGTGTCGAGATATGACCCCGGGGTACTCTTTGAGTGCTTTTATGATAGATGAATGGTTAAAGGGGGCGACTAACAGCATTAAATGTGACCAAGCAACAGTCGGATTCTCCAATAGTCGTGTAGCAGTCAAAGAACTGTAGACTCCCGAATTGAGCACTCAGGATGCCTTTCCCGACTGCTATGCACTCGGACAACCGTGATTGAGCATCATGTTATCATATTAAAGGCCTGCTTCTTAGTGACGATTAATTATCCAATCAATAATACCTAGAGTTATTACCCACGATTTGACCATTTTTCATCATAATTGGGCAGGTTGTGGGATACCTTAATGATAATTTGTAACCCCTAATCCCTCTCATATATAAAGGGATCAAAAGATCCTTTATAGTCACGTTTTCATACTTTCTTAGTTGAAGACATTCTGTCCACGCTTAAGGCTATTTCTAGTCCTTAAGTCCATACTACATACACAAGAGTAGGTTATTATCCTCTGAGAGACCTGAACCTGTCTAAAAACCCCCTATCTCATTGTTCTAAGATAACCATTAAGATTCATCCATAGAACTCCCTTTAGCCTAACTAAATCCTTACTACAAGTAATCTGTGGTAAACTATTGTTTCATATGCAACGATAATAAACATCTCATAAATGAGGTAAGAAGGTTGAATCCCACTTTAACATTATCTATTAATGTCAAGATTTGGTAAAGCCCATGGCCCACTAGGAGTGTCGCACAGTCAATGAGAGTCAAAGGGATTCTGATCAAAGATGGTGAAAGAAGCCTCTCCGTTACAACATGACCGGATATGAAGGAGTCGATGGTGAGAAGATAAAGATTATCCAGAATCGGTTAGGATAGATTACTTGGATGGCAAGTCACCAGACTATAAATATGTATCCCTTAGTTAGGTCAAAAACAACAACCAACCCTACAAACAACTCTTAGATTAGGTTAATCCCAGCCACCCCGATGATCGTATCGATTAGGTCAGTGTCGTCACGACTACATCAATTAGGTCTCTTGAGACATTGACTAAAACAGTACGATTGATGGTTTATCTCGGTGTATTGGCTAGGTCTAAGGCTACATCAATTTGATCTCTTAGATTGATGTGATTTAGGTGTGGTAGTCTGAGACTTTATCGACCAGGTTCGACATTTGTTTCTATTGTATCTTCTTCATGATGTATATTGTTCATCTAAATAAAGTGTGCCTGATACTTTGAAGTATTGTTAAGTTAATCATGTCTAGCTATTGTCTTAGTTAGGTCCAATCTTGTTATTGTAATGATTTTTATGATACAGATATGTTATCTGGTTGGTTTTATTGATTTCTATCGGAGTACAAGATGATAGGTTATCTTCAATTCAATGATATATTCTATCTACCATCGAGAAATGCTCATCGACCCATATGCACGAATTTTTCATCTCATCAGTCAATGGCACATTTGCCCCAGTCGCTCTGCCTCAATCATCAGCCTTATGGCTGATTGGCTTTCTTCGCTCATGATTGTTTTATCCTTACCGCAGTCATCGGCTTGGTGGCCGATCAGCTATGCTACTAATACAATTTTCTTTGTTTCCTTATCAGTTGCAGGGTCAAACTGATTAGCACGCCTTGAACCCTTTTTCTAAGATTGTAGGACCTACACTGGAACTAAGCAGATCTCATAGGCCACACGTGTGTCAAAGTGTGACCAAAAATGACACCAACACAATCTTACCTAAGGTTATGATGTAAAGCTGAGGTTATAACATAATCATAATGATTATATGTAAATTGTTTACTACCTTAGTCAGTTTGATTTATTAGAAAGTTAGAATACCAAAGTCACTCTTTATTATTGTGAGTCTTATCATAAAATCTTGGAGGTCTAGATGTGAATTGGATTGAAGCCCCTCCATATTCAAAGGGCCTTCTAAGGCTCCATCCCAGACATAAATTCCTCTTCATAAGAGCCTTCGAAGGCTCCATCCCAGACATAAATTCCTCTTCATAAGAGCCTTCAAAGGCGCCATCCCATACATAAATTCCTATTCATAAGATTGATGCCATAATTATAATCCATTATCTTATGGTAGATTGATACCATAATTATAATCATTGTCTTAGGATGATAATGGTTTGTAAATACCACAAGAATATTTCTTCAAATGTATTACTTGTCAAATCAACCACCAATCAATCAATTTTATTTCTATTTTACCCAAGCACATCCCTACTTTCCATATATATATATCCTTAAATAGAGGCATAATAATATTTTTCCATCTCGTTAATTGAAGACGTAATAATATTTTTTCCTCCCATTAATTGAAGGTGTAATGATATTTTTATTTCCAAATCTTTTCAAAAAACATTGACTCTCTTATATTATGGGACAAAGAATATTATTTTGAACTCAAAAAGCAGCATAAGTGCCACTGCTGTTTTTAGGAGGGGTGGTCGGTGGATTAAATAATTACGATGGGATTTGGGCCTAAAAGATAGTTTGCTGAAAGTGTGATGCATGGGATTGATATCTGTGTACATCCACGTATGAGCTGATGCATCAATGTTTATCTTATCTCTCTCATCTTCAGAATACTCGTGTCATCAAATTTTTGAATAAGACAAGGAAACATGTATATATATAACATTTTTCTATAGTAGTCACAATGGATGTGTTAGTCTACACGGATACATAATAATACTTGTGATCAAAGGAAAGTCACATTAGTAGGTATAACAAAATTTTGCCTTTCTATGACACAATGAATTTTTAACTTACAAGAAGTCAATACATTGACACTATGGTGGTGTTTGCATTGGTCATTGCTTTGTAAACACATACATTAAGGGAATTGCTTTACACTAGAATGGGTTGTGAAGGGATGATTGTTTAGTTTTGTTGTGATGGGGTGTTAGGATCGATTACAAACACATAGATACAAACCCTAGACAAATATTTACGTAGAAAAACTCTTTCGAAAAAAATCATAGGAGAAAAATTATAATAATTTTCATAAGATTAAAGTACAAAGGTTTCCTATATTTATAGACATTTTTAGGCATCATATTTGAGTAGCACTACAATAAACTTGTTTGACTAGAACTATATATCTTTGAATTTATCTATTTTGAGTTGTAATCCAACATGGAAAAATGACATGTGATTACAATGTTGTGTTTGGTTTAGAAGCAGCGAAGTAATTGTAATATAGAGGTTAAGAGAAATAGTACATAATTAATCCATGCACATATTTGACTACGGTGGAATTTGACCTCAGCGATCGTGAGCCGGCTCAGACTTGCTAAGGTTTGGCTCGTCTCAGAGAGCCAATGAGCTTAGCCTAAGCTCACTCTATCACTCTATGCATGGCTCGTTAACTTTGTGAGATGAGACTAAGCTAGCTCACCAATGGCTTGTTGGCATGGCCCAATCAGCCCAATAAATTTATGTTCAGTCTTTCCACAACTTGACAGTCGGTTTGATCCTTCTAGGTAGGGGTGGAGTCAAGCTAAGTTGTCCTGACTTGAGAACGGTCGATTGAGCGATACATTGAGCGAGTTGAGTTTAGATCGGCCCGGTAGATAGAATGAGCTAATATCCTAGCTCCGCTCGGCTCACCCAAGCAACAATACACAAGAACAAGTGGCACATTCTCCTCCTTTTTCCCCTTGTTGCCCCTCCAACTCCTTGCCCTTCTCCATTGGCGGCGGTGGGCGATCGGTGTGAGGGGCATGGAGCATCGTGGATCTAGTTGATAGGTTGAGCAGCCACCACCCGAGCCCCAAGTGAGCTTCTGTAGGAAGGAGGCAGGAGGCTAGCGTGCAAGAAAAAACCCATGCCTCAAGCTGACACGATATCTAATTCGACTAGAAGGAATGTGACGCTTTGTTTTCTTGTGTGTACTTTATTCTTGTCGGTCTAGGACTCTTCCTAAGTGGAAGGGAAATGGTTGCCTTATGGAACTATGTGACTCTGATTCTCCTTCTCCTGAAGGGCCCGTTTGGTAGGTAGAATTTCTAGCCCATTTCATGTAGATGGGTTAATATTTTAGTTTAAAATCCTAGCAGGTTTATATGGAATGGGACAAAATTTCTGCCTACCAAATAGGCCTGAATTGAGATAAGTAGGCAACCAATCGAGTTCAAATTTATTTTGATTTTTTTAACTAAAAAGGTTCATCCTTTAATTTAATTGCATCCCCATAAAAGGTATACTCTACTTTTTATAGACCTCTCTCTATATTGGAATTCCTCCCTTTTGCTCTGTGATGATGTAGCTCATGTATTATGGATATTGTTTGGCAGGATCGCCTTTGACTAGGTACAACAATTGTACTCATTGCAGTACCTAGTGAGGAAGCAATTTTATGGTGTTCCATCTCACATCTCTTAGAGCATCTTCAAAAGAAACTCTAAAAAGCTATCTTCCCTAAATTTTAGAGATTATAACTAAAAATTAGTTCCAACAAATACTCTAAAACACTCAAAAAAATGAGGTGCTCCCTAAATCTTCCTTTATCCTCCCTACATATAGAGAGTGTCTTTCATTCTCTATCTGCTCTGATTTTTTATGTCGGTGATACAGGAGATACAAATAAAAATAAAGAGGATATATTTAATAAGTAAAGTACACTTGTCGATAATACAAAAGTAGAATATAGGCAATATGATATTGGGAGTATATTTGAGAGCAATAATATTTAGAGGTTAATTTTTTTAGAAATAATCCTTATATGAGATTTTAGAGAATAAAAAATAGCAACTCTTTGATTCTTTTAGAGGGGTGAGCATTCGGGTTTTTTCAGTATATTTGATTTGTTTTTTATGAAAAGTTTGGTTTAAAAAACAAAAACCAAATAACTAGGTAAAATTAAAAAAACAAAAATCAGAAACCGAAATGCATAAAAATAAAAACAAAAAATATTTTTTAAAAAAATCAAAATAGTGATTATTTCGGTTTGATTAGATTCGTTTGGGTTTTCCATTTTCTGTAATTTTTGCCCACATGTATCTCTCTCTAAAAGGGAAAGCAAAAGTGATCTGTTTCAAGCGGAAAACTTGGTCAGTGCCCACAAAACTTGGATCATCAACGACGTAATGGCTGGGAGCGGGACTAGAGATGGCAACGGGTACCCGAAACCCGAGTACCCGATGGGTTTTACCCGATAAGAAGACGGGTATGGAACAATATCTTTACCCGCGGGTGCTTTATTGGACAAAAACCTCTACCCAACGGGTAGAGCGGGTGCGGGTGCGGGTGCATAGTACCCGTACCCACTTACCCGCGGGTAAAATATACCCGAAGGCCCATGTGCATTTCTCTACAAATTCAACCCATTCGTGGCCCATATAGTAGTATCTCAAATACATATATATACTCAAATACATATATATATATATATATATATTAGTGTGGAAGTAATATGCTCTAATAATCTATTAGACTATATTTGTTGGTGTAAATTGTTGTTACTTGTAGATGCATATGCCATTTTTTAGTGATATATTTATGATTTATGGTGGGTCTAAAATCGGGTGTGGGTTACCCGTCGGGTATAAATACCCGCGCGGGTGCGGGTGTGGGTAAATTTTTGTACCCGTGAGCGGGTGCGGGTTTTGTAGCGGGTAAATTTTTATCTGGCGGGTACGGGTATGGGTGGGTAATACCCAGCGGGTACGTACCCGTTGCCATCTCTAAGCGGGACTAAGGCCACGACGTCCGATAAGGGTGAAAGTTATTTGGAAAGTTTCCGATCAAATTCAAAAAAAACAGATTTGGATTTGGATTTTTTTATTTGGATATGAATTTTTTCAGATACGGAAATGAATATGATATCGCTGGTATATGATGAATATCTATACGGATTTGGATAACTCATATTCAAATTATTTAGAATAAAAAAGTCCATTAGACCGATTTATTTCTATCCATCCGATCTACTTTGGATACATGTTCTGATTCATTTGTTCAATATATTTCTCTCTCCAGCCAAGCTCCATTTGCCATCGCTGCCCCTACCACTGAGCTACCCGGACGCCATCACTGTTGACTCGTCGGTGCCCTGCCATGGCCCGTCGATGCAAGACTGCGACCTACCACAATAAAAGGAGAGGATAGAGAAATAGAAGAAAAATAGAAAATATAAAGGAAAAGTTTTTTATAAATTGGGATCTTTTCTAATTTTTTAGAATTAAAAAACTTCTAAATTTTCTTTAGGATTTAAAAAATGTGATGTTTTAAAAATCAGATACAAGTATTTTATAATTTCAAAAACTTCTAAATTTTTTAAATCGGATAAAACTATTTTAGAAATTCAAAAACTTCTTAATTTTTGAAATCAGATAAAAGTATTTACTATTTGATTTTTCAATTTAAATCCTAAAAACAATTAATTAACTAAAAATAGCAAACTGACTTAGAAATATGCCAATTATTTTCAAAGGATAAGATATGTTGTATTTTGATTATAGAAAAAGTTTCAAGTTCAAAATAGAATTTAACCAATGATTTTCTTTCAAACCCAACACATTCCTCCTTTAAATCGTAATTCGTCCTAAGAGAATCTCTCGCTTTCTTAACATCCTACGTGACAACGTTTTTGAAATATTTTTAAATTTTTATTATAAAATCTACATATCATATGATAACACTATGACAGATCTTTGTTTTCGAGACTTCATTTTTTATTTAGAATTAAAAAAATCATTAAGTTCTACATTACCAATCGAGTGTTGCAACATTTTTCAAAATTGCTTTCCATTTAGTGGGTACGGCCAATAAATAGACTCAAAAATATGAATATTATTTTTATACAAATTTTGGTTCATTATTTAACATACTTGCAATTCAAATTTAACCTATTTTAATATAAATCCTAAAAAACACACTTAATGAATTAAAAATAGTAAATTTACCTAGAAAAATACCAAATTTTACATGAGATAAGCTATATTGTATTTTGATCTTACAAAAAGTTTCAAGTTCAAACGAAGATTTAATCATTAATTTGCTTTTAAACCTAATCCATTACTTTTAAAATCTTAATTCATACTCGAAGAATCTTTAGCTTTCTTTATATTATACATGACAAATTATCAAAATATTTTTAATTTTTTATTACGGTATCTATGTATCATATCATAATACCATGACTAGTCATGATCTTATTTTTTTCAGATTTTATTTGATCTTCTTAGAATTAAAATCCATTAAATTCCACATTGATTTATTATTTCAAGCACTTACAATTCAAATTTCACATATTTCAATTTAAATCCTACAAACACACTTAATAAATAAAAATAGCAAATAGATCTAGAAAAATACAAAAAAAAATTGTGTGGAATAAGGTATGTTGTACTTTTAGTGTAGAAAAATTTTCAAGCTGAAAATAAGTTGAAAATATTACATAGCCTCTTTTGAGTTTACCAAGTTATTCATAAGTATTTATTTACTTTAAAATTTACTTCGAGATAATCCTTTCAACCCTATGCCAGCTCAACCCTTCCCCATAGAGCTCGGCTCGGTGTGACTTATTAGAAATTGAGCTCAACTTGGCTTGTTTGTGAACTGAGCTAAAAATCCAGGCTCGGCTCGACTCAGAGTGTGGCTCGAGCCGGCTTGAGCTCGCTCGCTAGCCAGCCAATTTCAATATATATTGCATGTAAAATACAAATTAAAATATATAATTTCAAAAATTATGTATTAAAGTATACTATATTTAAGAATAAAATACGAACAAACAATTAAAACATGATTTATATTAAATACTAGGTATCACACTCAAATAAAATATCTAATATATTAAGATTTAAAAAATGAATTAGGCTGATGAGCTAGCTCGGCTCAGCTCAGTTCACAATCGAGCCAAAACACGGGCTTGGTTCATTTCACCTATGAGCTGAGCCGAATCTCGAGCTGGCTCACGAGCTCAAACCATTTTTCCAGCCCTGCTCCACATCCCCACTCGACCACACCCCCGTCTGCCCAGTTCTATATTCGTATTGTAATTAGAAATAAAGAATTATATTAGTGATAATATTTGATAAATATTTATAACCGTATTTGTATCTAATCTGTACTTGTATATTTGTATCTGATGATATTCAATTTCATATTCGTATAGGTGGTATCTGAATCTGAGTATAAATCTAAAAAATATGAAAAAAAAATACATATCAGTGATATCCTCGCACCTGATTTTTTTTATCCTTGCGTCTGGTAGAGGAATTCCCGGTAGACCTGTAGAGCACCACATTCTATTCTATCTATTTAAACCTCCTTCCCTTTGCTGCTTCCACAGCATTTTGGGCGGCATGGCCACCTCCACGTGCTGCCAGCCTGCCACGTCGCTCTTTTTCCGAGTTGGCAATTTTGAAAAAAGACATCGATAATTACGTAAAAGGATTGTTCCGTACACATGGCGCTCGCGGCCATTGCCGCCGGCCTCCCGTCGCCCGCCCGCACGCACTAACCCTTACCACCGCCGTTCGCCACTGTGGGTCGCCGCCGGTCTGACGGGCGTGTTTCCCCTTGAGGGGCGACATCGCGATGGGTCTCTCTACCCTTTCCCCTCGCCTCACTCCCTCCTTCGCCTAGGGTCGACTTCGCCATGTGCTCTGGCTACGTCACCGTCGACGCCGGCGTAGGCTGCATGCTCTTCTACTGGCTCATCGAGGCCACCGTCGCCGCCGACTCGGAGTTAGCGCCGCTCGTGCTTTCACTCAATGGCGGACCATGATGCTCCTTTGTCAGCTATGGCACGTCGGAGGAGCTCGGCGCCTTCTAGATCAACCCCGATAGGAAGACACTCTTCCTGAACCCCTACCTCTAGAACAAAGGTCAATTTCCTTTTTTTTCTTCTGGCAGCCATCTCGTCTGATTGAGAAAGGATGTGGGGGCTAATTAACCCCAAATCTTATGTATTGCTAACAAATTTCTAGCATTATGTTTACTCCATTTTATTATATCTGTCATTTATTCCCCGTCCACTTTCTCTTAGTTTATGGCCGATTCTTGGTTCATGTTTGCTACATAAGGACTATTTCAATTGTTTTTGTATTCGGGGAATAAGGAATTTAAAAAAAACAATTTGCTGGTCTTGTATTGTTCAACGAAGCCCGCGTCGAGGAAGACGCCGCGTGCACGCACGGCTCGGCCTAATTTCGACGTACCCATGTCAGTTTCGGCCCATCAATCGAGCCCATGGCGGTGCGGCAAGCTGACCGTGGTGCGACACTGCGACGCACACTCGCCTCGCCTGTGGTATGCATGCGAATAAACCGCACCACGAGGCCAAAAGCCCAAACATGTCACTGCATCTCATGGCCCATCCGATCTCCACATTACGCCGTTGCCCAGACGCAATTGTAGTCGCCATTCGCCAACTCGTCCCCTTCCTCCTGGCTGGACAGAAAGACCGGCACATGGCGACCCTGCAGCTCCGCCGTTGCGGGCGAGATGCGGACGCAAATACCAACCAGTCAACCATTATCTCGCAAACTTATTTTTGCGCCCCCATTAAGTAGTAGCAGCTGAGTGAGCATCACAATGCTGGGTACTATGTTTACTTTGCGTCTGGCCTGTAATGACTAACGACAACCACATCAGTGCCATTTATGTGCCTCAATGACAGCGGTAGTGGTGGTGGAGGGACGTAGCGTGGAAGAATCAGACCGAGATTTTATTTATGGCCCTGTTCACCAGGGGGAGGCAGGGTCTGAGTCCGATTATGCCGTGTTAATCCGCGGCCTGCGAGTCTGCGATTCAGAATTCAGGGCCTGCGTGAATGTGAATGTGAATGTGAGTCCGACTGCCAGCGGCGAGCAGCTGGGGCGCCCGGCGATTAACTGTTCGTACGTGCTGGTTTGCTGCAGATGCTCGTCGTTGTCAAATCCAATTCCAATGTTCGCGTGGTCCCAAATTTGAGATGAAGCAGACCTCGCCTACGGTGGAGTCAGCACAAAGTCAATTCTATCTTGATTTTTTTCATGCCGGTTGACTTTTCGTTCTTGACTCGCTGTGCGCATGCCATTAACTCACAAAACATAATTACATAAGAGTGCCAGTGTGCCACGAACATGGAAATCGTTTTTTTTTCTTGAAACTGAAATCATGCGCACGATCGCATCACCACTTCTTTCCGGCAGAAACTGCAGTGTATTAGTCCGACAGTGTGCGCGCATCTTCGGTAATAAATTCGAGGACTCGAGCATGAAGTTGCCCTGCAAAACCCACATTCGACGACGTCGTCCATCTTCCTATGTCTCAGATGCACTTCTTTTACGATAAGACTTATAAACAAGGCATATGACCGAGGTAACAAAATATTTGAGGTAAGATATTCATATTTGTATTTTTAGCATTTCAAAAGCAATGCAACAAAATAAAATAAACGACAAATAAATAAAAAGTAATCCTTAAAGTAAGTTCAAGAATTCTGTAACTTATAATTTATAGACTGTAGTCAATGGTCCAGTTGCTCTAACGTTGGGAAGGAGTAGTCAAGATCATAGTTATTCTGTTGATATCCGACGGTGCAAAACTATCTCGGCTACCATCAAACCCCACCTCTAACCTCTACAAAGTGGGTTCTGACAATCGCTCCACACCATCAGATCTCAGCGAGACGTAACTGAGATCTATCAACTGTACTCTATGTTGACTTCTAGAGTATAGTTGGCGTTATTTGCTTCACCATCGGTCATCGCCAGTTCTTCACCATCTCTTGGTCATCTCTCTTATGCTGATTTTTTCAACGTATAGGAAATGGAGAACGTGTGAAGTTTTTACAAGACAAATGGCTAGGTTCTACGTCTTTTGCCATGTTAGCCCCTGAGCTATTTGCTGTTTGTAAAAACAATAAGATTTCTGTCAAACAGGCAGTGGAAGACAACATCTGGTTACAACAAATTCGCTCTATCGACACAACGTAATAGTTGGGTCAATATATCACCATTGCCTTGGCTATCCAAGGAGTTGTGCTGGATCATCGCGGACAAGACCAAATCCGATGGCTCTGGGCTATTGATGGCTCTTTAGCTTACAACATTTAATTTAGGGGTTACACGTCTTCGATTATTAATCAGGAACTTTGGCTGAAATGAAATGTAATTTTTTTACCTAGACCTTGACCAAGAACAGAGTACTCACTATTGATAATCCGTTGAAGAGAGAATGACCTTGCAACTCCTTTTGTTCACTCTGCCTAACCGCGCTGGAAACACCCAGACATCTACCATGTGGCTGTCCATATATACACTAAACAAGTTTGGCTGCTAGTGTTGGCTTTTCGACAAATGACTGGGATATCACCCCTCAATCCCGACTCTGATTATCAAGGTTGGTGACATGCTTCCTAACAAGCAATGCGTAAAAAACACACCGCAAGGTCTTTAGTAAGCTTCTCATTTATATATGGTGGAATGTGTGGAAAGAGTGCGATCGATAATTTTTTCTGACTCCTTTGAGTCAATCTTTGCTGTCGTCCAATAAATTTCACTGGATTTCGACTTTTATAAACATACGTTATGTACCACTAGATTAATCATTCGGAGTATTCAAGCCTATTGTTGTAGTTGGGATTTGCACATCTTTCCCAAAGCTCCGTTTTCTCGGTTGTAAACTGATGCTGTAGGTACCTTCATTTTTTTCGTGTATTTATATAGTGTCACTAGACTTGCACAACACTCGTCTAACTTTCTTCGACTGTTACGGATCATATCTCAAGCAACATTTTGGACTATGGAATGGATGCAGGTATATGAACGAAAGTTGATGCTGTATACACGGTTACATGCGCGCACTAACCCTGAATGCAGTTGTTGCAGACTCTCTGCTGAACGTATACTGTTCGTGTATATGCTCTACCAGGTAAAATATTTACTAGCTGCAGGCAGAGACAGTCAGACAGTAACGCCGATGGCCCGTCGTCCAGCTTGCTCATTGACGCATCGTCCATAGTCCATACCCCACCAGTCCATGCATGCATGCATGCGTGCCCTATTGGCCCTCTCCATCCACCTCATTTCACTTCATTTCGATCGACAGGTGAATTACTGGCTTAATTAGATCGAGTACAGGCAGTCTATCATCCATAATGCTCGCTTAACTCTCCCCCCATCCGATTTCGCGCAATCCAATTAATACATTAAAAATCTCCAACCACAGGAAAGAGAAGGACTACTGTGCAGTGCACACCACTATTAAAAAAGTTATTTAAGACGTTCTCGATCTCCCATTGTATTCGCACCCGAGAAAGAAAATCATCCGTACAAAAGAAAGGGGAGAGTGTATGTGTGTGTATGATGGGTTAGTATTATATATCAAATAGTTTATGTAATCTACTGTTGAGCTTTAAGAGCTAGTTAAATTTAGATGGCAAATGTTCCATGCACAATATGAGAATAGGAATATGAACGTGAGATTTTGGTCTCTATGAATGTGAATATATGTAAGATTTGTATGAGTAGCTAGTGTGGATATTTAATGTTGATGAATGTGAATATGAGACTTCAATACATATATATCAATAATATGAATAATGTGAGATGTCTATGAGTAGGAATATGTCTAATGTTTATGAAAGTTAATGTGATACTTTGATATATTTGAAAGGTGAGATGTGAGATATATACGAATATTATGACGTGAAACTTTGTTAGCTAGCCGCGGTAGTATTATTCTTAATTAAAACTATTTAAAATGGAATTAAGGAGCTAGCTAGCATAGGTCATAGTAATTAAGTAATACCGTTTGTGAGAATGCGAGATGTGGTAGGTTGTGAATGCGAGATTGCGAGCCGCGCGCTGCTGATCTCGGCAATAAAGAAAACCATCACCTCCACCTCAACGCCGGCCCTAGCGACTGATCGATCGAGCTCCTCATTATATAATGCAAACGGGAGCTGCACCACCACCCCACAAAAACCCAGGCACGCACAAAGGCCGCTGCTTCTTTCCTTCTTCCTCCCCTCCGGCCGGCCGGCGCGCCCGCGTGCATTGCATGTAGTGCAAGCGGCTGCGTGATATATAGCTAGCTGGCTCTAGCTGCAAGCATCGTCAGGACGTACGTGCGTACTCTTCAAAATGAGCAGGAACAATGGCGGAAAGGGGTCCAAGCTGCAGGACCTGCGACTGAACCTGTCGCGGTCATCACGTGGGGTCGGGGGGCCGTCGTCGGGGGTGGTAGGCGGCAGTAGCTCGCCGAGGAGGCTGTCTTCATCGTCGTCGTCTACAGCGTCGCCGCCGAGCTCGTGCGTGTCGTCTGACGGGAGCCCAGAGGCTGGCGGCGGAGGAGGCGGAGGCGGCTCGTCGATGATCCTGGTGGGGTGTCCCCGGTGCATGATGTACGTTATGCTGTCCCGGGAGGACCCCAAGTGCCCCAAGTGCCACAGCACCGTACTCCTCGACTTCAACGCCGCCGCCGACCCGCGCCAAGTCGGCGCCGGCAAGAACAAGGGCAAGCAGCGCGGCTGATGACGACCTCTCCTCTCTCGCGCGCGCGTTTCTCGCCCGCCGGAGCCGAGCTAGCTAACCTGGGGCTACCGTGGTTGCTATGATGCTCTCTCCAGCTTATCAAATTCCAGTTCTTGTTCGTCTATGTGTGTGTGTGTGAGTTGATTAAAATGGAATTATTGCGTAGACCCGTTCTTCCATGGATCATGGGGTGCCAATGGAACGGGTCTAGGTAATAATTTCGTCGTTGTTGTCGTCGTCGTTTCCACGACGGGGGTGTAGGCGTGTAGCGTGTACACATGTCCTGCTGATCAAAAGTGATATGCTTTGAGATCTGTACCGGGCAGTATCACTGCTACCGAGATTAATTATGCATTTGATAAATTGATGATTTTTTTGCCGATCAAATAGTGTTAAAAATCTTATATTTGAAGTTGCGGATGGATCAAGACTATTTAGTTGATCAATCTAATTTTTATTTTAAATTAAAAATAAAAAATAAGCTATTTTATTTTATCATATAAACTTTAAACTTTATCGGTATATATATTAAAACTAAAACTGTTGCAAATAACTGTAACATTTTGTCTGGGCAGATTTCTTGGAACGTAATGCCGCAAGGTGTAAATTTACTTCAGTGCCGCGTTCATATAATTTTTTTGAATGCACTCTAAATATTTTTTTGAAAATACGAAAAATAAGACAGTATATATATATATATATATATTATATGTCAGATATAACACGTTTTATTTCATAATTTTAAATAATTATTTGAACTAAATACAGATAACAAGGGCCAATAATGAACCCTTCGTTTTTATGTGCTAGGGATGGATTACAGCTGAAGTGGTACACAAGTGACCCTTCATTTTCAACAGTTTTGACGATGATGGTCGTACTGTTATGAATATGAATATAAAGTCTTACTTGAAAACTAGTTGCACTTGTGAGATTTTTTTAAAATAATATTTTTTTAAAAAAATCAAATTTGTATAACTCGTTTCAAAAATTGCAGAAATAGCATGCAGTCGACAGTCGACACTTCTGACTAGATCTCCAGTTGGCACTTCAAGTACCGACTGGATGCTGCCCCTATCAGATTCTGCCACGTCAGCTCCAGTCGGCACTTGAAGTGCAGACTGAGCTCTGACGTGGATACTAATTCTGCAATTTTTTGAAATGGACATACAGATTTGATTTTTTAAAAAAATATTGTTTTAAAAAAATTCCACTTGTGATTCATGTTTGATGGCGTCAATAACTAGCCGTTGCACTGTGTTTCGTTTGGCTTTAGAAAAAAATTAGTATGTCCGTATATATACAAAGAACTTATTAACATATGCATATGTGCGTATGTCCGTATATATACAGCACAACACTACATGCATATATACATGTATGGACTGGAACACACACGAATCAGAATCAAATTCAGAACGAAGCATGAAGCTAGTGGGAAGCCAGGAATTGAAATGATAAATCGATCGAGCAATAGATCTATATGATATCCTGCACTCCTGCAGTCTTTTCATGACCGATCAGAAGTTCAGACTTCAGAGGCATGCACGCAGATCGACCATGCATGCATGGACCATATGATATCCTGCAGATCATGCATGGTTGTTTCAGTATTTCAGATTCTTGGGCAAGCGAAGCAAGCAGAGAAGAATATGCATGGCTTGCAGTCACACAGAGTTTTGAGGCGCCTGCAGGTGAAACGGATGGTGATCGAGTGGTGATCTGAGGAAGATGCTGGGTGGTTAGGATCATTCAAAGGGGAGACTATTGCCGATTAACTCGCTTTTAAACCAAATAAATGCACGAGTAATTGGTGACAGTTGAGGGCAATAAGAAGGGGGGAGTGTGTCAGGGTGATGAAACCACAGTTGATGCCAACCTTGTCGCTTCAATGCATTGTTGCAAATTAAGGGTCGAATTGAAGCGCACTGCTTCCACTTCCAGCCACCCACTAAATGCTCGCTCGTAGGAGATCAGTACTGCAACGAGACTGGATCGATGTGTGTGTGAGAGAGAGCGTTCATGCGGAGGCATTCAGCGTTCTGCTTGCATTGCTAGCTAGGTATGTAGCCTGCAGCCCTGCAGTAGTACGCGCGTGCTCCATGACAACTCTGAATCTGCAGCAATTGATCATCCAGCACGCTACGTGTACATTGCTAGTAAAAGAGCCAGTAGCCGGCCTTGTGGAGTTGTGGTGCACTGGTGCCAGCTGCCAGTAGCCCAACCAGTACAGTCAACACAAAGCTAGATAGCTGGAGTACGTAACGTATTCAGCATTGGGTGTCATCGATCGATCGATCGATCGATCTCTTCATGGCAGCTGGTATACATTCGTACGTGATTTAGCTCATTAGCTGACAGTTGCCTGCTGGTTGCTGTGTCATGCTAAGGAGCAGTGTGCTCTCCACAGTGTTCAGGAGCAAAGTATAGCATTTGGGCTAATGCATACATATATAGATGCATGACCTTTAATTTAGCTAGCTAGCTAGCTAACAACTAAAAGTGTCCATCAGGAAACAAACCTAGCTCGTACGATTTGAAGCATCAAGATGCATATCGTTCGTTGGTTTGACTGTGTGCTTCCATGAAGATATGCAGCTATCTAGCGCTGTACTGCAGGAGTACGTTTAACGCAACTCAAGAAATTGTGAAGAGTAAGTGTGTCCATCATTCTATCCATCATATCCTTGTGATCGATAGATGAAGCGATCAAGAGAGGGGCAATGCAATCACAATCAAGGTCGACACCAACCACTCGCGCGCCCTTTAAATCATCCGGGCTAGCTAGCTGATCCCTCCTAAAAGATCAGCCCGTAACCTCACAGCAATTAAAGGCCACATAGTGCCTGGAGAGAAGATACAATAGTACCGGTACTTAGTGCTCATGAATAAGAGTTGTTGCTTAGCCAGGGTTACAGCCAGCTAACGCTCTCCAAACTGGGCTGCATCGTTGCATGCTTCATGGCTGTATTGCATTGCTAGCTAGCTCTCCAAACTGAGCTGTTCGACGACCACCTCTAGCTAGCTCTTCGATCTTCTCCATGCATGGATCCATTCATCCATACACCATCACATGCACTGCCCCAACGTACAGGACATGCTAACGCTGGCATCAACGCCAAGCAGATTCAGTAATGCTAACTGATTAGCCGTAGTAGTGTTAGCACACTTGGCATTGCTCGATATTTGTGGTCATCGATCTAGAAGGGGCACAACTGCAACATGCATGCATGCATGCATGGTGGATGAATCAATCTATGGATCTATGTATATGTAATCATCCACGTTGGTCCTTAATGAAGTTAGGTTACAATGCACAAGTGAGATGGAATAATATTTTAGGGCTACTGATCATTGACAGTCGACAGAGGAACATACAGCTAGATCAACAGTGTATATATACATGGATGTATGCGTGCCATGCCATAGGGGGGATTAATTGAAATAATTAAGGGCAAATTATGCAGTGTGGGTGCAACCACACCTCAGCACAAACCTGTCGTAGTTGATACGCTAGCGTACAACAGCTCGCAAAGTTGTTGCGCAAAATCGTATATTTATGAGCTGAGGTCAATGGTCCATACGCGTGTCACTTACACGCCACATTCCATTTGTTAGCTCCTAACCTCCTACTGGAATCAGAACACTGCAGCTAGCTATATATGGTCCAAGGATCACTACAGCTCCTCGATCGTTGGCTCATCTATATATATGCTGGGGTATTTCGCGCGCTAACTGTTTTTCTTAATCAAGAGTGTAAAAATCAATCAAGGGTATGCATGCTAGTTGTTGTAGTCAAGAAAATTAAATACAAAATTAATAATGTCATTCAATTCCTCCACGGTCATCGATCGAAGAATACTTTATCATACTTTTACTTTACTCCGATCAATATATGTGGGGAATTTTACGGAGCACCTAAAAATACGAGCCATTCAATTCCTAGATCGAACAATGAAAACAATCATTTTCATGCGTACAAAATATCTCTTTTTAGAAATGATTTTAAAATTTCTTAATTTACTCCTTAATTGGCGCGCACAGGTTTACCAAAGTGATTTTGAAATTCATAATTGTCTCTTTAATCAGCGCACACATGTAACCGAAAATATTTTGAAATTCCTTATTTTACTCTGTGATTTATGATATGCAAAATATAAGTCGATGCAAATAGGTTTGTATCCCCAGACTGCTAGTATTGCCGGACATTTTTTATGCCTCTTTCCCCGAGACTTTGTTTTTAATTTTTTTTTGAAGTTTCATGAAAATTCAAAAATTTAGTCAGAGCTGTTCAATAATTTGTTTTAAAATTTGGAAATTTGAATAATATAAATGTTTCATGCACATGTTTATCTACTTTTGTATTGAACCGAGGTACAATTTTCTGTTATGTGCATTAAGTGTTTTGAAATTTTAGAAAAATTTATTCAAAACTCTTCAATAATTCTTTTTAAAATTTGGAAATTTGAAAAATTAAATGTTTGATGGACATGCTTATCTACTTTTGTATTGAACCGTGTAATTTTTCTATTATGTGCAGTAAGTGTATCATTTATTAGTCATAAATGAAAGTAAGATTACAATTTGGTTGAATTTAAGTTAGAAAATTTTGCATAGAATAGTTCGAATAATGTATGAAAAATAGTTGAAATAATTTGGGTTGTCATATTTGTCTGATAATTGCGATCTTCATAAAAACAATGTTGAATACAAATATAATACACAACTTTGGGCCTATTTGTTTCATCTTCTAGCAATTGGAGATTGTCAGTAGCTAGCTAATCTTAGGATGTGTTTGGTTGAACTTTTAAAATTTGCTTATGCTGTAAAAAAGCAGAAACTGACACAAACGAGTTTACCAAAACTGCTTCTCCCACTAAAAGTAGCTTGGTTTAGTACAAATTTGGAAGCACCTTGGAGCACGCTTTTCTGGTTGTCAGTACAAATTAGATAGCTTGAATTCAAGGTGTCTTGATTGATGTAATATCATTATGGTTTCTATTACATTGCACAATTTTATGAGATAACTATGTGGTTACCGGTTACTTTATGAGATGTACTATGGACTTATTTATTTATGTAATATATTTTCCAGGTATTTAGTTGCATCAATGTTGAATGTTTCTTATTTACATATATGTATGAAATATTATAATGATGGAAATTTTGTCAGTTTTTCTCAGCAGACAGGTGACAACAGCTTTTCATAGTAGATAGCTGACAATAGTTTTTCACAGCTCATAGTAGAACCAAACGCACCCTTAGTAGCTGGATAGCGTAAGTATCTAGCTGATAAGAATCCAGAGAATCTAGATTTTGTCAGTTATAAAAAATAGTCAGTTGACAACAGCTTGAACCAAACGACTTTTAGTTTTTTATAGCAGACAACTCACAACAATTTTTCATAGCAAACAACTCACAATAGTTTTTTTACAGCTCACAACAGAACAAAACACACCCTTAGTAGGTGGATAGTGTAAGTATCTAGCTGATAAGATACAAATGAGGTTCACTTAGGGTTCAGGGTTTAGGGAATATAATTTGTCCGCTAGTTTCACAAGGTTTGCGCTACAGATGTAATAAATGGATTTACATGTTCATTTAACATAGTTTGATGTAATTATTTGAAATTTTGTAGTTGGAGACTCTTTGTGATGAAAATAAAGTGCACAATAATATTTAAAAATTTCCTTTCAAGTTTGTAATAGTTTTATAGATCATGGTGGTTTCAATATCCTTAAATCTTTTGTAAGATTCATGTAATAGTAATTCATATTTTTGACAGTAATTTTTTATGTTGAATATGTGAAATTTCAAATTTAAAGTGATGAATTTTTAATTTTTGGATGTAAATCACTTGGTTGTGAGAGGAATTGATGAATTTTGAAAGTTGAAATATAATTTTCACAGATGTAAACCACTTCATAAATTATATGGACTCACAATGCAGTGATATTGTAGATAAGGACATTTAGAATCCTGATGTGATTAGATGGAAAGTTTGATGAGATTAGATAGAAATCTTGACGTGAATATCGTTCCGTAGTTGCATGTAGCCAAAATTCTAGTATTACGTGATTACAAAGTAGGCGATCACAGATCGCACCGCCGGCCCTAGAGGAGCAACGCCGCCCGGCCTCATCATCGTGGCCGCATGCAAACTGTGTATGTGGTTTGTGTAACACTCAGTTTTGGGTTAATAGAAATTTTAGGGACCTTGTGTTTGTGCCACGTGTGGCTCCAGCTCGCAGCAGCTAGCAAAGTAGTAGTGCCCACGCGTCGCCTGACTGGATGAAGCACTTTGGTCAGCTCTGCCTCGGTGTCTCATCAGCAACATCACTCCTCCCCGAGCTCTCTGCACGTCGCGCCCTACGGGAGCTATTCACCGCACTCTATCATAGCTCCTCCATAGCAGTCATCATGGTGTTCACACCACGCCCGAGCTTAAAACCACACCCATATCTCTCTCGCACGAGCCCTCAGCCTCTTCACCGAGTTCTTCGCCATACCCCACTCCTAGCACACCATCAGAGCAGCTGAGTTCATCATCGTGCGTCAAAGAGACCCATAGTCGCCAAATCGGTATGCCACAATTTCTCTTACTCCGATGCTCCATTCTTCAAACCAATACATGCATTGTGTTCGTGAGTCCTCACTGGTTCCATTCCCGCAACTATTTCCGCCGGATCAAGACCACAACTGAAACCCCTCTTTTGGAACTCAGTTCCTCATTTTTCCCCGATCTGATCTCAGGTACCTTCTTCTTGCAATTAATTGTTACAACACCTAATTCATGCCTAGTGTATCATGTTCCAATAGCTAGATCATCATATTAGTGCATGTAGCTCGCCGGCACAATCAAGCCCTAAATATTCTTTAGGTTCATCGTGGCTAGAATAATGTAGCCATTTTTAGCTCAATCAAACAACACGGTTAGGTTTGTAGTAGGTCTAATCTGGTTAAAAGTGCCCTCGTTGGTCGCCAAAGCATCACTATCGCCATCTGCACCGGCGAGTGGTGGTGCTGCTTCATGCTTCTAATCGGTGAAACCGTAGCTCTGTTTAGTAATCCGACCATTGATCATGAACCTACCTACTGGGCGGACATGCTGTTAAAATTTTAGCTCAATCGGAGCAGCAGGGAAGGAGAACAGTGCTGAAGAAATGTCGACCGTTCGCGGTCATCTTCAACCTCCAGCCACTGCCTTTCTTCTGTTCTGTGCGACTGACTGGTGGACCCGGGTTTCTATACTGCTTCTGCCGCGTGGCTGCGCCATAGCATGCACGCCTGGCCGGCTCAGCCTGGCCGTTGGGCCCACGTGCATGCGCCAGCCGCGTGCGCGCGTGCGTGGCTGCATGCTTAAGCAGCACCTAGCCGATCGGTTGTGGGCTGGCTTGGCCGGCCCACTTGCACAGTAGTTTTCCATTTTTATATATATGCATATTTATTTTACGGAATAAATAAAAATAAAAATAAATAAATAAATAAATAAAAATAAAAATAAAATAGAAATAGAATATTATTTTATAATAACAGATCAAACGTTTGGATTTTAATTCTTAATTTTTATTTTTTAAAAAAATTTAATAGTATTCTGATTGCTCTAGAAAATTCATTTTAATTCTGATTAGCTCCGTTTATGTTCCTACATGTTTATAAATTCCTAAACTTCATGTTAGTCCAAAATAAAAATATTTTAGTAAAACTTTTGTGTGCTCTTATTTATGTATTGTTAATGGTTCCGTAGTTGTCAATACCGAGGACCAGCAAGGTTTTGACCCAGAAGACCCGGATTACCTTCTCGAGCAAGGCAAGTCTTCCTTTGATCATGCTTGCTCCTATGATTGCTAAATTATTTATGTACAAATGCATGTTTAGGACACACGCACACATACACCCAATATTATTGACGATCGCCAAGCGCGATTATGTCAACTAAAACCTAAACTTGTCACACTAGCCTTCCTTTGAATGTTGATAACCTTGTAAACCCTTGTAACCACAAAGATTGGTATAATCCCTTCCTAGTATTATGATGTGGGTTATACTCAATCAACTTTTTATCTTTTATTTCATATCAAATGCAATCATTGAAATGAATGAATCGTGTGGGATAAAATGGGTTTCGAAGGAATATTTTGAAAACGGTACCAAGTACTGATTGTGTTGAAAGAAAATGAAAAAGGAGTGTTTTGGGTAAAAATTGCCATGAGTCGTCGTCGCCTTCGTGCCTCGAATTCAAGTGGCGTATAAGGACCGATTCCTTGGGAAAAACGTCGTGCACACCAAATGAAAAAGGAGTGTTGGAGATGAAGGAGGAAGGGAGAAGGCGTAAGAAGTATGAGCACCCGCGGGATTTTAGGGGAGAAGGAGCAGAGGCTGCTTGATCCTTGGTCGAGAGGGGCCCTTCTATGTGATAATAGGTTATCCTAGATCGGCTTTGGAAATACCTTATCACGAACCTCCTCTACTACCGGGGTAGTAAGAGTAAGTTCGTGTCGTAAGGGTAAAGTGTACACCTTCTGCAGAAGTATAAACTGTTCGAACAGCCGTGCCCATGGTCATGGGCAAGTGCCATGATAGTTGCCCATGCGTATTCTTTGAATTTCGTTTTCAGCAAATAAACTGAGTTATGGGTTGGGAAGCATTACCAGAGTACGTCTTCATGGTGTACGACTAGCCTTAGTGGCTGGGAATGAGCTTGTGTAGCTCAGGAAGTCGTATGGCTTCATAGAGAGAGGGTGAGATTCAACCCTAGGATGAGATATGAAATATGTTTTGGTAAATGGGAAAAATCTACCCGATGGAGGGGTAGACTAGTACCGAGGTAAGAGGAAAGTAATTTGAGAATGGTGGTGTGGACTTTTAACAGTTTCATTGGGGTTTTGTTGCAAAGCAAACTCGGGGTGAGAAAATATTTGGAAACTAAGGAATTTTGAAGGATGGTTGTGGAGAGTTGAAACCAGGGGATTGCCCTGAGTTTTTGAATATCAATTATTATCACGTGGGTTAAGGTGGAGGTTGGGACCTCTACCATTGGGTATGGCTCACTTAGTATTTTAAAACTTGCATGACTTTTTGAACCCTACGCCGCCCTTGTCTCAACTCATCTATAAACTCTTCCAAGGCTTGCTGAGTACGTATGTACTCACCCCCCTCTTTCTAACTCCCCAGAGTTTGAAGGTCAAGGCTAGGAAGAACCTTTTGAGGCTATCCCAGAAGATGAATGCTTTGAAGATGAAGACGTAGGAGAAGAGTAGGGTTTCACTCCTAGTTCCCAATAAGGAGTAGAGTAGTAATATGAACAGTATAAGACTTCTGCTGCTTGTATGCCTGCTTTGAGCCACGAGGTATGCCTCCTACGGCATTTGTAAAATACTCATGTAATAATTAAGCAGACTTGTCTCGAAACTACTGTCGAAATAATGAAAGGGAAAATTGAAAAAATGCCATTACAATTTTCTGAATTTTGAAAAATGCCACTGTCAGTGACTGTGGTAGGTCCCATCTGTCAGTGACACACCGATGGCATATTTCAAAACTGTGAAAATTATAATGGCATGAAAAAATTTGGCCCATAATGAAATGTTGGCAACGATGTTGAGTTATTCCAAAATCGTAGCAACTCGTCTCGGTACGGCAAAGTCCATTCGGGACGGGGCATTACAAGGTGGTATCAAAGCAAGTATTGGCCCTAGGATCGAAACCACTATCGACCCTAAGGATATAATTTTGTACTCAAATATATTTATGAAAGATTCTTGCTTCTCTTTGTCAATTTACAAAACTATTGATTTGTTACTTACTCTTCTTTTATTCAAAATTTTGTAGATATAGCGACCGGAACGATGTACCATTCTCAAGGACAGGGCTTCGACGGCTTCGTTCGGTTACTGCAAGAGGTGGCTGAGTATATTGGTTATGTTGCACCAGACTATGTGGGATTTGTCTCTACTGTTCTACCATATCCCTGTCAGATGACAGTGGCACTCTTTCCTTTGATCCCTCAGTTGTCGACTCGTTAGTACAATGTCACCCTTCCCACACTTGCACTAGCGATGTAGGATGTCGCTCGTCTAGCCTTAGGTCAGCTCCGCCAGTTTCACTAGGGTTTCCTTAGTGGGAGTCAGTTTTGTTTGTTACCATCTGTTGAGTTTGGCTCCACCACATTCACTTATCCGTGCACTTGTCATGAGGGTCATCCCTCTCTTGTGATCCTAGATCGGTCCACTCAGGCCCAGGACCATGTGTATCGAGGACTCCTCAAGGCATACACCATTCTGGAGGCTGAGGCGGTATACTTGAGAGGATTGGTCTACCCAGTACCCACACCCGCACCAGCACTAGCACCTATACCCGCACCCGCACCTGCACCAGTGTTTGCACCTGCTCCAGCTCCTGCACCTATACCCGCACCTGCACCCACAGTTGTACCTGTACAAGTTCCTGCACCTGCACCCCTACTCGAGGCACATATTCCTTCTTACCCAGTGATTCCCTCACCAGTTGTTTCAGGGGTGCCCACCTCTAGTTCACACGTCCCGATAGCATCACCCACACACGCTTTAGCATCTAGTTCTCACCCACCCCACACCACTACCCGTAGGGATGATAGCGATGATGACACAGAGCCTGAGTACTCACATGGCACACTAGCTACACCTGACTACACTCCCGAATCACCGGAGTACACTCCCGAGTCTCCTGATTATACTCCAGAGTCTCCTTCTCTCCCTCATCGAGAGCTTCCTTCGAATGTTGACTATCGTGATAGTATCATTCGCATTGGCGAGTCTTCCGGAGCTCGTTTTGTTGATGGCACTCCCTCAGTTCATCCCGTACTTGTGGTTCACCCGGATGCATCCATTAGGATTGTTGTTCCGGTCTCTGCTCCGGCATCAGCCTCAGCTTCAGCTCCATCAGTAGCAGGACAATCGGGCATCATAGACATTACTGATGATTCAGAGGAGGATCCCTAGGAGGTTGAGGTGTATCCTAAGGGCACCGAGGAGTAGGCTTCGACAGTTAGACATAGGCTAGAATAGATATATATATATATATATTCTGAGCCCTTTTTGTAGCGCTCACCCCTTATGGGTTATGGAGCTAGATGTGATGATGGATGTAATGACTTTGGCTTTATGTGCTAGCCTAGCTTTTGGATGTTTGGTGCGTTCAGTCATGGTGATGATATTTTGTGACTTGGACACCTTCCCCTTATGTATGTGATAACACTGATGTTTATGTAAAAATGGTAGTTGCATTATCTTTATTTTATTTTATTTTTTGCATTAATTTTTATTGTTGCTTGCTTCATTCGTTTAGATGGTTAGGGGTGACCATCGCCAAATCTGTGCTCCCGTTTGACTTGGTTTTGAGGACACAAATCAAAACCAAGAACAGCCTCCAGCAAAAGAACATTCTCAAGAGGCATCCTCTCAGAATGCACAACCTGATATTCCGCCGCCTCCACCACTCAATATAACTCATTTAATGGAATCCCAAATTCAAGTTCTTCAAGGCATGGCTCAAGGTTTCGCAGCCATACAGCAGCAGTTAGCACCCCACCTAGCTCCACGGCAAGGGCGACCCAAGTTGACAGAATTTCTCCGTTCTCGCCCACCAGAATTTTCTCAAACCATTGAACCCATTGATGCTGAGGATTGGATTATATATGTTGAGAGGAAGCTAGACATGGTGCAATGTAACCCAGTTGAGAAAGTGCTTTATACTTCACACCAACTGCGAGGTCATGCTGCAAATTGGTGGGAAAATTTTAGGGCAGCCCATGCTAATGCTGCCAACATTGAGTGGGCTGAATTTGCAGAAGCTTTCAAAGAAGCATATATTCCCTATAGTCTGTTAGAGCTAAAAAGGGCAGAATTTGATCGTCTTCGCCAAGGGGGATCTATCCTTACTAAGTATCTTAACCGATTCACCCGATTATCTAGATATGCAAGTGATGAGGTGGATACTGACAAAAAGAAGACCAGAAGGTTTCTGAAAGGGATAGATACAAATTTAAGAGTTCAATTGGTAGGGCTTGATTTTCCAGATTTTCAAACACTGGTCAACGAGGCTATCCTGATAGAGAGTGCTAGAAAGGAGGTAGATGATTTCCGCGAGCGCAAGAATTTTCAGCAAGGCAACTCTTCTCGGGGTATCTCTCGCCCTCGTTTGAGCCAGTCATCCCAAACCCAAAACACAACTTTCCACCGACCTCAGCCAAGCAATTTCACCCATCCTACTAGTCAACTATCATACCGTCCACCAACTCCTCACTACCTTTAAAACCCACCACCAAGGCCAACCCACATAAATCCCAGAGGGCATAATTCTACTTCATTCACTCCTTCTGCTAAAAGTTTCACTTCAGCTGTCGGGGTACAATGCTTCCATTGTCATGGTTTTGGACACATCGCCCGCAACTGCCCACACAATCAAGGTAACGTAGCCCCTGCTCGTTCAAGTGTGAGTACTGCTCATGCCCCACCTGCAGGTCAAACTAGGATTGTACCCGCTGCTAGTGCTCCAACCTCTAGAGCCTCCAACAATTTGGGTAGAGTAAGAGTGAACCATGTGCAAGCTGACACTACTCAAGAAGCTCTAGAAGTGGTCATGGGTATGTTCTTACTCAACTTAGTACCTGCTACCGTATTATTTGATTCTGGTGCTTTTCATTCCTTTATTTCAAGAAAGATTGTGGACAAAATTTTTTGGGAAACTCAAAACTTGAAATGGCATTAATTGTGTGTTCACCCAGAGGGGAATTAAGGGCAGATCAGTTTTGTCCCAAGTTAAACCTATAGTTTCAAGGAGTGACATTTGTTGTTAATCCCATTATACTTCCTAATCAAGGTTTAGACCTTATCCTTGGAATGAATTAGTTGTCCAAGTATCATGACCGCATAAACTATTCCGAAAGGACAGTAACTTTAGCAAACCTTGAAGGAAAAGAAGTGACACATGTTTTTGGAGGGAATTCTAAGAAGCAACTCATGTTGAATAATGTTCAAGCTATTGGTTTGAAGGAGGTGCCAATAGTAAACGAATACCCATAAGTTTTTCCTGATGAGCTGCCTGGAATGCCTCCAGACCGAGAGGTAGAGTTTGCCATAGAGCTTGCACCGGGCACCGCACCAATAGCAAAAAGACCCTATAGAATGGCCGCAAACGAGCTAGCTGAAGTCAAAAAGCAAATAGAAGAACTTCAAGCTTTAGTGTATGTGCGCCCTAGTACATCTCCTTGGGGGGGCACCTGTGCTATTGGTCAAAAAGAAAGATGGCTCTGATCGCATGTGTGTTGATTATCAAGCTTTGAATGAGGCCACTATCAAGAATAAATATCCCTTGTCGAGGATTGATGATCTGTTTGATCAATTAACTGGAGCAAAAGTTTTCTCAAAAATAGACCTTAGATTGGGTTATCATCAGTTAAAAATCAGGCCACAAGATATACCCAAAACAGCCTTCTCTATCCGTTATGGTCTATATGAGTATACAGTGATGTCATTTGGTGAGAAACCAAGGGTTGGTTTCGGAGTCTGTGATGAGTGATTGACAGATTTTATCCTCTAATTCGAAGGGGTCCTTCCGAAGGGGTTCGGAGGTTGTTTCACCGAAGGGTTCGGTGGGTCTGGTTGCTGCAGCTGTTGCAGCGGAGTGTGCCTGTCGGAGGGGTCCGACAGTACACGAGGACTGGGTTGTACCGAAGGTCTCGGTATTTTGGGTGGTACACCGGAGTGTGTGTCGAAGGTTGTTTACCCGGAGAGGTCTCTGGGGTACTGGATACACTTGTCTGTTTGTCTGTGGTGCGCAGGTGACTTCGGAGGCGACGGACGGTTCGTAGCAAATGAACCTGGGTCAAGCGGGAGGCTTGATGCCAGGCGAGTGGGGAGCTCGGTCACGAAGGCTGCGAAGGGGTCGAGGTCGGACCTCGGGTCAAGGTGCGCCAGGAGAAGGCAGTAAGTGCGGAGTATGACTCCGGGTGAAGGTACCCCGAGATGAAGTCCTCGGAGGCGAGGCACTTCGAAGGGGACTCCGAATGGAGTGACTTCGGAGTATGGTGGACCAAGTCCTCAGAAATTAGGCAAGGCGTTCGAAGTGTGCTCCGGAGGGAGGCACTCAAAGGTATACCCGACGAAGGTCTCAGAAGTCAAGGTGCATCGAAGGCATGGTCCGGGTGAGGATCGTCGAGGAGTGTGCTCGGGGAGAGACACTGCGACGAAGTGCTCATGGAATGCTTCATGCGGAGGCCTTGGATGAAGGAGGGACTTCGAAGGGTGGTACTCTGAAGGTGGGGCTTCGGAGTGAGGCTGGCTTCGGAGTAAAGCTGACTCCGGAGTGAGGCTGGCTCCGGAGTGAGGCTGACTTGAGGTACTTCGGCCATGCATGGCTTCGGTACATGGACTGACGGAGTTCGAGCTGGGAGAAGTTGCGAAGCCGTGGTGGTCCACTCCGAATGTGTTGGTGCGAAGGCCCAAGGGCTTTGACGGCTTCGACTCAAAACTGTCATTGTATCGAAGGCTGACTTCGGTGAAGCGAAGGCCGTCAGGCTCAAGGCTTCTCACCGAAGCTACCGCACCCCTCGCATGCGAAGGGGGGATTCAGAAGGGTCCAAAACTACAAAGGCTGACAGCGTCTGCTCTGCAAAAGCTGGTGTTGTCCCCTCTGTGAAGCTGACAAAAGAAGCCTCCAAATAAAGTAGACTACCAGTTGTACCCCCTGTTCTGATGAGACAAAAACAGTGTAAACCCTAGGGGTAAAGTAGTCTATTCATAGGGCTGAATAGTGCCTATAAATAGTGGAGGCTAGCTAGGTCACATCAACACTTTAAGCAGCCATTGTAGAACTCATGTGCTAGCTCATCCTGTGAGTTCATTTTGTGTTCCCTGTTCAAGCAATGAAGCTTTGATTCTGTTTCCATTTTCTGCTTGAACTTGTATGCGTACTTCACTGCATGCTTTGATTTCTCTGTGCACCTTCTTCTTGTGAGTTTTCTAGAGAGGTGTGTGAGAAATATTTCTGGGTGAAGTGTGTTTTTTAGTGTCTGTTCGCTCTATGTAAACTGGAGGCTAGACCTCTATGATTACTAGCGAAGCACTGTGCTAAGCCCGTTTTCTTTCCTTGTCGAAGTCCTCGGTGAAGTGTGTTCAGTGTGCGTTTAGACCTCTGAAGTGCGAAGCCTAGTACCAGTTGCTAGCGCTGAGTATTTGATCGAAGTCATCAGAGGGAAGTATGCTCTTGCGAAGGGTGAAGTGCGAAGCCTGCTCGAAGGCACCCAGTGTGCTGAGCCTGCACTGACTTAGCAGAGCCAATCGAAGTCCTCAGAGGGAAGTCTTCTCTTGCAAAGGGTGAAGTGCGAAGCTTGTTCGAAGGCACCCTGTGTGTGGAGCCTGCACTGACTTAGCAGAGCTGTATTTTCGAGGTTGTGGGTGGAAGCAAAGTCTTCTGGGCTTCGAACTTTTGCTCCTTGCAAAGCCTGATTTCGGAGCTGTAAACTACCTCCGAACCAGAACTTCGAAGGGTGTGTTCGAAGCCTATTCCGTAGAAGACAGAATTAAAATAGAAGGCTATTTTTAGTCTGAAATTTTAAAAGCTCCCATTCACCCCCTCTGGTCGCCATTTCCGGTCCAACATTTGGATTAACAAATGCACCAGCATATTTCATGACCATGATGAATAATGTCTTTATGGAATATTTAGACAAATTTGTGGTGGTTTTCCTTGATGACATCCTAATTTATTCCAAGAGTCGGGAAGAGCACACAAATCATCTACGTTTAATTCTAGAGAAATTTAAGGAACATCAGCTCTATGCCAAATTTTCCAAGTGTGAATTTTGGCTAGATCAAGTTGCCTTTCTAGGGCATGTCATAACGGCGAGAGGTATTGAAGTTGACCCTAGTAAGATAGAAATTGTGGTAACCTGGTTAACACCTACCACTGTTACAGAAATCCGAAGTTTTTTAGGGTTCGTTGGTTATTACAGGAGGTTCATTGAAGGTTTTTTCAAAATTGCCAAGCCAATGACAAAATTATTGAAGAAAGATAATAAATTTATTTGGACAACTGAATGTGAAGATAGTTTTCAAGAATTGAAAAAGACGCTTACTACAGCACATGTACTAACACTCCCTGATATAAGAAAAGACTTTGAGATTTATTGTGATGCATCTCGTAATGGTCTAGGGTGTGTTTTAATGCAAGACCGCAAGGTAGTAGCATATGCTTCAAGGCAATTAAGATCTGATGAGCAGAATTATCCCACCCATGATTTAGAATTAGCTTTCGTAGTGCATGCCCTAAAAATTTGGAGGCATTATCTTTTGGGTAATAGATGTGAAATATACACATACCATAAGAGTCTAAAGTATATCTTTACCCAAACAGAATTGAATCTGAGGCAAAGAAGATGGCTGGAATTGATAAAAGATTATAACTTAGGCATCCATTATCATCCTGGAAAAGCTAATGTGGTAGCAGATGCCTTAAGTCGAAAAGCTTATTGTAACTTGGCATTGGTACATACCAATGAAGTTCATCTTTGCAACGAATTTGAGAAGCTTTGACTCACGGTAGTACCTCATGGAGCTTTGGCCAACCTAGAGGTAATGCCTACCTTGGAATCTCAAATACATGAAGTCCAAAAACAAGATGAGGAGATTGGTCACATCAAAGAAGGCATAACCGCAGGAAAGAATCAAGAATTTAGGGTTGATGACCAAGGAACATTATGGATCGGTCGGCGAATTTGTGTTCCAAACAAGGAGGATATTAGAAATCTTATTTTAAAAGAAGCTCATGATTCTATATATTCCATTCATCCTGGAAGTACAAAAATGTATCAAGATTTGAGGCAAAATTTTTGGTGGTCGGGAATGAAGAAGGATGTTACAGATTATGTCGCCAAGTGCGATACATGCCAACGCATAACTGCGGTGCATCAAAAATCAGTAGGTTTGTTGCAACCTCTATCTATCCCAGAATGGAAATGGGAATAGGTAGGCATGGACTTTATAACAGGATTACCCAGAACCCAAAAAGGTCATGATTCTATATGGGTAATCATTGATCGATTAACCAAACTTGCACATTTCCTACCTGTCAAGACTACTTTCAATGGCAAACAATTGGCTGAGTTATACATGAATCGTATAGTTTGTCTTCATGGTGTACCTAAGAAAATAATATCAGATAGAGGTACCCAATTCACTTCTAGATTTTGGGAGCAATTGCATAAAGCTTTAGGTACTCATCTGAATTTCAGTACAACATACCATCCCAAGACTGATGGTCAGACAGAACGAGTGAATCAAATTCTTGAAGACATGTTGAGGGCGTGTGCCCTAGAATTTAAGCATACTTGGGATCTATGCTTACCTTATGCTAAATTTTCTTATAATAATAGTTACCAAGCTAGCATCCAAATGTCACCCAATGAGGCATTGTATGGAAGGAAGTGCAGAACACCTTTATATTGGGATGCCACTAGTGATAATTCAATATTTGGGCCCGATGTTATTCAATCTGCTGAAGACCAAGTGAAAATCATCTAGAGCAGACTTCAAACAGCCCAAAGTCATCAGAAGAGCTATGCGGATACCCGTCGTCGGCACTTGGAGTTTGAGATTGGAGATCAGGTATACATACGAGTATCACCCTTGCGAGGTGTTAGGAGGTTTGGTATCTCCGAAAAATTAGCACCTCGATATGTAGGTCCCTACCCTATCATTGCCTGATGTGGGGAAGTTGCTTATCAGTTAGAACTTCCCGCATCATTATCAGCGGTACATGATGTATTTCATGTGTATCATGTTCCAATACCTAGATCATCATATTAGTGCCTGTAGCTCGCCGGCACCGTCAGGCCCCAAATATTCTTTAGGTTCATCGTGGCTAGAATAATGTAGCCATTTTTAGCTCAATAGACAGCACGGTTAGGTTTGTAGTAGGTATAATCTGGTTAAAAGTGCCCTCGTTGGACGCCAAAGCATCACCGTCGCCATCTGCACTGGCGAGTGGTGGTGCTGCTTCGTGCTTCTAATCAGGGAAACTGTAGCTCCATTTAGTAATCCGACCATTGATCTTGAACCTACCTACTAGGCGGACATGTTGTTAAAATTTTAGCTCAATCGGAGCAGTAGGGAAGGAGAACAGTGCTGAAGAAATGTCGACCATCCGCGGTCGTCTTCAACCTCCAGCCACTGCCTTTCTTCTGTTCTGTGTGACTGACTGGTGGACCCAAGTTTCTGTACTGCTTCTGCCGCGTGGCTGCGCCATAGCATACGCGCCTGGCCGTTGGGCCCACGTGCATGCGCCAGCCGCGTGCGCGCGTGCGTGGCTGCATGCTTAAGAAGCACCTGGCCGATCAGTTGTGGGCTGGCTTGGCCAGCCCACTTACACAGTAGTTTTCCATTTTTATATATATGCATATTTATTTTCTGGAATAAATAAAAATAAAAATAAATAAATAATTAAAAATAAATAAATAAATAAAATTAAAAATAAAATAGAAATAGAAATATATTTTATAATAACAGATCGAACGTTTGGACTTTAATTCTTAATTTTTATTTTTTAAAAAAATTTAATAGTATTCCGATAGCTCTAGAAAATTCATTTTAATTCCGATTAGCTCCGTTTAAGTTCTTACATGTTTATAAATTCCTAAACTTCATGTTAGTCCAAAATAAAAATATTTTAGTAAAACTTTTGTGTGCTCTTATTTATGTATTGTTAATGGTTTCGTAGTTGTCGATACCGAGGACCAACAAGGTTTTGACCCAGAAGACCCGGATTACCTTCTCGAGCAAGGCAAGTCTTCCTTTGATCATGCTTGCTCCTATAATTGCTAAATTATTTATGTACAAATGCATGTTTAGGACACACGCACACATACACTCAATATTATTGACGATCTCCAAGCGCGATTATGTCAACTAAAACCTAAACTTGTCACACTAGCCTTCCTTTGAATGTTGATAACCTTGTAAACCCTTGTAACCACAAAGATTGGTATAATCCCTTCCTAGTATTGTGGTGTGGGTTATACTCAATCAACTTTTTATCTTTTATTTCATATCAAATGCAATCATTGAAATGAATGAATCGTGTGGGATAAAATGGGTTTCGAAGGAATGTTTTGAAAACGGTACCAAGTACCGATTGTGTTGAAAGCAAATGAAAAAGGAGTGTTTTGGGTAAAAATTGCCATGTGTCGTCGTCGCCTTCGTGGCTCGACTTCAAGTGGCGCATAAGGAATGATTCCTTGGGAAAAACGTCGTGCACACCAAAGTGCAACCTTGTGGGCATTATGGGGTGTCCCTGGTTAAGTACTTAGTGGGTTTAGGATCACTTGATTACTGATGGAAGTAAAATAGCCGGGGTGTCTCATGGTTTTGTGAATGAATTATGAAGTCCTACTCGGACGTGATTTTGTCTTGTGATAAAATGTTGGAGATGAAGGAGCAAGGGAGAAGGCGAAAGAAGTATGAGCACCCGCGGGATTTTAGGGGAGGAGCAGAGGCTGCCTGATCCTTGGTCGAGAGGGGCCCTTCTATGTGGTAATAGGTTATCATAGATCGGCTCTGGAAATACTTTGTCACGAACCTCCTATACTACCGGGGTAGTAGGAGTAAGTTAATGTCGTAAGGGTAAAGTGTACACCTTCTGCAGAAGTATAAACTGTTCGAACAGCTTTGCCCACGGTCATGGGCAAGTGCCATGATAGTTGCCCATGCATATTCTTTGAATTTGGTTTTCAGCAAATAAACTGAGTTGTGGGTTGGGAAGCGTTACCAGAGTATGCCTTCATGGTGTACGACTAGCCTTAGTGGCTGGGAATGAGCTTGTGTAGCTCAGGAAGTCGTATGGCTTCATAGAGAGAAGGTGAGATTCAACCCTAGGATGAGATATGAAATATGTTTTGGTAAATGGGAAAAATCTACCCGATGGAGGGGTAGACTAGTACCGAGGTAAGAGGAAAGTAATTTTAGAATGGTGGTGTGGACTTTTAACGGTTTCATTGGGGTTTTGTTGCAAAGCAAACTCGGGGTGAGAAAATATTTGGAAAGTGAGAAATTTTGAAGGATGGTTGTGGAGAGTTGAAATAAGGGGATTGCCCCGAGTTTTTGAATATCAATTATTATCACTTGGGTTAAGGTGGAGGTTGAGACCTCTACCATCTGGTATGGTTCACTTAGTATTTTAAAACTTGCATGACTTTTTGAACCCTACGCCGCCCTTGTCTCAACTCATCTATAAACTCTTCCAAGGCTTGCTGAGTACGTATGTACTCACCCCTCCTCTTTCTAACTCCCCATAGTTTGAAGGTCAAGGTGAGGAAGAACCTTTTGAGGCTATCCCAGAAGATGAATGCTTTGAAGATGAAGACGTAGGAGAAGAGTAGGGTTTCGCTCCTAGTTTCCAATAATGAGTAGAGTAGTAATATGAATAGTATAAGACTTCCGCATTCTTCTATTCAATAGGTAGAAATACATAGATATCATGCTATTTCACAATAATAATGGTCATGTTGGGAACCAAACACTAGAAGAGATAGATGAGTATGAAGAAATAGTTCAGAAGACATTTATATCTGAAAATGAGGGATATGAGTTTTTCAATAATTTTGCTAAGAGTAAAGGTTTTAGTTTAAGGAAAGGCACTATTAGGTACACTGCAAAAAAAATAAATTATAAGTCGGCAGTTGTTGTGCTCCAATGAGAAATAAAAAATTTCAATTCGCTAGAAAAGAAAAGGACAACAAGGCGTTTGACACGATTCCAATGTCCTGTAGAGATTGTTATTAAACTGAATCTTGAGATGAATGTGTGGTATGTGCAAGGGTACGTTGATACACACAACCATGAGTTGGCAAGACCAAATGAAGTAGTGTTTTTGTTCTCACGCCGTAAAATGACACCATATCAAAAGAAAGAGATTGTGGCGTATCAGACAACGAGACTTAGAAAGTATCAAATTATGGATATTATGGAGCATCAATATGGAGGTTATCACAATGTGGGGCATATACTTAGGGATGTTTATAATTTTTCCTATTTGAATAAAAAGGGAAAGATTGTAGATGGCGATGCAAACTCGGTATTGCAGTACATGAAACAACGTTAAGACAAGGATTCAGGATTTTTCTTCCATTACTAGAGTAATAGTGAAGGGCGGTTGTTGAATTTGTTTTGGTGTGATTCGCAATCTCGGATGGACTACCAATCTTTTGGGGACCTTGTTATTTTTGACAGCACATACCAGACCAATACATACAACATGCCATTTGTGCCATTTGTAGGTTTGAATCATCATCGCAGCACTACCATTTTTGCATGTGCCATTTTTCACATGAAAATGTTGAGTCATATATATGGTTACTCCGAATTTTTTAAAGGCAATGTACCAAAAGAAACCTAGATCAGTAATAACAGATAGTGATTGTGCTATGCGAAAGGCTATTAGATTAGTTCTTCCTAGCACCTCGCACCGTCTGCGTGCTTGGCACATTGAGAGGAATGCAATGAGATATATTCATCATTCTATGATATCAGATTTTAGGAAGTTTATTTACATGTGTAGTATTAAAAAAATTAAGGTGGAGTGAAAACAATTCCAGATTGATCACAATATTACAAAGCGCAATAAGTGTCGCATGTGGCTGTCAAAGATGTACTTAACAAGGAAACTGTGGGCAACTTGTTTTGTGAAGAAGAAATATTTTTGGGTGCACAGAGTAACCAAATAAGTGAGGGTTTGAATAGTCGAAATCACAAACACCTAGATAGGGAAATGACACTGTATAATATGGTTGAGCATTTTTTTCATTGTGTCGTTTCAAAGAATCTAGTATCTGAATTTCTCTCTTGTCTATACGTAACACAGCCACCAGTGGCTGTTTGTAGTGTTCATTGGAATGAAAACCTACCCATTGAACAATTAGAAAAAGCTTAAATCAACAAAAATATAACTTTACATGAAAATTATTCCATGGAAATACCATTTGAGAAGAGACAATATTATGGTAGGTTATCAAAGAAAAAGGTCCAACTCTTGCACTATTGTCGTGATTGTTAATCCAATCCTTTCCCACGCTATGTAACTAATCAGATTGGTACGTTGAAAATGCAAACTTCCCATGTTTACCCTCTTTCTTCAAGTTATGGTTCAACATAATAGTATATGACGATATTAGCTGAAAATTAGTTCCAACAAAATAATATAAACCTATGTAACAACAACTTATACAACCCTTACCTCGGAATCCAACCATCCTAGCTTTACTAGACATCTCATATGACTGGAAAATAGTGCTATTGCATCTATGCGAACTAGCATTTTTTTCAGATGAACTTGCAAGTTCCTTCTCAACATATGCAATGGCAGCTTACTGATATCTACTAATATCTGCACAATTTATCAAGTTATGTACTATGCATCTAATCTAAATGAATATTGATGCATAAGTTAGGAACATACCAAACTGAACTTGTTCAACGTTTTGTTCACAGATCTTCTTCCGCTTCTTCACTTCGTAAGGAGATTTATGTCTTTTGCTCGGTTGTCTATCTCTCCTGGTTTTCACTTTCTCAACAAGTGTTGGACTTTTCACTAAATCTATTTTTCTCTTCACACATTCCCACTTAGGCCTCCCTTCCTTCTCAATATTAACCTAACTAATTTCTTCATTCATTACCCCACATGATTTCTGCCCACTACTCCTATCTATAAAATTCACCACCCTTTGCATGACTCTAAAAAGTTCAGGTAAACACCTAGTTAGCTCCTCTATCACTTCAATTCTTCTAACAAGACTATTGTACTATTCTTTTGTTTCTTTCTCAATCATGTAAATCCTATGAAGTATATTTTCAAACTTCCCATTATCATATTTTGACTCAGGTTTGTACGACCCTTTCATGCTATGGCTCTCGTCATAGAAATCTTATAAAGTTTCTGATAAAGTTTCCTCTTTACAACTATCTCCTTGTAAACGTTAAAATTACCTGCAAAGAATTATGAATAAGAGTATGATATTACATTACTTAATTTAATCAACACAATAACACAAGATGCATCAACCTTTGCAAATCCAATTTTCTTCACTCCTTTGAGTTGGACACGTTTAAAAACCTTGTTTCCACCCCAATTCCCAATAAGTGGATGCTCATGCAAATCATAGTCAAAACAATCATTCACAACTTAAACGTGTTCAAAGAACCATATCTGGCAACAAATAAGACAATTAATCAACATGTACATATTGCACTAAACATTCATTACTACTACGGTAATAATATAAAACATATTACCTGTAGAAACGCAAGATTGCCAACTAATCCAGTTCTCTTCTTCTTCTTAAAGAGCTCCACATGATTAATCAAAAAGTCCAACGTGACTCCGCCCAATTGTATCCTTTGATTTTTTTTTCAACATTTGACACAATTCTACAGTATGCACTACTAACATGTTCCTTCGAACAAGGAGCCAAAACAGTTCCCAACGCATATAACAAAAACATGCTACATAAACGATCATCGGCTTCAACATTGCCTATTCGTTCTTCCAAATGTTTTAATGTTATTGCGGTATCGCCTCTCCCTTTATACAAATTGAATAGTTCATTATCTGCCCTTTTGAATTAATTTTGACCTTCTCCCATTGGTCAACTAGACCTAATATACAATACACATCCCATCTTGTAATTGGAACAACATGGCCGTGTATTGTGAAACTTCTTTTTCCTTCCACATAATTTTCTACTTGGTCTTCCACAAGAATCCGCTGAATTGGCATAGCAGTTATACTAAGAAAACATTCCAATCCAATTTCTTTAACACACCTAAGTTGTTGCTTAGTCCATCTAGCACACAAGGCCACAAATTTTGTAGGCATACACACGGTAGGGGCCTAGTTACAAAGATAAATACAAAATGTATGTAAATATAACAATCTGATATATGTTGCATACTTTAAAAATATCTAACAAAAATGTAGGAAAAAACCATTACCATGCTTCACCCGTCGAGTCCAGCAATTTAACAAATCTTCTAGCAGAAGGTCAACCCACAATAGGTATTTTCAATCCAGCATTTACAAACAAATTTCTGAACTGCATTAAAATTCTGCTTTCACAGAATTTAGTTTCAGACATACATTTTTCAGCCAATTGCAACCAGTAGAAGAACAAGATTCAGGATTATATGCAAAACACATAAGCACTTTCAGCAAGTTACTCAAATTATTTCATTGCAATGTTTTACACAATAAATATTGACTCATTTGAGGGATCTCCTCGTTTGATAAACTACATCTGCAATAAACCTAACCAAATTGCAATGTAATTCAAAGGTTAAATTGCAATGTGCTAGCAGTATGATAAATTAAACATAACACTTATGACAACACAAACTTGTTGTGATAAAAGGAACATTACATTGCAGTCCTTAAAGTGCAGCTAGCGACGAATCCACCCCAAGAAGCTACGGGCGAAAGGGGAACCGAGGGAAATGCTGGAACAAGAAGAGTACTCCGTGCGGGCCGCTGGTGAGGAACATGCAATCCTCTATGTGCGTTGTCGGCGACAAATCCACCCAAAGAAGTTGTGCGCATAAGGAAGAACTGAGGAAATGCTAGAGCGGGAAGAGGCGAGAGAGGTCGCAGGTGATGAATCCACCCAATAAGTTGTGCACGGAAGGGGAACCGAAGGAATGCCAGAGCGAGAAGAGGCGGGAGAGCGTTGCCGATGAGGAACAAGCAGTCCTCCACCGCGTCGCCGGTGATGAATCTACCCTAACAAGATGAGCGCGGAAGGGGGAACCAAGGGGAATGAGGGGAATGCCAAAGCGAGAAGAGCCGGGAGAGGTGGCCCAGGGTCATGCGCGCCACCACCGACGAATCTACGTCGCGAACAGCAGGCGAGGCTTCGGACGCGGACAATGGAAAAAACAACAGAAAAAGGAAATGCGACGGGGATTGAGGAGGAGTTAGATATGATGGCTAGATAGGTCACTGGCTATAGCTAGTTTATCGTTTTTTAATTTTAATTATTTGTTTTTAAATGTTTTGAATCAACGACTAGGATTCTTTCAATGCTATTACCTCACACGGAGGTAACGAGGGCACCATAACAGCCCCCATATATGTACAATTAAACACTGAAACATAATCAGATTAAAGATAAACCAGATACTCGGTTAGGCTGTTAGCACACAAATTTTTTATAAATATTTTTTTGAGAAATTATATTTGACAAATTTTACGACGCACTAGAAATATTATGGATCGTCTATCTATTTTGATATAATGGCTAGGATTAAATACGGTGACCTATTATTTCTTGGGAGGTAATAGGTCACCCTTTAATTTTTCATAATTGTTTTTATCTGATAGAAATTTAGTGCCACCTTTTTAGGAATTTTCCCATTATTAGCGAAGATTTTTCTCATCAAGCAGATTTTTAGGATTCCATTTTTATTTTTTTCCTCTCTTACATGCAGGGCAATTACTGTTTTGCTCAACATTCCAATTTTGATTTTATTTAAAAAATTCCGGCAAAAGATGTTTAGTTTCATTCAAAATTGAAATATAAATTTGAAAAAAGGAAAAAATATATTATATTATTTTAAATACTAGTTGATTTATGATAATTTATGGTGAAATTTATTTTAAAAAATATTAAAATTTCATATGATCAGTATTAAACCGATAAGTTTCATTCAAAATTAAAATATAAATTTTAAAAAATTTTAAAAATATTTTAAATTATGATGATTTATGGTGAAATTTATTTTTAAAAATATTAAAATTTCAGATGATTATTAGTATAAACTGATAAGTTTATTAAAAATTGAAATATACATTTGAACAAATGAAAAAAATCTTCAAAATTATTTTAAATACTAGGTGATTTATGATGATTTGTGGTCAAATTTATTTTCAAAAATATTAAAATTTCTGATGATTAGTATAAACCAATAAGTTTCATTCAAAATTGAAAAAAAAATAAAAAATGAAAAAAAAAATCTAGAAACGAAGCCATTTTTTCTGCGATTGTGTTGCGGTTATGGGCCAACTCATTGCCTTCTTCCCGGTCACCTTATTTTTTAAAATTTTAATTAAAATCAATGGTTTAGATTACTAAAATAGAAGCACCATAACATAGCCCTTATGTTTCTAGATAAAGACAAAAAAATCACAAAACTAGACCCAGGGCCGGCTCTGGGTCAGTGCAAGAGGTGCACGGGCCTAAGGCCCATAGCCGAGGGGGCCCAAGGTCCAAGTATTTAGACTTCAGTAAATGACTCTACTCAGTCTGTTGTCGACTACCATAAGTCCATAGTTTGGATTGGCAATTTGGCATGCGAACAGGCATCGGATGAATAGCCGATGAGCCAAGTGCATGTCCTCTTATTTAGTGTTAATTAATCTGAAGTCGGATGTAAGTAAAAATACGTATATATATATATACATATATTATGTATACACAAAAATTAATAGGTATAATATATGTACACATATAGCACCTTAAGAGTGAAAGGATACATAGCGTCGAGTTGATATTAGAAACTCCAAAATGATGAGCCGACCCTGACTAGACCTGTGGACCGATAGAGATACCGTGGTCGACAGGATCAAATATGAAATACCCAGAGCAAATTATGAAGTGAGAGAATTAGAAGTGAAAAAAAAGATCCGTCGACCATTGAAGTATCGACACTTCAACGTTCGAATAATTATAGTTTTGTAATTTTTCAGGCCGGATATACAGAAATGCAGTTTAGCAAAAAAACAATTATAAAAAATTCATTACCACGCCGGGAGAGCTGCTGGGCCTTTCACCAACTCACTATGGGCCGTCAAGCTGACGAACTCCTCAGTCCATAGGCAATGCATGGCCTAGTTGTGACCATTACATCTCGGTTCGCACGAGTACACGAGCCGTAAGGCTTGGATGAGCTTTGTACAGGCCTAGTAGTGGATGGACCTCGTTAGCCAGCCCGTCGTGCAGCCGGCTAGACGTAGTAAAAATCATCTCTCCTGAGACCGGAGATCAGAGTGCGATACTGACAAAGCACAAAGTATAAGCAGGTAAGCGACACGCTGGGTCAACTAAAATTATCAAAGTTTGAAGTTTTGAACCCTAGATTAGGCGATTAGCAATGGCGTGCTGTGATAAGAGTGAGTGAGTGGGTCTCTGTATCTCTGGTCTGCCATAAAAATGTCGCCAGAAAAGAAGACGAGTGCTCTGAAATACTGCAGACATTTAGGCCCGCCCTTTTCGAATGAAACGGCATAGCAGTCATTAGCAGCGGCTTCCTTCAAAAAATCAGTAACACGTATTCACAATTTGGTAGATGGTAAGAGTTACTCTAGAAATCAACTCTCTATATATTTTTTTGGGATTTATTTTTAAGATACAAATAACTTAAAATATGTTTATCTCCGATAAAGTCCCTAAATTAGAGTATGTGAGTATGTTCCCTAAAAATAAAAAATGCAATGATTAATTTTGGAGATCCTTTATTTTTAGGAGTCATTTATGGTATTTATTGGAGGTGATTTTTTAATTATAATCTCAAAAATTTAGATAATGTAACTCTTTAAAGTTTCTTTTAGGGGAAATTTGCTCTCATGCCACACATAAGTTGGTGGAATTTGCTCTTTTCCCCATATAAATGTATAACATGTGGTCTTTGGACCCAGTTGTCAAACACAGGACGTGACAGAAAAGTAAACACCACTCAACTTTGTGACATAAGAGCAAAAATTCCTTCTTTTAGAGACGCTATTAGCGACCAAATCATAATCATCACACACAATCATGATAAGAAAGATAAAAATAAATCTCGCACAGGAAATCCCTTGCCGAGCCGGGCACCATGCATGTTCCCTTTCTTCTTTCATGTTCAATTCATACAATGTGTAATGCTCCATATATATATAACCATAGCTAACTTGCTCCTTAAGTTTCCTACTAATCCCTTACTCCCAAATTGCTACTAATCTCTACTAATTACCTACTAGCCCTTTATGTAGAAGGTTCCGGAGATTCTTTCTTCTTAGAAAACTGGCTTACCCCTAAGATTCTTTCTTCTTAGGAAATTAGCTTGCCCCCAAACCAGTGCTTCAAGAAAATCCAATCATCGCTACTAATTACCTTCTAATTACCTACTAACATCGTGTTTATCTTCAGAATCCTCGTGAGCAACACGATTCTTGTTTAAACTTTTCCTTGAAGATGCAATGATGCACCGACAGACTTATAGAACCACATGGTATCAAACTCTCTTCCTTCCATTCCTCTCTCTCATGCATATATAGAACCACCTTGATACCAGTGATAGGCTTGAGGAAGGAAGAGTTTGTGAGGCTGCTCCCAAACTCTTTATCAGCACTGCTTCTCCCCATGAGAGCCTAATCCTAGCATGCTGAGCCTTGGAGGCAAAGCTAGCCTCCTCCTCTTCTACTTGAGGGTTCACTGTGATGTGACTGGATTTAGAGCGCCACCTTTCAGTGATGAGATGGTGAGGCCCTATGAGCGGAGCAGCGCAGTGCAGCCCCGCCAGCAGCGTGGCGTGTCACGATGTAGCCCTCACGAGCGGCGCAACACTAGGCAGCATCTAAGCACGACGTGACTTTGTGAGTGGCACGACATGGACCCACGAATGGTGTAGCACAACCCTACGAATGGTGCGACGCGATCCCATTAGTGGTGCAGCGTGAACAATCATCACAGAGAGGATGGGTGGAGTAGCGGACAACGCACAACTAATGGCGGGTAAAGGCTAGCGGAGGGTCACGTAGAGTGTGATGATATAGACCACGACACAGATGGTTAGTGTGGTACTAGCGACGTGGATCTGGTAGTTGGCGGTGCAGATCTAATCATCGGTGACGTAGATCTAGTGGTCAGTAGCAACCTTGGTTGAGTTGCGGCCACAAGTGTTGTGAGCGTAGTTCACCATGCGGAGGGCGACACGTTGAGGGCCGCTCTAATCGCAATCAATACACACAATCACACTAAGAAATAGAAAAATAAATCGCATGCGGGAAGCCCCCTACCGAGACGGCCATCGTGTTTCATTTCTTCTTTCTTGTTCGATTCATATAATGTGTAATGCTCCCTATATATAACCATAGCCAACTTCCTCCTTAAGTTTCCTATTAATCTCTTACTTGACTCCCAAGTTGCTACTAATCCCTACTAATTACCTACTAACCATTTCTCATAAGGTTCCTGATATAGAGTC
Source organism: Zizania palustris (assembly GCA_019279435.1). Classification (NCBI taxonomy): domain Eukaryota; kingdom Viridiplantae; phylum Streptophyta; class Magnoliopsida; order Poales; family Poaceae; genus Zizania; species Zizania palustris. The sequence continues at coordinate 12,098,399 of JAAALK010000284.1, forward strand.
GATGACGGCGGGAGCGGGGGGCTGAGCCGGCTGTGGTGAGTGGGGCGTTGGGTGAGGGAGGCGAGGGCACAAGGAGCGGGGCGGAGACCGACAGTTGTGGGGCAGAGCTTGGGGCACATACGGTGGCGCTTGTAGCATCCTTCTCTGCTGACATGTCCATAGTTACAGCATGTATTAGGAAGGTCACGAACACAATGGTGTATCTACTGGGTATGCTGGGTGGCCCCGACATACCATGTGTCCTACCTGCCAGCCTCTATACATATGTGCAATTTTTTGACTAATCCAACAAATCAACCAACAAACTAGCGTGTAAGCAACGCAAATAGAAATCAAGGCCCAACTCCCAAGCTGCTAGGTCTGGCGATGCAGTCTGTAGGCCCATACACAAGTAAAACACATGCATTAAAATAATATAATTTATGCATTAACGCAATAATTCCTAACTTTTGCCTTAGTCTGCTCGCCTCGTCGCCAGGATGACAGGTCCAGTGAGGCGGTGACCGACGTATACATGTTGCCTCGTCGCTTGGGATCTCACATTCTCGCCTCATCTAGATGCCCTCGGTCATTGCTGGTTTCTTGATTGGTACAATCTTGTGAGTTGCCACGCGTTGACACCCGACCACCCGACGGGTGATGCCTAACAACCTACGTCCTAAAGTCACCAGATCGCTAGGCAGTCACGCAAGAAGACATGACATGAAGCGACTTGTATGAAATTTTTGTTTTTTCTAATAAAACCTATAATTTATTTATATTTTTATTTTGAAATTGTTTAGCTGTGAAGAGAAATAGAGATATTGCGTCACTTTTTCAGAAACATGTAGCTAAGAAGATGGATGGTGCTTTGAATCCTACCCATCTCCAATTGAAACTACTGTATGGGAACAACAAACTAATCAAGAGCAAGTAACAGAAATTGATGAAGTTGTAGAAGATGTGCCTCCACCCCCATCACCATCACCACAGTCGGTGTATGACATCAATCATTTTTCACATGATCCAGGTAAAAGGAAGCATATTGAATGTTATCTGGTTAATGATCAAGGCGCAATTCGAAGATCATATATTATTAAAGGTCCATGCCAGTCTTATACACATGATTTCCCAAAAAGAAAGATTGACAATAGATATCGTTGGTTCAATTTCGTATGGTTTTCTAAACATGAGGAGTGCCTTGAATTATAACTTGGTTATTATATTAATGACATGAGACAAGCTAATAGCTTCAAAGTTGTAGACATTCTTGTTGATCTCTCAGTTTAGCTAGTTGAAACTAACAAATAGACATAAAGTGTATGATATGGTTTATATGCTTCTCAAATTAGCTTTGCTTCTACCAGTGACAACATCAAGTGTTGAAAGAGTATCTTGTGCAATGATTTTAGTGAAAACAAAGCTAAGAAATAAGATGAGTGATAGTCTCTTGGATGATTGTCTAGTTACATTCATTGAAAAGATATTTTCTTTGAAGTGGATGAAGATGATATTGTTGGACCAGAAACGGCGACTAGAGGGGGGTGAATGGGAGCTTTTAAAATTTCAGGCTAAAATAGCCTTCTGTTTTAAAACTGTCTTCTGCGGAACAGGCTTCGAACACACCCTTCGAAGTACAGGTTCGGAGGTATTTGACGACTCCGAACACAGGCTTCGCAAGGAGTAAAAGTTCGAAGCCAAGAGGACTTCTCTCCACCCACAACCTCGAAAAATCAGCTCTGCTAAGTCAGTGTAGGCTCCGCACACAGGGTGCTTCGAGCAGGCTTCCCACTCCACCCTTCGCAAGAACATACTACCCTCTAAGGACTTCAACCAAATACTTAGCGACAGCAACTGGTGCTGGGCTTCGTACTTCAAAGGTCTAAACGCACACTAACCAGACTTCGCTAGGGGCTTCGACACGGGAAGAGAAACGGGCTTCAATCAATGCTTCGCTAGTAAGCAGCGAGGTCTAGCCTCCAGTTTACACAGAGCGAACACACTGAAAAGCACACTTCGCACAAACACACTTCCCCCAAACAGGCTTCGGTGCACTACAAGAAGTCAATGCAGGCAGCGAGGTATGCAAACAAGCTTAAGCATAAAATGAACACAGAAACAGGGCTTCGCTGCTTGAACAAGGAACACAATAAATGAACTCACAAGATGAATACAAAGTGTGGTGGCTAGCACAGGAGTTCTACAATGAATGCTCAAAGTATTAAATGTGACCTACCCTGCCTCCACTATTTATAGCCACTATTCACCCATGTGAATTGACTACTTTACCCCTAGGGTTTACAATGGTTTTGTCTCATCAGAACTGAGGGGTACAAAAGGTAGTCAACTTTATTTGGAGGCTTCTCTGTCAGCTTTGCAGAGGGGACAATGTTAGCTTTTTGCAGAGCAGACACTGTTAGCCTTTACAGTGTTGGACCCTTCTGAAGCCCCTCTTCGCACGCGAGGGGTGTGGTAGCTTCGGTGAGAAGCCTTGAGCCTGACGGCCTTCGCTTCACCGAAGTCAGCCTTCGATACAGTGACGGTTTTGAGCTGAAGCCGTCAAAGCCCTTGGGCCTTCGCACCAACACCTTCGGAGTGGACCACCACGGCTTCGCAGCTTCTCCCAGCTCGAACTCCATCAGTCCGTGTACCGAAGCCATGCAGGCCGAAGTACCACAAGTCAACCTCACTCCGGAGCCAGCCTCGCTCCAAAGCCTGCTTCACTCCGAAGCCCCACCTTCGGAGTACCACCCTTCGAAGTCCCTCCTTCGTCCAAGGCCTCTGCATGAAGCATTCCATGAGCACTTCGTCGCAGTGTCTCTCCCCGAGCACACTCCTCGATGAGCCTCACCCAGACCATGCCTTCGATGCACCTCGACTTTTGAGACCTTCGTCAGGTAACCTTCGAGTGTCTCCCTCCGGAGCACACTTCGAACACCTTGCCTCTACTGAGGACTTGATCCACCATACTCCGAAGTCACTCCATTCGGAGTACCCTTCGAAGTGCCTCACCTCCGAGGACTTCGTCTCGGAGTACCTTCACCCGGAGACACGCTCCACACTTACTACCTTCTCCTGACACACCTAGACTCGAGGTACGACCTCGACCCCTTCACAGCCTTCGTGACGGAGCTCCCCGCTCCCCTGGTATCAAGCCTCCCGCTTGTCCCAGGTTCACTTGCTACGACCCGTCCGTCGCCTCCGAAGTCCCCTGCGCACCACAGACAAGCAGACAAGTGTATCCCGTACCCCGGAGACCTCTCCGGGTTAGCAACCTTCGGCACACACTCCGGTGTACCGCCCAAAATACCGAGACCTTTGATACAACCCAGTCATCGTGTACTGTCGGACCCCTCCGACAGGCACACTCCGCTGCAACAGCTGCAGCAACCAAACCAACCTCTGAACACTTTCGGAGATCCAACCTCCGAACCCCTTCGGAGGTACCCCTTCGAATCAGAGGTTAAACTCTGTCAATCACTCATCACAGACTCTGAAACCAACCCTTGGTTTCTCAATCTCCCCCTTGATGAGTGCATTGAAAACCAAATTCAAGTTCAAGAAAATTTGAAGAATTTCAGCACACAAGTGACCATAAAAACTCATAAACGAGCCAAATCATGTCACTTAACAAATGAATTTTTCTCCCCCTTTTCAAAAGAGTAAAAGCCCCTTCGGCAAAACCTCCCTTTGCAAGATAAAAACTCATAAAAACTCCCCCTGAGTTAATTTTACCCCCTTGCTGCAGAGAGCTCAAAAATTTCTCCCCCTTTGGCAATGCAAGCATCAAGGAGTATGTAAAAGATGCATAGCTTCGAAATGGGCAGAATTGCAAAGACATATAAAGCAAAAATATGCCAATATTAATATCGATTATCATGTGCTCGGCTCAATTTAACATTCTCTAAAAACATGATGACAGCATGTGATTTTAATATTTTGAAATAAAAGCATCACCACTTAATCAAGGTAACTAGACAAGTAAAAACAGGGACTGCGCAAAGCTAGTCAATTTCTACTCTAGACAGACAAGTCCAGTTCAAGTGGAGCATTTAAAAGCAAACTTCATGATCAAAGAGTTTTGTTGTTCTTTTTCATAATGCCAGGGGTTATTTGTTTGTCTACCTTATACTTTCCAATCAAGCCAAGCCTAGGCATGAAAGCCATCAGAAGCTTAAGGCGGTGATTTTGGCATACACTACACTATCCCAATTCAGACCAATGTGGAATGTTAAACAGTCTAGAATAGGGTAGTGCGACAAACAAACCCACCTGGATCTTTTTGCTTTGAAGCATGCAAATCATGGTTTGTTGTAAGTGAACAAACTGTTTAGCATTTGATGAATATCCATGAGTATATAGAACAATTTTTCAAGTTGCAATGTTTTAGCATCCAGAGAAAAGGTTGTAGGACCGAAAGTAGCGACCAGAGGGGGGTGAATGGGCGCCTAAAAAATTCTTTCGAATCAATGGCCTTCTCCCAATACCCAACGCACCTCAACAGACTAACAGCGAGAAGTAAACAGTTTAACAAAAAAAAACAGATCAACTGAGCTAAAAATAATCTAGCCTAAAAATGACTGGTGTCCTAAATCAAAGAACACCAACACAGTGCTTAAAGGCAGATTAAAATATCATCACAGAACGAATGCCATCTTCACAAAAGTTTCACTACATCATAGATGATCCATCAAACACAAGCAGAATATTCACAGTTTATAGGAAGTTCATCAAGTAAATCAGACACACTATTTAACGCATTTAAACTGGTCAAAAATAAATGCAGTAAATAAAATGTGCTCATAAATTTATCGGTGAATATCTAGTGCATTCTGAAATAAAAGAACTGAATAAAAACGATTAAACACAGATGAACTATACTGGAATATATGATTTAAAATGCAAGATTTTTCTAAGCAAAAATACTGCAGATACAGGAAGATTAAAAATGAGAAAGCATGCTACATTAATACCTCGATTTGCGTGCGCTGATTTTTGTTTTTCTTCGCTCGCTTCCTGTAGCTCCTCGCGTGTTCGCTCGGTGGATTCCAGGAGCTGACCGAACTGCAGTAGGCGTAGAGGCTTTGCTGCAATCTTCGTCGCTGCTTGCTGCAGCTCATGCCACACGCTGCGCCCGCATGTGATCCGGTCGGCTTCCACGCGTCCACAGCCGCTTGCCGCACGCAGCACTAGCTGGCGCTAGGTGCCTCGCGTAGGAGCTAGGCGCCGTGCATAGGCGCTAGCTGCTGCTTGAAGGAACTAGCCGCCAGGAATAGATGGCAGAGAAAAACACGGCGGCGATAAAAATTTCAGCGAGAAGAACGCAAGTGGTGGCGGAGAAACAACAGGAAGAACACAGCCAACAAAATTGACCCAATTTCTGGAATTAGTAAAGTGTATTCTGAAAAGGGTGCCCTAACCCTAGGATATTGGGGCCTATTTATAGGCAGCCCATTAAAATGGAAAAATGCAGAAATACCCCTAGGGTTTTTTACAGACGCTGAAATAAATGAAAAAGACTAAACTGCCCTTAGGATATTTTTACAGACTCGACTGACTGACTGTGGGCCTAGGGACAAAATAGTAAACTCCTATTTACAGATGACTTATCCGGAAGCTAAGCTTTCGTAGCGACTACGGCTTCTCTTCTGGACAGTCCGATGCGAGATCAGCGGTCGTCAGTTTTACGCCGAAACTGACAAAGCCTCCACCGACTTTGCACCAGGTACCCGGATTGGGCCGGCCCGACTCCGCAGCTCTCTCATCCCGGCAATCGCTCACCGCCCGTGTACCTGAGTTAATCCTGGTCAACAGTCCAGTGAATCCTCTGCTGCTCCTAGCCCATGTACCCGGATTGGGCCAGCCCGACTTCGCGGCCCCTCTGCCCGACAGTCGCTCGCTGCCCGTGTACCCGAGTCACACGCGGCCCATACGCAACAGGTGTTCTCTCTCTTTTCAGTACTCTTTGACTACCGTTGACAATGACTCAGCACATCTGGAGTCATGAGGCCCACGCTATTCAGCATGGCTCCTCAATCTCCCCCTTGATGAGTGCATTGTCAACACTTCTCTTTATCTGCTCTTCAGTACCTGCGAACAACTGTGGAAACACGAAAACAAAAACACAAGAAAACAGAGAAGAAGAAAATAAAGTAAAAGTTTAACCCTAATGACCAAAAGCCAAACAAAAGCACGAATCGGTCATTATGGTTAACCAAAGGTAAAAGCTCACAAATGAGTGCGATCTTAGAAACATCAACAAGGATCCCCTTAAACTCTTATACCAAAATTTCTCCCCCTTGTTGACAAGTGAACTCATCAAGCACTCTAAAAAGACACTGACTCCCCCTGAAATGCAACTCCCCCTCAAGATATGCAATGAATGCAACAGAGGTGCAGGTGGAGTGAAGAAAGCATGCTTCTCAGATATGATTGACTGCAATTACAACATCTAACAAGTATAGCAAAAGACATACTGTCGAAGTCACATGGCATGATCAGTACAACAGATGATATCCAAAGAAAGTCATTTAGCACGCATTTTTCAGTTTTTGCAAACAAAGACATCACCACATTTTCCAGTTAACAAGCAAGGTAAAACATGAGATGCAGAAGCTAACTGATATCTACCAAGATAAGCTTTGTCCGAAACAAAGTGCTTTAGCAAACTTGTTGTCTTTTTAATTTTCAGGCTTTTTCATTTTCCTTTTTCATTTTTGCCAAGGGTTATTTGCATGCCAAACCTTATGCTAACCGACCAAGTCAAGCCTAGGCCAGAACTGGACCATCAGAAGCTTAAGACATTGGTCTTGGCATACACTACACTATCCTAGTTCATACCAAAGTGCTATGGTAAGCAGTCCAGAATAATGCAATGCGACAAGGCAAACCCACTTGGATCTTTTCAACTTAAGCATAAAAAGGCATGGAATTTTCATTCATTTTTGATTTTTATCATTTTTATAGCACATTTTCCATGTTAAAGCATAAAGATGTCCAAGTTGCATATCTGCATCTATGTGATGAACTAGCTACAAGGCATGTAACAGATAGCAAAAGCATTCAGCCTACACATGCTAGTTACCAGAAGCAATGGTGATCATTTTTCAATTTTAAAGCGTAAAAGCCATGCATATGACAAATATCAGACATATCAAATGGACTGAAACAAAGCATGATCATCGGCAAGTAATCAAAAGCATGTACCAGCTAGAATAAGTAAAGCAGTTCAATCATATAACAGAAGCAGGCTCAAAAGTGTGATATGTGAATGTTGGCGTAAAAGTTACACCAACAGGTTCTTAGTAGTTAAGAACAAACAAACAAGAGGTTTGTGTTTTTAGGACAAACTTGAGCCTCCGTGAAGGATAACAACTCAAGAGGTCCGAATGTATGTGTTTGAACCACTGGTTCTGGATCCTTCTTACAAGGTACAATGGGGGGTATTTATAGGGAAAAAGGCTTAAGGAATAGACCTATTTACCCCTAAGTTACAACTGACCTCCAATATTATAAACAAGGTCATACACGGTAAAGTGCCGTAGGATAGATGGATAAGCAAAACATCCTATCAGTCACGTCTTCCTGTTTCGAAGCCTCCTCCTTCCCTTCGGAGGGTCCTTTGAGACTTCGCATCGTGACACCCTCCGACCGTGCTGACGTATGCTTCGAGCATTAGTCAACCACCTTCGGGACCTTCTTGGAGCCCTCGGAGGGTTAACCTTTAAGTCCTGGAAATGAAGTAATTTCCCCCAACAGTAGCCCCTCGAATACGCCTTTCTGTAGATAACCTATTTTTTAGAAAGAAGGCAGTATACGAAAGGAACATTTTTAGTTTCTGAGGCTTAAAGGGAATGCGAAGATGTTATGATTTAGCCCAGAATATTGGGCTCAATATTTTAAAACATTCGTCTCCGAGTTTTGGCATAGTGGGAAAACTCCCTGGGAAAAACATGGTTTCGGAGCATGAGTGTTACGAAAGTGGTTACGGAGTGTGAACGTCGTGCAAGCGGTTACGAAGTGTCTTTCGTCGTGGCGACGGTTACGGAGTGTGAACGTCGTGGGGTACCGTCAATATGACCGTTACGGCGCAAATAGCCGTTACCCTCTGTAAAAAAGAAGTAACGGTCGATTTCTTCAGCGGTTGCACGCCGTTCCAATTACCAGCCCCACCTGTCGGCGACGGAAGCCGAACCTGCAATGTGAAACTTCTCGAAGAGCAGTATAGGTTGTGCGGTTATAAAAGGGGGAAATAGGGATTACTGGAAGTTTTTTACCGCATTCACCGTTCCTGCAATTCACCTTTCCCTTCAACCTTCCGCACCTTCGAGCATTTGAGCGCAATGGCGAGAACCAGCCACACAACTCCACTGGCGGCCAACACTCTGGCGCAGCGGCAGGCGTGGGCCGCATCAGCAGCCACGGCAATGGCGGGGGGTCCGGGCGGTGCTTGGCCCAAGAACCCTCGAGCGCTCCGCCCGCCCTCCAAGAAGAAGATGGCCCAAAGCTTTGTCATCAGCCAGTCTGTGAGCACCGCGGAGTCCATTGAAGAGGCAGTAGACGGGAAGCTGGGAGCCGGAATGAGGACTCGAGTTCCCGGGACAGAGTCGACTCCACGGCCTCGGAGCGGAGAAGTGGTAGTCTTCGAGGCGTTCTTCGAAGCGGGTCTGGGGCTACCAGCCGTGGATTTTCTGGCAGAGGTACTGGACCTGTTCCACATAACCCTGCCTCAATTGTCTCCCAACGCAATCGTCCGCCTGGCCGTCTTCGAGTGGGCTCTTCGGGCGGAGGGGTGTGAAGGGCGCTCCGAGATCTTCGCAGCGACCCACGAGGCCATCTGTCAGCCGAAGCCTCAAGATGGGCCTGGAGACTCGAAGGTGACAGTGGCCTTCGGCAGTGTTAATTTCCAGCTACGGCGGGAGCACGCTCTCCATTTCCCTGCGAAGGCCATAAACGATCGATGGTATACAAATTGGATACTTCGGTGGTTTTACGCCGAAGTAGGAGAAGACTCCCCCCTTTCGGGCCCTCTTCAAGAAATCTGGTTCCGGAAGGAGGCGGACATCTCCCCGAACCCTAGCCTGCTCACGACGAGGCTAGGGTTGCTGGCTTCAGTGGCTCGTCGCATGAGCATGCGCGACCTGGCCGAGGAGTTCGTCGGCCTTCGGATCTCGCCCCTCGGAGCCAGTTGGCCAATCTCCATCCCGCAAGCCTCGGAGGGGGACCTCCGAAACATAGGTACGTCTTTCTCCTGCGGCATCATTTTATATGAACACATTAATTATACTTATGCTTCTTATACCTTTTTCTTTTCAGCGGCGCCTCTGGCCTTAGCTCCGAACGACATAGTCCGGGCTACCGAACGAATTCTCGGAGCCCCTTCGGTGGCCGAGAGGCAGAGGAGGCTGGAGCTGGTGGGGAGTTGGGAGCGCTCGAACAGGGTGTGGAGAGCCCTCGGCATGGAGCCTCCGCAGCTTCCCGACTTCGCCCCAGCTGGGGCGGCGGCTCGCAAGAGGAAAGCAGCGGCCGAGCCCTCTAAAAAAGCTGGCAAGCAACCTCTTCGGAAGAAGGCGGCGAAGCAGAAGACTCCGGACCCGCTTCATCTTCTTCATCGCCGGATGAGCGGAGCCCGACTCCCGAAGAGGCAGAAGACTCCGGAGGTGCTACAGCGAAGGCCTTCGAAGACTACCTTTTGATTGACGAAGACATGGAGGAGGTCCCCTCAAACCTCTCTGACAGGGAGGATGCTAGTGTAACTCCATTGGCTCCTCCTGCACCCGTCAACGTGCAGGTGGAGTCATACTCTACCTCCGACTTGCCTGCGCCCGAAGGGGTTCCTGCGGAGGTCGTGGCCCCGGCGGACGAAAACGAGGGTAGGGCTTCGGGGGATGACTTCGACAATATCCTCCAGATGTACGAAGTCCTGGAGGATCCGGCGATCCTTCCTCAAGCGGCTCTTAGAGGTATTTTCCCAGAGCTCTTTCTTTTTTCGTCGGCATTCGCTTGCTATCTGTAGAATATGTTAATTAATCTTGGTATTTGAAATAGGTACCTCTTCGGATACCGAAGCCTTGGTGGCGCCCGACGTCCCCGCTTCTTCGGAGACGGTCACCCGAGAGGACCCTCCGGCTCCCCTGGGGGCTCCGAGCCCGGTGGTGGAGAACGTATCCTTCGGAGCGGACGATGTGCTCCCTGGGACGGAGTTGGCTCCGGCCGTGGCGACCTCGACTACTGAAGGCGCCTCCGACAACGTGGCTCCGGCCGGAGATGTGGCGGCTGAGGGTCGGAATGTTCTTGCCTCTCCCTCTTTCGTGCCGGGGAGGGGTAAGAGTATTTCCAGCCTGGGCCTTCGGGTTGACCAAGCTGCGCCCTCCGTTGGCAACTCAGAGGACGAGGCTGCAGAGGACGACGCCCGGGCCTTGTCTTGGCTCCCTCTTCTGGCTCCTTTCTTGGAGCATCGGAGCGGCCTTCGAAGGCTCCTGGAGCCCCTGGCTGAGAAAAGCCAGGACATTGCCAATTCGGAGTTGATCTCCGCTTTGAGCGAAGTTAGGGCTTCGAGCCTCAACACGGCCCTCGAAAGGGCTGCCCTTCAGGTATGAAAAAGACACCACAGTTGCTGTATTTTAGTGGTCAAAACTTCTTTAGCACTTACCTTGTTTTCCTTGCAGCAATTCGCCCTTGCTAGAGCGGCAGCGACTTCCAGCGAGGTCGAAATTAATCGACTTAACCGGAAGGTCACCGCCCTTCAAACAGCTCTTGATGACTCCACCGGAAGGTCTCTCAGGCTGAATGAAGAAATTTTGGAAGAACGGAAGGCTAAGGCAGCGTCTGACGAAGCCCTTGAAGCCCTCCGCTCTCATGCCGAAGAAGCCGAGGCTGAATGAGTGGTCCTCCGTGCGGAGGTCGAAAAGCTTCGCCAGGATGCAGCTGCTTCGAACGGTCGTCTGGTGGAACTTCAAGGGGCTCTCAGCCAGGTAATGGCTCAAAAGAGTTCCTTGATGCTTCGGGTGGCCGCGTTGGATGCAACTGTTGCAAGCCTGGAAGTAGCAGAGAGAAAGAATTCCAGTACTGCTGACCGTACCTTGGAAGCTCTTCAGGGTACGTTAGAGTACTTTGGCACCATGTGCCCTTCAACCTCTGCTGCAACCTCCGAGCCGCTCGACCGGAAGCTGACGAGGATCCAGGTAGCTTCGTCGCTGATGAAGAATTCCGGAGTCCGGTACGGAGAGATCTCCGGACAGTGCGCCGGTATCGGGGTTCTTCGCCACCTCGAATCTCTTCGGATTCCCTTTGATTCGGTTAGTGGTTCGTCTCCTGGGGGCTTCGCGGATGATGACCTGCTGCGGCCGTCTTCGGAGGTGGCTTCGGCTTGGGAAGCTTTCCGATCAGTATGGAAGGCAGATCATAAGGTTGCTGCTAAGGCTTGGATCGACAAGGCCCGCCGGCAAAAGCAAGCTCAAGCGAAACCACCACTCCCGACTTCGCCAGCGCCTTCGGTCCCAGCTCCGCCAACCGACCCGCAGGTCTAGCCGCTTAGGGTTGTTGTGTACCTGTGGTCTTGTAAACTTTGTTTAATTAATGAGAAAGTTATAAAACAGTACTTGTCTTGGGTGCTCTGCTCTTTTTTAGGTTCTGTCATGCCCTTCGAGCCCTGACTTCGTACTTTTGGAACCTACTGCCGAGCTTCGAAAGGAGTGGGCAGTTCTTGAGAGTTTGAGACCTTATCGCCGCTCCCGCTTTTCTGTTCCTCGCGGAGACGGGGGGAAGTTACCCTTGAAGTACGAAGGGACGTTTTGTCTTATATTAAAGAGGAAGAAAAAGAAGAGGGGTCTTCGTCTTCCGAGCCTGTCGACTGGTCTGACTCGGAGTATCAAGCCGAAAACCTTGCCGAGGCCGGCTCCGAAAGGCTCTTGACGTGGGCCGAACTTCAGGAGGAGCAGAAGAAACTGCGAGCCTCGAGGAAAAAGAGAAGTTCCCGGCCTAAAAAGACTTCAAGCTCCGAAGGGCAAAGTAGCCGCAGGGGTAGCTCTAGGGGTCGAAAGGGTCTCCGTTTTTATTTGGGTTTAGATAACAATTTTTCCTGATATATGAGTATAATATTTTAATGTGGAATGCTTCGACAGTATGCTGTGTGACTCCTATCCTCCTACCCCCCTTGTGGGTGGCGGAGCTTTTATCATATATAAGGGTTCGCTAGGCACAATGATTGTCCGAACACCTGTATGCTTCGAACTTTGCACATGTCACCATCGATAAGTAGATAAAAATTTTAAAGTCCTTAGACTCTTCTACGGATCCTAACAAGCCGGAGCCTGGAATCCGTAGGTTGGCCACCTACGGCTCTTTTACAGATACTTCGCACCCGGAGGCTTGAAATTCTGTCTTGTTTAAAGTACTTAGACTCTTCTACGGATCCTAACAAGCCGGAGCCTGGAATCCGTAGGTTGGCCACCTACGGCTCTTTTACAGAAACTTCGCACCCGGAGGCTTGAAATTCTGTCTTGTTTAAAGTCCTTAGACTCTTCTACGGATCCTAACAAGCCGGAGCCTGGAATCCGTAGGTTGGCCACCTACGGCTCTTTTACAGATACTTCGCACCCGGAGGCTTGAAATTCTGTCTTTAAAGTCCTTAGACTCTTCTACGGATCCTAACAAGCCAGAGCCTGGAATCCGTAGGTTGGCCACCTACGGCTCTTTTACAGATACTTCGCACCCGGAGGCTTGAAATTCTGTCTTGTTTAAAGTCCTTAGACTCTTCTACGGATCCTAACAAGCCGGAGCCTGGAATCCGTAGGTTGGCGGAGCCACTGAACCAATGGTTCGTAGCCAGCCCCTTGGGTTTTTTCGAAAAATGCTTGGCTCTGCTAGCATCACCGACCTTCGAATGCGTCCATCCGGAGGGTGGGATGTTCGAAGGGAAAAACAAATCTCAACCCTTAGCTTTATTTATAAAAGGAGTGTTACAAGTGATTACAAGGGAGCCTTAAGCGTAATATCTCTTAAGGTGCTCCGCATGCCACGCATGCTTCAACTCTTCTCCTTCTAAATTAGCTAATTTAAACGATCCGGGGCGTCCTGAGCGTAAGATAACATATGGTCCTTCCCATTTGTTTCCTAGCTTCCCCGGAGCTATTACATTTCGCAATACTAGATGACCTGGCTTTAACTCGGTTAACTTGACCTTCGGGTCATACCATGTCTTTGTGTGCTCTTGGTACTTCGTCAGGTTGGCGACAGCTCGAAGCCTTGTTTCTTCTGACAAGTCTATTGAAGCACTCCGATCATCTTCGTCTTCGTGTTGAATTACGCGAAGTGACTCCCCTTTGAGCTCTGTAGGGGTCATGGCTTCGTCTTCGAAGAGCAACCTGAATGGCGTGAAGCCGGTTGATCTAGTTTGCGTGGTTCGGATAGACCATAAAATTTTAGGTAGCTCTTCGACCCATAGGCCCTTGGCCAATCCCACAATTCGGCGATTTAACCCGGAGAGGATATTCCCGTTGGCTCGTTCGACGGCTCCGTTGGATTGCGGGTGTCGCACTGCTGCGAAGCATAGCTTAATACCCAGTTCTTCACAGAATGTTTGAAAGGTATCAGCTTCGAACTGGGTTCCGTTATCCACCGTTAATTCTCTGGGGACTCCGAACCTGCATATAATATTCTGCCAGAAGAACCTTTGCACGTTCTTCGATGTGATGGCTGTTAGCGGCTCTGCTTCCACCCATTTTGAGAAGTATTCTATTGCTACGACCGCAAATTTCAAACCGCCCTTTGCTGGTGGGAAAGGGCCTATGAGGTCCATGCCCCATCTAGCCATCGGCCATACCGGGGCAATAACTTGAAGTTGAGTTGGTGGGCGATGGCTCCTTCTGCCCATCCATTGGCAGCCTTGGCATGTTCGAACTAGGTCTTCGGCGTCTCTGACGATTGTTGGCCAATAAAAACCTTGCCGAAGCGTCTTGCCTGCTAGCGCTCTAGGAGCTAGATGTCCTCCGCATAGCCCTTCGTGGATGCCTCGAAGTATGTCTTGTCCTTCAGGCTGAGAGATGCATCGAAGCAGTGGCGAGCATACTCCGGCCTTATACAGTATTTCCCCAATAAGTTTGTAATTTCGAGCTCTTGATTGCAATCTTCGAGCTTCTGGGCCTTCTGGAAGGTCATTGCTACCCTGCAACATAGTTATTATCGGGGTTCGCCAATCCGTAGCTTGAATACACATTACTTCTGACGAGGGTATTTGGTCAGCTGTTGGCTGCTCTAATTCTTCGTAGAAAGCGCCCTCTAGGAGGTCCACTGCTCCTGCTGCAGCCTTTGCAAGGATATCTGCAAGTTGATTTTCTGCTCGTGGTATGCTTCGAACTGTAAACCCTTTGAATGCTGCTTCTGCCTTGCGGATTTCTTGAAGGTATTGCGCGAGATGTGGGTTTTTTGCTTGGAAGCTTTTGTCAATATGCCCCGCGACGACTTGGGAATCTGTCTTGATCATTATCCTTGTAGCTCCGAGTGCTTTAGCCTTTCGGAGGCCTAGCAAGATTCCTTCATACTCGGCGACGTTATTAGTGGTTCGAAAGTTAAGCCTTGCTGAATACATTGCCTTTTGCCCTGATGGTGACAAGATTACTGCCCCTGCTCCGGCACCTGATGCTTGGTAGGCTCCGTCTGAGAATATTGTCCAGAAACCGTCGGAGGGTTCTTCCGGAGTCCATACTGCAGATGGAGTCCACTCTGCTACGAAATCTGCTATAATTTGTGATTTAACGGCCGTCCTTGCTGTGAAGGAGATTTCGAAGGGTGCCAGCTCGACTGCCCACTTTCCAACCCTGCCTGTGGAATCTTTGTTCCGGAGCATATCTCCAAGAGGATACGATGTAGGGACAATAAGGTTATGCGCCAAGAAATAATGCCTTAGCTTTCGCGAGGCCATCACTAAAGCATAAGCAAACTTTTCAAGCTCGGAGTATCTGATCTTGGCTCCTGATAATGCCTCCGAGACAAAATAAACTGGGTTTTGTACCAGCTTCTCTTTAAGCTCGACTTCTCGGACCAGTACTGCGCTTACTGCTGATCCTGTCGCTGCAAGGTATAAAAGCAATGTTTCCCCTGGAAGAGGAACGGTTAAGGTTGATAATGTTCCGAGGTAGGCTTTTATTTCTTCGAAGCTCTTTTGGCACTCCGGCGTCCAGCTGAAGCTTTCGGAGCCTTTGAGTGCCTTGAAAATTGGGAGGCTTCGCTCTGCCGATCTGGACAGGAACCTGCTGAGTGCTGCTAGCCTTCCTGCTAGTTTCTGTACTTGCTTCAAATTCTCGGGTGGAGCCATTCTTTGTAGTGCACTTATTTGCGTTGGGCTGGCTTCGATCCCCCTGCTTGAAACTAAGTATCCTAGCAGCTTCCCTGCTTGTGCTCCGAATATACATTTTTCGGGATTGAGGCGTACTCCAAATGCTCGGAGGCTCTCAAAAGTTTCATCTAAATCTATGCTATGCTGATGCTTTTGAGAACTTTTTATTACAATATCGTCCATGTAGGCCTCGACATTGCGGCCTATCTGATGGCCTAAAGCCTTAGCTATCAAGCGAGAAAATGTGGCTCCAACATTCCGCAAACCAAAAGGCATTCTTACATAGCAGAATACTCCCGAAGGAGTTATGAAACTTGTCTTGGCCTCGTCTTCGCGTTTCAGCCATACTTGATGGTACCCGGAGTAGGCGTCGAGGAAGCTTAATAGTTCGGAGCCGGCTGTGGAATCTATTAATTGATCTATTCGGGGCATTGGGTAGGGGTCTCGCGGGCATGCTTTATTTAATGATGTGAAGTCAATACACATGCGCCATTTGCTGGAATCCTTCTTTCTTACAAAAACAGGGTTGGCCAACCACTCAGTATGGGCCACCTCCCTGATAATGCCAGCTTTTAACAACTTTCCACTTCGGCCTTGGCTAAATTTGCTCTTTCTGTTGATAGCTTTCGGAGCCCCTGGCGCACCGGCTTGGCCTTCGGGTTGACGAGCAGACTGTGCTCGATGATGCTTCGGTCGACCCCCGTGATATCTTCGTCGGTCCAAGCAAACATGTCTAGATTCTTCTTGACGACTTCTTCTAATGAGGCGGTTATCTCCGGA